>BMAU01001164.1:7500-392031 GCA_019973935.1 Trichonephila clavipes
TTTAAAACCCCCAACATCATATAAGTAGACATATAAGAAGTCAATTGATCAAAATGAGAAACTATTATTTTCTAGAGCTGTCACTGATTTAGGACAGTGAATTAGGCTTAATCTAGCTGTATAAGATCCTAACCTTTCCCTACAGCAGAATATTCATTTATAATAGTGCAATACAACAGACGAAAAAAAAGGTAGGAAAATTAAGTTAACAATAATAATAGCTTGTATGAACTATAATACTATTTCAAACAAATAAACTAAAATGTATGACTTTTGAAAATCGTACAATGTTTCATATTGAAACATAGAGTAAACCGACATTAAGATCATAACTTACCTAAATACTTAGAAATTTTAAATAATAAAAATAAAAGTAGTGCAATGTCTATACTGCAATAATACTATTTGTATAACGGAGTTACTATCTGTTACATATATATTTATATATAATTGAAAAAAATCAATTTAACTATGGAGTCATCTTATGACTCTATAGTAATAAATAGTAAACAACTAATAAAACTGAATATAATAATTGAAAAGAAATTGAAAAAATGCAAAAAAATCCTTGTTTTTATTTTTCTAAATATTTCTGAAGTTAAATAAAAAGTATAGACAATAAATCGAATCCTATTTTTAGATACATATGCGATTTAGTTATTTTTAGTAATAAATTAAATAATATCCATAATTTTAGTTTTTATCCTCAGTATCTGAAATAAATTAGAACCAACCCTGAATTAAAAAAGTTTACTTCTTAGATCTACTATTATACATAGAAAATAATTATTTAAATACTTATTTTATGATGCAGTAGAGCATTTTAATCTTAACATTAATGAGGCACGTTACTTTACTAGCAATCTACTTATTTCAATTTTAAGAAATATAGTAATTAATTATGTACAAATGAATAATGATTTAGTTTCAGGTGAATCAGAAAAATATTATAATTTCAATAAGTTTTATAAATAGTTCTTGCAATGTGAATATCCAAATAGCTCTCTATTTAAATATATTTATAAAAATAAAAACAAATAGTTTTTTATTATATTTTTCATCAATTTTTCTTTAATTATTCTATTCACTTACAATAGTTTTTGTCTTACTATTTATAACTATAGATTCATATAGATGGAGCTATATTTAAATTGAGAGTTATACAGGCACACACACACTTAACGGATAATAACTCCACTATATATGCAGATAGTGCTCTTGCGGTAGACATGCATTAATTTTGTTTTTATTATTCGAGATGTCTAAGTATTTAGTTAAGTTATTATCTTAATATCGGTTTATTGTTTGTACAATAAACGTAATATTGTTTAATTATAAGAATACGTAATATTGCACAATGTTTCAATAGTCATTCATGTTAGTTTGTTTGAAATTGTACTATAGTCCAACCGTGCTATATTATTAGTCTTTTCATTTTTCTAAATGTTTCCTTCAATTTTTATTGCAGTATTATGTCGGTATTTTCTGCTGTAGGGGAAGGTTAGGATCCTAAAAAGCAAGAATTACCCTATTTCACTGCCCTGAATCATAGACAGCTCTAGAAAACAATATTTTTCCATTTTGATCAATATACTTTTTATACATCTACTTATATTTTGATATGTTTTCAAATCCATTTTCATTAATTCTTTGCTTTGTAGGCTTTACAATTTGCTTGCTTTATTATACTATATGTATGTGTACGTGTAAAAACTAAGCCAAGATTTAGACAGCAGATTCCTCAAGAAGAAATTCAACGAAACGTAAATCTATTACTACCATACAAAAAGTGATTTTTATTGTCAATTACATATGCACGAATGCGCACATGATCTGAGCATTTATGAAAGAAAAAAAGGCTTTGTGTTCGCACGAGTAGATTTCTGTACTTCGTTCGCCCACCTTGGCAATTCTCAGTGTGTTTAGAACATTTGTTAAACATAAGCGAACATTTAAGAAGAGTTGCCTCCTACATAATGATAATGGAATAAAATGGAAATTTGCTTTGGGTTTTATGGGCACACATAAGTCTCAAGTGCAGATTTGTAGAATCTGTAACTTTTTTTATTTGAATGCCTAGGTTTATATACGGTACATTTGTCCAATACGGCGAAATGTAACGTTCGTATAAATGCATTTCCAGCGATAACCAGACACTGGATGTGCAGACACAGGAATCTGTCTCTAGAATTGCTGATTTTAGAATAATTCAGAAGAGATATTTGTTTCAATGAGAACCTGTTGATTGTGATCTCTCACTTCTGTGCACAAAGTTTCTGGTGCATTAATGTACTATGGACGCCGGTTTTAGAGCTGAAGCCAATGGGAAAATAGTTATATTCTCTGTAGAGTCTACACTCCAGATTCTGGATGTAATTTCTTCTGGAAGGAGTCAAAGGCAACCTACACGTTCAAAGGCATTAGTGTTTAAAAAAATACCAATATGGTAGCGTAGGTTTGGATAAATACTTGCCGAATGAATGCAAATACCTCCATGTGAGTGACAAGAGCTCTGTGACTTCAGTGAAATACAGATATTAAGTCTTGCAATCATGCGTTATTTTTTTTCTTGTTACTAATTATTTTTGTTATGTATAATTTTAATGGATGAAAATGCTTGCCCTCAAAAGACAAATTGGCTCGAAGGAAATCTACTGGAAATGGAGGCCAAATTTGTACGGAGCAAATTTTTTCAGTGGTTTATACAGAACAATTTTTAAGAAAATTGATTTTTAAAGCTTATTTGATCATGTTAGGATATTAAAGAATTAAATTATATTATGAATAAAAACATTTTCATTTTCTGAAACTTTTAATAAAAGACAGAACAATGTTTTTTGTTCAATGTTTCTTAAAGGTACAGAGACTACTATTAATAGCTCAATAAACATCGCTTAGTGTTAAATTTCGTAAGTTGTCCAATATTAAAAAAATTAATTATTCTGATTTCTTTTTTCCTCCAGTACTTAAAGTAATTGAGGAAACATTTTGTATAATTCTGAATACAAACTTCTATTTTACTATTTTGTCTTTATATAAAGGCAAAAAAATTTTTTATATATAAAGTATAAATGTTCGCATGCGTTTTTGAATTTTACTCTACAATAACCAACTTTGTCGACAATAATAACTGAATAATAGCACAAAATAAAAATTATAGAGGGAAAATTAATTTTAGGAAAATAATTTAGAAACGTATAACTGAGATACATACACATTTAGTAAATTGAAGAGAAAGAGACTTAAGGACTGGGTTTCATGTTTCTTTGAAATTTTTGCCAAATATGATTTAGCTTATAAATTTTTACTTCCAATAAAATAGTGAGACTTATTATTTTTTTAAATAAAACCAATTTTTCTTCCCTCTCATTTTGTTTCTGTTTCGGTATAATCTCCACGAACTGATTAATAAGGTAATACTAATGTGTATAGGGGAAAAATAGAATAATAAACACAGAAAAAGCAAATTTCCTATTTGTAAAATATAATCCGTTTTATTTATATTTCATTCTTTAAATTATTTTTTTTTATTTTGGAAGAAATGAAATATTGCTTTTCATGTTTTTAGAATTAACAGAAAGCAAAATATACAATTATTGTGTTAACCACGAACGATTAAAAGAGTTAGCTACAACTGAATAAAAATTTCAATAAATATTTGTTGTTCGTAAGTTTCTCGAATGTTTATTCGTAAGTTGATTGTTGAAACGTAAAAAATACGTAAGTGAAAGAGTTGAAAATATTTAAATCATTTTTCTTCAAGTCCGTACTTTCCCTTATTAATATATGTATCCAAAATAAAAATTAATAACACACGAATTATTATATCCTCATTTCCTCTGCATTGGTTTGGTTATGTAAGTTTTTTTTAATGTAGATTGAATTAATATATGATTTAATATATTTTTCTATATTTACCACTACGTTATTACTATTACTACGTTTACCACTACATATCTTAAAGCTTTTTCTTATGATTTCCTTACAGATACTAGAACGCATTATATCACTGATTTTAAATAATAAATTTAGTCCGAAAGCAAGAAGAATTTGCCCTTTAAAACAAAACATATAATTTTAAACTTTCTGACTAGAATGGATATTAATATTGATTTTAACTATGTTTAACTATAGTGTCGTGAATAACACTAAGAAATTCTAGGCATTCATGTTATTCAGATTTTGAACATATTTATATATTATTTGTAAACATATTATCAAAAACAAATAAACAAAACGATATGTTTATTCTTTCCGAATCAAAGTGCTTTTGTTTTGGTGCTATGGACTCTTAACATTTTAATTTCTATTTCGAAGTTCTATCGGTTGTAAGCAACTTAGAAACGAAAGAGTAGGTACAGTATTTTATTTTCCTTCATTGTATGCGATCTACGAAAATTGTAAATGACGTAGAAAGAAGGAATTCTTTAAAACGAAAGCAAATAAATAGACACAGTATCTACTGATAAGCAAACATGGCTCTAAAAGTTTGTATACGGAGTTTTCCAGTAAGTGTTTCCTACCATTTTTAGAACATCAATGCAAATAAAGGCAAACGGTCGGATTGCATTCTCTATTGTGCTGTTAACTGAGCCGAATATCAAATCCTTCTATTTAGATAGCTAGGCTTGCCAGGAGAGCTATTGCAATATAAAAGGGATTTTTTTTCCCTTTCCTGTTTAGAAGTCATAATATTCTAAGTGCTTTTGGCTATTACTAAAAGTAGGAAATTAGGATGAGTATTTTATTTCTTCGTATTTAAATTCATAAAACC
Source organism: Trichonephila clavipes (assembly GCA_019973935.1). Classification (NCBI taxonomy): domain Eukaryota; kingdom Metazoa; phylum Arthropoda; class Arachnida; order Araneae; family Nephilidae; genus Trichonephila; species Trichonephila clavipes. Next base: position 12,275 of record BMAU01001164.1, read on the forward strand.
ACTCTACATTTTCAGTATAGTATCAGTTTTTATTCTTCATTTTTAATAAGATACTCTTTCTTTTATCGTTGTGGTTATTTTTGTTTTGAGTAAATTATTTGTGATAAAAATTGATGGAAGCAAAGAAAAACCACATAGATTGTTAGAAATGTTTATTAAAGCAAAAATATTGTTTCTTAGTGTAGAAAAAAACCAGTTGATCTGATTCGATTTTAATAAGAAAATAAAAAATATTTTACAAATTGCTGCTGTTTAACTAATCAGAAATGATGATATACACCTGATGTAAAGAAATCAATATTGGAAGGAACAAAAATCAAATTTGCAAGCTCTGGTAGCATTAATATAATATTGTATTTTCATTCAAAAATAAATATGAATAAAAAACCTTTTTCAAAGCTTAGTATTTTGGTGATTCAAACGCAATGTTAAAAATTTGCTTGAAAATCTAGTTCCCAATATTATTCGCCCCTTTGAGAAAGTTTATTTTACAATGTGTTGCACACAACCTCTAGTTCGTGTAAATGTTATGAGCAATCGAAAGAAGAGTCATCTTTAAAACACACGGCAACATTTATTCCATATAACTATAAATGCAATATGGTTGAAAGTAGCTAATATGAGAATGTTAGCCCTAATTAATAATAATTATTATTAAATGTACTTATCAAGCATATATCAAAAACAGCAGACGCACAATTCCCTCTGGACGATGACAACAAGGTTCTGAGTCATATGCTAATAGACTTTGATAATCCGAAATACAATTTTCACGGAATCCTGCAGCTAAAAATTTATGTTTGAACTCTGTTAAATTTAAATAGTGACCCTTTACATAAGTCGAAGTTCCTTCACTAAAAGAGGTTCTCAAATCAAACAATTTACAAAACGAGTATCCCCTTAAGAATTAGAAGAACTTGATGAGAACCTGTTACAAAAGAAGTAGAAATGTTTGTGTATATAATACCACGATCCCAATTTCCAATAAAATCAATTATTGCCACTTATAGACAGGGTGTTTCTAAATGAATACTGGAGATTTAACGCTTTATATTATTTATTACATATAACTTACAAATTTACTTCATATATCAAGTGAAAGAGTAACTGAAACCGATTTAAATACAAGCTTACATATGTTCAATGTGAGCCCCATTCGTCCCACGATACACATCAAATCGATAGATGAGTTCATCTTAAACTTTGCTCAGTGTGTCTGAGTTGATTCTTACAACAACTGCTTTAATCATTTGTCTTAAGTTTGGAAGGTCAGCTGGTAGCGGAGGTACGTATACACAGTCGTTAATGAAACCCCACAGATAAAAATCACATCTTGTCAGATTGGATGAATGTGAAGGCCAAGCGGAACAAGCTTTATCATGAGGGCCTTCTCGGTCAATCCATTGGTCGGGTACAGAGGTGTTCAAACTATCGTGTATTGAGAGATGCCAGTGAGAGTGAAGCGTTGCGCTATTCAGCTATCAAAAGAAGTTATCTGGTTCACTTTCTTCCGATTGAGGAAATAGTCATAGTTGTAGAGCATCAAGATAGGCTTCGAAGTTGGTTGGTTTTCTGAAAACAAAAAGCCTATACACTTCCCACCGAGATATGGCAAAAAAACCCATTCAATTAGAGAGTCTAGTTGTTGACAACTGAACTTAATACGAACTGCTCGCTGCACAGTAATAGAATATTCTGTCTTTACGAACTAGAGAACGCAAAACGCTGTCAGTTCACTAGTTGTCATTTTCTGCTAGCGCGCTGATCGGTGGGGAAGGGAGGTGGTAGAATCACTGACGTTTGGCACGTATACGCACACAAGCCAGAAAAAACAAAACTATGTCAGTTGCTCTTGCATTCGATGTATGAAGTATACTTATATATGTAAAAAAACTATATACTCCGATATTCATTTAGAAAAAGCATATATTTAATTTTTTTTAAGATTGCGCATTAGAAACTAAACAAAAACTGTTATAATGAACATAACTGATTAGATATTTATACTAAGGAAATAGCGTAGTTCTGTATCATTCTACATGTTGAGAAATGTTAATGTTGCACTTTATTCAAAATCAGTAAATATTTTTTTATGTGTATAAGTATTATTTACTTCAAAGTGTTTCACAAACACTGAAAGTTTTAACAACCAGATAGTTTAATATCTCTTAAAATCTATTTCATTCGTCCAATAAATTGAGACAAAAAAGAATTAGAAAATGTAAAGCAACAAATTAGGGATTAAGCCTTATATTTTGAAAACATGACCGCAAACTTTTAATCATTTAGCAGCCTTTAAAATGTGTCTGGTTAAAAAGAGTTTCTAAGCATTTGAAAATAAAATAATGAAGCTTAAAAGATAGTAATAGTGCTAATATAGCTCTAATTGGTCTATTTTAAACTTTAAAATATTTGTTTTAACTTTTTATTTTTGGTCACAAATTAGTATTATTGAGAAAACTGCAAATGAGAGACCAATTTTTCATTCATATGCAGTGCTGGCAAAATGAAGACAGTCCTGACCACACTCCTAATTTTTTCATAATTATTTAGTTTGTAATTTAATTTTCCCTTCTGTAATTATTGCACAATTTTACTATTGTTAATGATTCTAATGCGCTTTCATGTTGATTTCAAATCTGCTTGCAGATGTTGTGTAAAGTAACTAATTATATTGATATTTAAGAAAACTATGAAAAGAGAAACAACACAAATTTATTGTAGTGTAATGAGTGACTGTTTTTTCTACCAATAAAAGTTCTCCATTATTCTAGCTGATTAGAGAGCATTAGAGGTAAAAGGGTTAAAACAGGGAATGTGAAGCATGTTTTAGTGTATTTAAAGCAGTTCTGTGATGCAGTTTGAAGTGTGGGTGGATAATATTGGAATAATGGTAAAATTTCCTTTCGTCATAAATGAAAGATAGAGAATATTACTTTGAAGGGGGGAATGTTATTATGTACAACAAATTGTTGTTAAAGTACTATGTGATCATCTCCTGCTGTAAATGAGAACATTGAAAGTAGGTCTGCGGAGGATCATGTATGACACATGTGTGACATCCAGCCGAGTGATAGTTGATAGCGATGAATCTGGTTCTGTGCAGCTTCTCTGACAAACATTCAATCATCCCACTCTTTTGGAACTCTAACTCAACAGTTGCTATTCTGACTATGATATATGCCATTGTTGATCCTCTATTGCCAGCATCATCTAGTCACCGCATCACTTCATCTCAAATGTCAAGTGATTCTTCGATTCATCCAACCAATATCTTTTAATACGATCGAATTAACATCTTTTAAACTCTAATATCAGTCTATAATGTGCACCAGTCCTTCAAAGAAGCATTGTTACAGTCGGCGTATGATATCGCCATCAAAATGCAACCGAAACTTCGACCATCGGATTGAGAATGTCTCTCACATACACTTGCTGAATGTACAATTCCGATGCGTTGGATCCGTTATCCCGATATCCGTTCATTGAGCACCAAGTTTTTATCATTTGCCCAATTGAAATTTCATTACAATCGGGCAAATACTTCTTGATGGGTCATTTTTTTTATGGAGTGTATATTATTTTATACTTCGTAGCATTAATGAAAAATGGCAAGAAGCTTGAAAATGACTCAGGAAGAGTATAAGTTCATTAATGAATTCGTATATGATATATGTATACTTAATATATCTAAAAAATTGAAAATAATTGACATTTTAAGCAGAAAACTTGGATAAAATATATTCTGAAATATTTCATACGTGCACAAATATAATTTTTTCACTATTTAAAAATTTTGTTTCAATATTTTTTGCTAGAAAATGTAAATTTTAGTTATTTGCACAAATTAAGAAAACATATGCTTACATTTCTGCACTTTTTACTGCATATCATTAATAGTAAATCTGAAATCTATTTATTTTCAACTCCGTGTGTCTAGACATAGAAAAACAAATCCCATTAAGAAAAGCTGAAAATAAAACGAATCTTCATTTATTGTTGTAGACTTTCATTAATAAAGACCATAGCAGTTTTAATAACTTAAAACACGTTTGACATTTTTTGTATGTGATGATTTTATGTACGTAATATTCCGAATGTATTGAAAATGCTTTGATATAAGTAGCAATTTTTAAACTAATATGATATAAAGATGAAAAAATTTTCCTTTACTCATGATAATTTTTTAATAGAAATTCCATTACATTTCCCCAATCTCTGCTAAAAAGTATTATTTTATTATTCTCTTTCTCATACACACACACACACACACATCTCTTACTTTTGAACTTCTTCATAATATTAAATTCTTCAAAGGAGAAAATTAGTCGAAAATCTGATACAGAAATAATAGTTCAATTATTAAATTAATAAACCAATTTATGTTCACCGTAGCGTGATTACAATCAAGCTATATTGTGATTTTTATTTTACCATGATATACAGTTTATAACGTTGCTTAGTACAGCTTTCAGGTATAATGTGTTGACATTATACTTCAAAGTTGTTTTTAGCTGCCGCTTTTTAAATGTATTTGGCAGAAAGTGGTACATTAATTGTGCAGATTTTTTTTTCATATGAAAAGAATAATAATTTCGAAATAAAGAATAATAATTTCATAATAAAGAATTAATAATTTAATAAAAGAGTTAAAATTTTTGATTATATTATTCATTGGGTTGCCAATTATATATAAATCTTTTAACAAATTACAGAATTTCTAATTTGCTTTCTATGAAAATTAACAGCTAATCACACACACACACACACACACAAACACAATCAATAACGTATTCACCCTTACTGTTTATAATTTCTACTAATTTCAGTAAGATTTTCAAAACTCCGTTGATAGAAATCATTTGGTTTCAGCTCGGAAAAATTCATCCTGTCAAGCACTCAACTCTGCATCTGCATTTGAATAAAACTAAGCACACAGCGTTTTAAAGAGATAATAAGTTGATTTTGCCAACAAATTTAGTGTAACGAGCAGGCAAACTAGCGGAGATTATGGCTCGTTGACTTTCGTTGTTGTCACTTAAAGCAGTGATCCGCAACCCCCCGGTCCGCGGACCAGTACCAGTCATTGGATCAAATGGTGCCGGGCCGCCGAAAGAAAATAAATTATTCCCATTTTATTCAAAATGGTGCATTTCTCTCGGATTTACGGAACTTTCCACGGAAATCACTTTATGTTCCATGTAAAACCACTTTTATTCATTTTTGGTGAAACTATATTTTATTCTGAAGGCATATTTAAATATAACCAAATTAAGATTGTTAAATCAAAACAATCTAAAATAAAAGCAATCAACACAACAACAAACAATCCCACCAATCTATAACAAGCAATCCAACCCTCAGCGGGCTGCGGTAAAATTATCAAATGTTGACCGGTCCGCAGCGATGAAAGGGTTGCGGAGCACTGACTTAAAGCATGCGAAGTTCATGTTCATTCCTTCTGAACCTTTTCTTTCGAGTAAAGATGCTTCTCTATAACAATGTCGGAGCCAACCATTTTGTTTGTCTGTGCTCATATCGTTGGACGCAAATTTTCGTGCAAAAGTTTAACTGCACTTTATCGAACTTAGTTGGAAGGCCAGAAGGAGATAGTCTTGTTGGTCAAAATTTCCATTAAGGCAGACCAATCACGAGCGTTTCTTTCAGCAATTACTCTATCTGCATAAACAGCACAAATATCTCAAAAAGCTTTTGTAACCTTAGTATCTTGGTTAAAAACAAAATAATATGTTAAAAAAATTCTAATTTTTTTAAATTTGATATTCCATTTTAATTGTCTGAAGATTATCATAAATTAACTCGACCAAGTTTAACTACAATTAGAATCTGGTAGAATTAAATATCCTTTTCAGAATGATTTAAAACATGTTAAAAACAATTAATGACTTATGGAATGTTAAAGTTTAAAGAAATGGTGGTATCTACCGAACTAATAATTTAGATGACTGTTTTCATAAATTAATTCAATAAAATGCAACTATTAGGACGTTGAAATGCTTCAAAATTTGCATTCTTTTATTTTAATTTTTAAAAAATAGAGGCCACTTTGATGCATCCATAGATGCATTATTTATGAGAATCCGATAAATAGAAAGCTAGAAAACTGAATTTTAAAGTTGTAAACAAATAAGATGTAAGGTAAGTCAAGTATGCTTTATTAATCATTTGTTTTATTTAAAAAACACTAATTTTTCTATAACAGGAATGTAATTTTTTTATTATATGTTCATACTTTCTGAGAATTCTACATTTTTTGTTCAAAAATTAAATAACATTTAAATGAATATTTACAACCTTTTAAATTAAAATTTTGTCTTTTAAGATGTTTTGCCAAGTTATGCATTTAGAAATACTCAGTGTAGCTCTTAAATTATAACTCAAGTGGGTATAGTACAAAGTGAATCTTGAGGATATTTTCCTAAATTAATTACTCAGCTGATACGATAGATATTTCGTTTTTCCTAACTGCTTTTTCTTAACTTTTGAAAACTTTTTTTTTATGATTATAACTGTTGCATTTACTTTAAAATAAACACATATTCATGAGTAGAAAAAAATACCTTGTTTTTTGTTTAAATTAGGCATCAAATTAAGATTTAAATTTAACAAAGACATTTCCTTTGTGTATTTATAGAACAATAGTTACAATATGTGTAAAGAAGAATGTATTATTCTCCATTGATGATGCCCAAAGAAGTACAAATGCAAAAAACTACAGAAATACAACTTTGGTATTTTAAATGAAAATACACCAAATGTTGATGAAGTAGGAAAATAGTAATTAGAAAGACTTGTAAATAATCTAGAACTTAAAATTTGCAATTTAAAATCTGAAAAATTAGGCAGAATATTCCAATTAATTATGGTTTGTTTTTTATATTGTATTAAAAAATATTATTTTACAAATCATGGATGGAAATATCTTTATTTGCAATTTTCTCAAAATGCATTTTTTGGTGGTTCCGGTACATGTTTCTCAATGTCTACTTTACCTATAATGCTGATATTTTGCACAAAATAAAATTCATAACTTTTTAATAAAATGAATGCATTTTTTTTCAAATACACATTCACAAATTTTAGATATAGCACAATTTCTGCATAACATTTAAAACGAATTTGGACATTTTTTTTGAGATTTTCCTAAATTTATTTTTTAAAATTTGATTTCATTTATTTTATTATATGGGATATTATATTTACAAACACTCTGCAAAGTTTTCAAGCTATACATACAGTGGATTTTATGCAAAACATACCGAAGTGCAAAAACATGACTCGGAATTTAAAAAAAATTATTGTTAATTAATTGCTCATACATCTTTACTCATTAAAATATGATAATATACATTAACAGGTACATAAATATACTGCTAATACAATCTAAAAATATTACTTTTATTGTTTTTAATTTAAGTAAGTGGGAGTCATTTAAATTTGGTTAAAAAAATTAATTTTTTCTTGTCGCAGACGTTCCAGTTATCTTAAACAAATTAAAAATAAAGTTTAATATTGAAAAAGGATTTTAACATTACTATATATTTAGATACTTTGTTTAAACAGTAGAACCTATTTTTGTCGTCTTTTTTTATACAATTCCTTTTGTGCGATTTTTATGTACGATTATTTTTGGAGTTTTTTTTTTATGCGACATATGAATTTCAACGGCTATTGCATCAATGTAATGTTTTCTATCAATGTATATATACACTTCAAGACGCTCTGTTTATTGGTTACAAACAGTCTCTTGACAATGCACGTTCTGTTGCTTTTTCTCAACGGACTAGACACTTGATTGAAGACGAAACTTTCATTGGCATTGGCATTATTAATAATTTGAAAGATTATCAAGCCAGACAAGAAGAACTGGATTATTTGAGAGCGGAGAAAGCTTTTGTAGGAATCCAATTTTCCAACTAATCGGAAAAGCATTTTCTTAAAATAGATATCAATTCCAAAGGAGTTTTAAATTCTAAAAAGAGCTTTGATCATGCATGTCTGGTTATCGTGACGTTCACAAACAAATAACCAACCAATCGTCGTCGCAATAACTTATATCTTACTTTATGGTACCAAAAAAATAAATTAATTAAAATTGTATCTTCTAGTAACGAAAGCGATTTGGAACTAATTCATTCCAGAAAAATACACGCTTTGGATTACAATGAGTAGCATTGAATTATGTATGAGCATTTTAAAAATGTCTCCATATATACAATAAGGAATTAAATGTTTTTACGTTAGTTCAATATGAATTTTAATTATTTATTTTGTTTGCAAGTACTTTCTCATAAAATTCGTAAATAATTGACATATTTTTTAAGTGCGACTTTTTTTATGTGGTTCCTCTACGCTATACACAAAAAAAAAATTATGTAGTATCTCGACACAGTTGTTAGTTATATGTAAGTATTTATGAAATATTTTCGAATATTTTTTTCGTTCAGTTACTTTTTATGCGGTTCCTATCTACCACACAAAAACAGGTTTTACTACAATTAAAAGATACTTATATGTTACAATGTAAAGTAATTTGAGTTTTATGTAATGCTATCTTAAATACAAGTAATTTCACTGCAATGTCTTTCAGTTTAAAATAAGCAAAATATTTTGAATAATACTTATACATTTTCCCCAATTTATTACTTTTATGGAATGTTATTCAAGTATTTGAGTATTTCTCAGTCATGTGTATTTTTAATGTCATACCTCACTCTATGCAAAATACGATAAAGGTCATTTAAACTGAAAAACGAGAGATAATTTTCTGTGTTTTCATCAGCAATCTCACTATTCATGATTCAATTCTGTTAAACATAATTCTGCATACTTCAGTTTCGAAAACTGTAATAAATTTTGGAGCCCAAAAACATTGGGAGATATTCTTTGAAGGTAATGTTTCCCTTTTTGCCGATTTCGATTGTGCGTTTCCGTAACGGTCGAAGCAAACAGAAATTTCGAAGCCAATACCCATTCTTACTAGGACCTTTTCACAATAATAGCATAAGGCATGCGTGATGAAACTTGCACCAGAAAAAGCACGGTTCACAAGATATATACACACACAAAAAAAGAAAGTGAAAAAAAAGAGATCTCATGTAAATAGAAGAACGGATATATTGTCTTCGCCAGCATATAAAGAGATATCATCCCTTAAGCTTCCTTTTTCGTCGTTGAGACTAGACACCTTGCGAAGACCTAAGCCTTTCACAAAATTACTTGCTTGCCACTTCGGATAGCTCCGACGCTCTTCCCAACATATTCTCATTTTCTTTGCTGTCCCCACTGTGAGAACAGCCACGTTAGGCTTAAGAGGGGATCGGAGAAAAAATGAAGTAAGATATCAGTACGGAAAAGAAATTTTGCAGAATCCAGGGATGTAATTTTTGCAGGGGAGGGGATACCCTTTACTGAAAAGTATTTGAAACTTATCACTGAAGTACTTTATAAAGTATCATAACAATAATTATATGACATATCTGTGGCAAGGGTTAAAGGCAAAATTTGTCCTCTAAAAATTATCATTTAAGCGTTTAAATAAATGCTTTAAAGGTTGATACTAACGTAGAATGTAAAGTGGTTAGTAGGATTGATTCAGGTATTTCTATTTTTTTTTGTTCATATTGAAAAATAAAATTTCACCTTACGATCGGACCACGTGCAATAGAAGTGTACACATAATAAAAATAAATATTCTTTCACTTATTATTCGATATTACTTATACGATTCATTGAAAATGCTGTCATATGGGGCAATTTGTTTTGTTTCAGTATAATGCTTTTTAATGTTATTGGGTTAAATGCTGTGAGAGGGTATCGTATAAAGAACATTTTATTAATTGAAAAATTTTGGAAATATTAAGTATATTTAAAGATAAAACGTGGAAATGTTTCAAACATTTAAAAAAATTCTAATTTTCATTCAGGAATAGGAATCATATATAAAATATATAAACACTTTTTTCATTTTATGTTCATAGAATTGTTGATTTGTATAAGAACTATACATGATAACTCCGCAGCTTTTGCCCAACTTTCAAAGACCGTTAATGATTTTAAAACTAAATCAGATTGATTATATTAAATATTAAGAATTAAGTAAAATATTAAAATGCCATTTTAGAATTAATATTAGAATTGTGTTTCTAATTTTGATAAATTAAGACTTATGACCATTTGTACATATTTCGAAATTAAAGTTTAAAGCTTAAATAAATTTAAAATTAAAAGTATACTTATATATTGCGTGGAAAAAAGCATAGTGATTATTTTATAAATTAATCCAATTTAAATTAACGCTTAGCTCACAAAATTGTTATTCATTATTTAAGATTCGTTTTTAAAGATTTCAAAATGATCCCTTGCTTCCATTGCATAAAAGTGAAAGAAATCACAGTTAATTCTCAATAGTTCCCATGTATGCATAATATTATAAACGTGCATAAGTATTGCAGAACTGCCTAAGTAAATCAGTAAAAACTTTTATAAAAAATAATATGATTAATTATTCTTAAAATTTATTATGATAGCAATCGATAAATTGAATTTAAAAGTAAATTATGTTGATTACTGATCTTCAAAATAGTATATGCTCAATAAAATTTGACCTACTTTATAAATAGTATTACCTAGTTAACAGTCTACTATCACATTTAATTCCTAAAAATGTCCTAAAAGCATATGAAATGAAGCAAATTAGATTTGCTTATTTCGGTGCATGTCTTTGCGTAAAAACTGTTCCGTTTATTTAAAGCAATTTGAAACCTACCAAGGCAATAACTTTTAAAACTTAATGTATTAAAAACTTTTCACATCAAACGTCTCAAAGTAAGACTATTTCAATAAAAAAATTAAATTAAATTCGTTACAAAAATTATTAAGGAAAAAATAAAAAAAATCTATTCAAAACACATTAATCTCACTCAACAGTTACTGAAAATACGTTGCCTTTTAGAAAAGAGTTAAACTAAAAGCTTTAATTCAGAAATGTTGTGACTTAAAAGATATTTTTTAATTCTATTTATTTCAAAGTAATTTGCTTTAAATACTTAATAGTATATCTTATGTTCAATTAAAGATAAACTAATTATCCATAAAATTTAACATCCATATAAATAAAAATAATGTATTAAAATATTTTCCAGAAAAGTTAGATATAAATTTTGATATATTGGATTTTATTATTCTTTAAAAAAATACTTTTAAATACATTAAAACACTAATTAAGCGTTTAGCAATAAATATTTATTTAACTGAATGTAAATATAAAATGTTTATATAAAAAACAGTCTTAGTCATTGAAACCAAAAGTCCACGAAAACTTTTGATCTTTTGCGAGTGAACCTCCTACCTTGCGTTCTGATTTTGTACCGTGGATGACCCCTTGTTACATTCGGGTCAGCTTTTACTTATTTCCCAGGAGCAAGCAGAAAATAAAAGCAGCAGATGAAAACAAGCATGGATGTTTCTACTTACAGAGCAAGATTTTGATGCAATAAATTCGAGATTATGAGGAAACTAAAGGAAAGTGGCAGGGCCAAATTGCAAGAACTAAAACTAAAGAAACGTGCAATCGATTGCAAGAAGCAGGTTGAGAGGTCGGTGTCTGGAAATAGAAATTTATTGTGAACTAAATTAAAGTTAACACTTTGGCAGATGTATTTTTTCTCGTTCACGTCTTTTTTTAAAGTTTGCTTTCAGTAAAAAAAGCTGTTTACTTAAGACCTGAAACTTTAAGATTTAAAAGTCTGAAATTCAATTTACCTTGAAAAAGAAAAAAAAGGTATTCTTAAAACATTTTAAACTTATTGCTCTTAAAATGCTTGCTTAAAATATTTCAAAAAATATTTATTGCAAGAAATATTTAATACGATGCTGGTTATCTTATGGTAATGAGTTGTTTTAGTAAATTAAGTTGTATTTAAGAAAATGGATGTTCTCTTGTAAATTATTTATGGACTCAAAGTATTAATATCTAGCATTTATAAAAGTAGACTTCCTTTCAATTAAAAAAAATGAAGAAAATAAAAATATCAAAAGAAATTAAAATAATGAATCAAAAATTAAGCATTATTACTTTTTCGTCCAAGTAAACTTATCTTTCTTTAAGGTAAAAATTAATTAGAATCTGTTACAATTTCTTAATATTTCTTAAATAAAGAACACTTGAGCTCATGACAGATCTTATACTTAAAAAAAATCCATACTTCAAATAATATTTTAATGCATTTTAATAATGTCCTGATTTGTTATGAGAGAAAATGTCGTGGGTTTCCTAAAAACTTTTTCGTTTTTCTGATTATTTTTTTTTTCAAATTCGAATTATTGCATTCACATCCAAGAGGTGATTCAAATTGACTCTAAATAAAAAGTTTTCAAAAAATTAGTTGAATAAACCTAGAAATATAACATTTCGGGCAAAATCTTTATCACGATCGAAGTACAATTCTTGGAATTGAAAGAAAATAATAATCTTTTAGTAATAGTAAATACTTTTAGGTAGACTTTTCTTCTACCAAAAGTTGTAACAATAATTTTTTCACTACACGTGGTTCAGCATTGTCAAAAAGACATCAAGTGGGTTCATGGGAGATTCATTAACGTCGTGCTATAAAGAAATACGAAGGCTACTGGCAAGGACCTCGTAATTTTGAACCTCGGTCAAATGACGAAGACAATAGTAAACCACGCCACGGGAGGGCATTGAGCCACAATAGATGTAATGTTCATCATCCTCCTTCACACCGATGGTCTTCAATGACATCATCAAGAAGACGAGATTATGGAAGGAGAGTGCCGCGGTGGTGTGTTGAGTATATATATATATATATATATATATATATATATATATATATATATATATATATATATATATAAAGATTTTTTTCAGGTATAGAAGTTTAAGGTGGCATTACTTTCCAAGATGGCGACCGATTTAACAGCTGTCAAGTGATTTATTCTCAGTTCGGTTTGGCAATTCATCAAAACGATCATCAAGCAAGGCGTAGATTCGTCGAATGGGCCCAAAACGAGATTGCCGTTGTTCCCGATTTTCATAAGCGAATTTTGTTTATCGATGAAGCGCACTTCTGGTTGAATGGCTACGTCAACAAACCAAACTGCCGCATTTGGAGTGAAGCTAATCCAGAAGTGTATGTCGAAACACCGTTACATCAAGCAAAAACGGACTGTTTGGTGCGCTTTATGGGCTGGTGGAATCATTGGTCCGTACTTCTTCAAAAACGATTAAGGCCACAACGCTACAGTCAATGGTGATCGGTATAGAGCCATGATTACTAACTTTTTCATTCCTGAATTGAACAATCATGATGTCCAGGAGCTGTGGTTCCAACAAGACGGCGCAACATGTCACACAACTCGTGCCGCAATCGATTTATTGAAAGACACGTTGGGTGACCGCCTAATTTCACGTTTTGGACCTTTGAATTGGCCTCCAAGATCTTGTGATTTAACACCGCTGGACTATTTTCTGTGGGGCTACGTAAAGTCATTGGTCTATGCGGATAATCCGCAAACGATACATTCGCCGTGTTATTGCTGATATACGGCCACAAATGTTGAAAAAGTCATCGAAAATTGGACGTCCAGATTAGACTACATCCGAACCAGCCATGGCAGTCCTATGCCAGAAATCATATTTAAAATGTAATGCCACAAGCTTATCTTTCGAATAAAAAAAATGCATGTCAATCGAATAATACATCGTTGTTTTATTGCAATTTAAAGTTCTACACCTCTTAAAAATCACCCTTTATATTTTATTTTTTAAATAAATTATAGAACCCGAGAGAGATAAATATTTTGAAATGAAAATGATATTTTATGTGTGCTCATTCCAAATGAATTTTTATTTGAATTTTCATCCATGAGATCTGATTTCTTAGGGATTATAAAGATCAAGCAAGTTATGGTGATAGTGTGTGTGAAAGACAAAAAAAAGCTGTAATTCTTATTCATTTTAGGATTTCTGACGTTTTAATTGATGAAGCAGTACAGTTGTAAGATCACTTCTAGAATCTTTGTCCTCTACATATTTTATTTCATAAATGTGTCAACTTCCATGACTTCGTATTTAGCAAAACCAGTGCACTTGCTCTATAAAGAACATACTTTTCCATACTTTTGTCGAAACATGCTTGATAGCATAAATAGCGTTGTTTATGGACTTCCAAAGAATTGTCAACAGCAATACTATACATATATCTATATTTAAAGCTAATTAAAATTTTTAACGCTATTCTTAAAATGCTTATTTAATTAAAACAGTAGGTATTTTAAAAGTAAAGGTAGTTATATATATGTATGTATCGCTATGTCCTCCTCCCCACTCACTTGCCACTGGACCTATTATCCCCTCCCTGAAGCACTTCAGCTCTCAATGGGGGGCGTGCAGCACCCTGTTTTCTTGCCTAGATGTTGCGACCAAATGGTGTGTTAACGACAGTGGAAAAGATAATCACTTAATGAATTGCATTGTATAAGGAAATATAGTCAATCCACTTTTCAGCACAACCAAACATCAATGAAAATATTTTCTTCTCTTACTCCAAATAAAAAAAAAAATAAAATATTGGATAAAAATGACAGGGAATTTTCAACAGTGTGCTGACTCTCAAAGACTTGCAAAACCTTAATCACTTTCGTCTAAGCATTCTTTCTCAGAAATAACCTCTTAAAGAGTCCAAGGTATTAAATGAGATAATGAAAAAAGAAGGGTGCCATTTAATTTATTCGTTACATAATACATAGCCTATTTTCACGACTAATTTCTAAGATAAAATATCAGTCTTATGTAGCTAAAAATACGGCATTTTCCTTAAAGAATATAATATTTTTTTACATCGATGAAATTATCCCGATTACGGTACAATTCAGGCAATAAATTAATAGGAATTTTGTGTCACTTTTTAAATATACTTTCTATTATAGAGGAACGTATGGTATACAATTTATATAAAGTGAGTCATTCAGTTTCTTGTGAAGCAAAATTCGATAATTAGAATACATTAAACAGTAAAACTAATGAATGCATTCAGATTTAGATTTAAGAAAAACATTCCTAATACGTTACCTAACAATCTTTTGTTGGATATAACCTAAAGTACAACCTTGTTAACAAATCGGCTGACTTATCATTTCTCTCCCGTGTATGTAGAATAATATCAATTAGAAAAGTTTATTTCTAAAGTTCCATGAATTCTCAGAGAATAGGATTTCTTTTTATCTATTTCAAAAAGACATCTTTTCGTAGATGTACTTGAAAAATAATTATTTTTATCAGTTTTTTTGTCTAAGTTTGTATATAAATACATATAAAACAAAAATTAAATGATTTTTATGAATAGAGCTGTATGAAAATATATATGATAAACTGTCAGAATGAATTTAACCAAATATAACTATTTTCAATTATATGAACAGCATATTAAAATTGAATATTTGCACCTTTACTCACTGTTAAACATCTGCGCATTATTTTAACAATTATTGTGCAATGCATTGATTCACTCATACTTTTCTTTAAAAAAAACATCCAATACATAATATTTTTTAAAAATTCCCATTTACAACGTCCATTCAGTAATTAATCTTTCTCCTAAATATAAGCTTATACTTTTTGTCACATAGCATAAATGAATTACAACATAGTTGTCACATTTTCACCAATAATGGATGAGAAAAATGTCACATTTACTTTATATTTCTTAATAATATAATTATCTAACTTAAGATTGTTGCAAGTTAGAATGTAAATACTGCACATTCCACAAATATTAATTAATAATACGCATAATTTTAGTAAAGGTGAAAAAATATATTACCTTATACTTTTTTAAATATGTAGTTAAAATTAAAAATCAAATACAACCTTCTAATAGTCCATTAATAACACTTTTTGCTTTTTAAATATATACATATGTCACCTTCTGATCAAAGATTTAGGTATTCTGAGAAAGTCTAGTTAATATTTCTTTAAAAAAAAACACATCGGGACACATTGAAAAACATTTAGGTTATTCCATTTGTAGAAACTCGAGAATGTTTCTTTTTTAAAGAAGCAGGAAAAAAAGGAAGAAAAAATGTACAGAAATTTATATTTTTGTTTTCAAAAACGACCGATGGCAACTCCACTTGAGTTAGTAAAGCAACGTATGTATTTCTACCGCTTTCATCATCCTGTCTTTTTTTTCCCTCTGTGACTTTTTTTTCCCTCCCTGACTTCGCAAGATGCAGGAGAGCTACTATCAATGAAAGATGAGGTGGTCATGAATATCTGATGACTTAAGGGCGGCACAAACTAATATGGTACTACGCGAGAATTATTTAGAGCGTCCTTCATTCTTTTGTTTTTGTTTTGCGATGTTCCTTTTATTCGGACACATGCCGCCCTGAAAATAAAATGGACGAGAAATAGATGGAAAAAGCCTTAACAACAAATTATTGTACGAATTTTAAAGTCGAAACTCAATTTAGAAAGCTTCTCTGAAAGAAAATTGAAAATGTTTTTATCCCCTTATTTAATAACATTTCTTTATTTTTGCAATTACTTTTTCCCCTATTCTTTAAAAGATTTACCCACGTTAATAATATCATTCTTATAAGAAAAAAAGACGCTAAAGTATCAAAGGAAAACAATTCAATTATTTGTCGCTAAATGTTTTGCATGTGTAAATCAGGTATGGAAAACAACCGATGCGATATTTTAATCTAAAGCAAAATTATTAACACAGTTTCGGTGAGAGGCTGTACACATAGAATGCACACAAAATTTGAAATAAAATCAATAACAGTTACGTTTAAATTAATTTTACATTCCTTCATACCAAACAACTGTAAACAAAGTTTTTGTTTATCAAGATATTATATAATTAAAATAATTTTTGTTACTTTTAGGTTTTGTTAAACATTCTTTTGTAAAGAAAAATAAAATCAGAATTAAAAATAGAGGGTTTAAACAAAATATATTTAGATCTAAATATTTGTGGTAACTGGATTTGCATATCTGAATCAAGTTATTATTTATAATTTTATGTTTTTAAACATTTAGCATATAAATTTATGAACTATTGAAATTCAGTGCATTTTGGAATGAAGAATTTAATATCCCATATTGTGAAATTCTATTTTACTGAACGTTTTGGAAAGTGATTTGCTTCATATTTTAGCTGCTTTAAAAGAAACAATTTTCAGGATAACAAAATAACATTTCAATTTTTCATATGAAGAAAGTCACTTTCTGGAAGGTTCAATAAAAGAGACTCACAATATATCCTATTGCATCTAATTTATTTTGAAAAGTTTATTTGCCAACAAATTTGCTTACCTCAATTACCATGTTCATAGTTGAATTCTCAAACTTGCTACATTTAAAATAAAATATTTCCTCAGTTGTTTTGAAGCTTTAGAAGATGTCATTCCATTAAGGATGTTTTTGAGAATAAAAAAAGCGTCAAACTAAGTTTTAGTTAGCATTTTAAAATTCAGCGAAGTAAATGAGTGTTAAAGGAAATCCTGATTTTATTCCAAACTATACAATAAAATTAAATCAATTAAGATAATGAGGCATTGTAACCTTATTGAACCATTGTGACTTGGAATAAATATAATTTTAGCTTTCTATTTCATTTGTGTTCTTCATCAAATACAATTTCAACAGAATGAGAAATAGATTTACACAATCCCAAAAATTATATATTGTTGTATTGATCAAATTATCTTACATTTGTGCACTTCAAACTTTCAATATTTGCGCCCCAATTTTAAATCATAATTTTCATTGCGCCTCCCCCTTCCATATAATGACAATGCATTGAATTCAATAATAATATACTTTGACTCTAAAGCTAGAATACAATTTTAATTCTAAACCGTACAAATTATCAGGACAAGTTTTAAATTTTGTGTGTAATATTATAAATGACAAGCCCCTGATAGTCATTGGTAATAAGTAAACATGTTTTTAGTATTTTTAAAGAATTATCAAATACATTGGGCAGTACTGATACATGTATAAGTGTTATGATTTTAGTGTAGTACATTAAGTGTATTACATTAGTGTAAATGCGTATTTTATTTTTATTATGTCAGAATGTATTTTGCTTTTCTGCCTTTCAGTAAATTAATAATTTCTTTTTAAAATAATATTTTCTTTTCCAACTTTTTGAAATGCTAGTACCTCCCACCTAGGGTTATGATGCCCCCTAGGGAGGCGCACCCCAATGCTTGAGAAACGCTAACTTACTATAATGTAAAGTATCAAAATTTGTTTTATCGTATCAATAGAAACCATAAATTTTATGAAATGGATTACTAGTTTAAGAATATTTTGAATATTCAATAACTTTGCATTTAGAAAAGAAAGATGTTAACAAGGAATTTAAAAAAAAATCAGGTTAAGTCAGTACAGCCAAAACAATGACATTGTACGTATTTTAATGCATTGCAGTAGAGGGCATTTTATTAATATTTGTCTTGTCGGAAAAGAGAGCTACAAATCCAAATTCGCGCGCTTAACAATAATATTTTTCTTCTTGTTCTGACTCCTGAAAGATTCTGTTACACGAAAGCTCAGTGTGCCTTAAAATTTTAAATTATTTCTTCTGCAACACTTTAATCTCCTATACTTCAGCATTTCAAGTTATCATGATATGGAAATCTGCAGTATCTTTAAAAGGAGCCTGGAGGAAATATATTAAGGAATTATTTATAAATCTCCTTTAACGTGAAATGAAAATGGATTTTCTGTAAGCTCTTTCGTGAGAGCCCTTCAAGTGGGGTGTTTCGAGAAATCTATGCTTCTGGTATATGTGAGCATTCTTTACGAGGCAGGTAAAAGATTTAAGTATAAAAGATAGTTTTTCTATTAAGGAAGAAACATGAAATATTAAAGAAAGGGGGCGAAAATGTCTAGTAGATTCATATTTTGACCTATCTTATAAATGGTAGAGGAAGTAACTCGCAAGAATAATCATATCATATAAGAGCGGATTTTCATTCCTATTAATTAGGAGCTCTATCTGAAAGTGAACCAAGACATGAAAACCAAGACTATAAATTTTATTTTAACTATTTATCATTTGATTAATTCGTAATGCTTTCTTGTCCTAAAAATAAGTAATATAACTATTTTTTTAAAGTCAATTCCTACTTCGTTAGAAAAACTTACTGGCACCATTTGTTGCTGAAAAATCTAACTTTGTCAGAAATAACGCAGAATAAATTTAAAATAAAAAAAAGAATTTAAGTAACAAATTAATGATTAGGAAAAAACTGCATTATCATCCAGTGTCACCCACTATAAGTTTAAAAAAATGTATTTAAAATTCAGCGAATTAATAAAAAGTATTTTAAAATGTTTGAACATTTGAACCATATATATATATATATATATATAGAGAGAGAGAGAGAGAGAGAGAGAGAGACAGACAGACAGATAGAGAGAGACAGAGAGAGAGAGAGAGAGAATGTGAACTAATGGTAGAAATTAAATAAATGTAATGTATTTTACTTCTACAATAATCCATGTACTATAATATTTGTAATTAAAATTGCATCAACTTCCTTTTTAGGGTTATTTATTCATCTTGATAGCTCTATCAAATAACAATAAATTGAAATATATCCCCTCATTAATTGTTTTGCTAAGGATGAAATTCAGCTCTTAATTGAATTAAGATACTGTTCTTACTATACATTATGAAAAAAAAAACTTCGCATTATTGTACTTCTGTAGGTGAGCGAAATTTAAATAAAAATTATAAATTTAACTATTTTGAAAATATTAACAAACTTAATGAAGAAGGCTATTAAATATTAAATAATTTTTAGAGAAATAAATTAAAAACATTTGGAAATTAAAGAAAACAAATATGCATAATTATACTTTAATGTCTCAAAAATGTAAATGTTACTTGAATTTCATTTTACATAACGCATTTGTTATCAATTTCTATAAACTCAAAAATATTAAAAAATATTTGTCTTGCTTTTATTGAATAATGTATTTATTTTGATTACTTAGCAAAGCATTTACGTGTAAAATATTCACGTACTCTGCATAAATATACTTGGATAATCTTCATGAAAATTTATTGCATTCTTTATTATTATTTATAATAATGATAATATATATAAAAATGTTAGTTTTAAAAATATTCTCAGATATTTATATATATATATATATATATATATATATATATATATATATATATATATATATATACTTAATCTTTACTTAAATTTTACTTTTTTACAGATCTTTACTTAAATTTGATTATCAATTTCGGGATAATTTTAAATATGAAACACATCTTGAAAGTCGAAGTATGATAATTTACAATTACAGAACCTATAAGCAGGCAGAGAAATGCAATTTAAGGAAAATTTGCAACATACATTAAGAATAACATTTCGGTAATGCATAGTAGAAATTCTAATAATTCTAAAAATGTAATAATAACTGATATGATTCTCGAGAAACATCGTATTTATAATATTACCTTAAAAGTCTGTAAAAAAATACCTCTAAAAACCATTTTATGATATTTGTAAAATAAAACAGCTACTTTTATAAACAATTGCTCAGAATAGAATTTTACATGAGATCGAAATAAATCCTTTTATGATGGAAGACATGCTCATATTGTACACGAATTCATCATTAAGCAGTTCTGATAAATGATTCAAATGATATTTCAAAGTTAACTGAGAGATTCTAGAGCTCATTTCGAATTCATGGGATCTGTTCAACATCATGCTCGAATTATATTGCCTACCTGTAACATATTACCTGGGAAATTTCAATTTTGACGTGCAACAGGCGTTTCTAGGGAAACATGTACTTGTCCAAGAACGCCAGCTATCGGATGCAATATGATGTATTAGGGGAGATGAAACGTGTGTAACGTAAGCAGTTGTGTTGCTGTGATGTATTATCTTTCATCGCTTTGGCATCATAATCTTGTTGTGGAATCGGGTAAACCACTCATAATGATTCGAGAGTCTCAAACTGTTACGTTAAGAAAATTCGAATACTTTTAAACATATTATTCATAGAATATATATTTGCAGATAAAAAAACACACAGAAATAGGCGAGACTGAATTGGCTCTGAAAAGTTATTCTTTTTTTCTAATTTTAAATTAAATACATTTTATCAATAATAATAATGGCTGCAACAACTAATACTATGCAGAAAATGAAATATAATTTTCGAAAAATATCATAGTTTTAGCAAAATTAATTGTTTTACGTCTGTTATTAATCAAAACATAGAAACTCAGAAACTTTTGGTTTATAAATTAAATCCATTTGCTTCGTTAACGCAAACTAATTTAATTTTCCTGTTACAGCTACTCTTGTGTTTCAAATGCATATCAAGTATTCGTTTTCGCTTATTTATTATATTGTTCCAAATTTTGCAAATATTGTGCATTTTTCTTTAATAATATCATTGCTAATGAGTAAAAAAATAATACAAATAAAAAAGTAAAATAAGTTACGCTAAGCATTTGTAAAGGATAATTAATTACATTAATTACGTTATATGATTATATTGTAAGAATGTCGTAAAAGTAAAAATAACATTACAAACGTGAAAATATTACTCTAGTTCGATCTAGTTCAAAAATTTATTTCAATTTTTTTTTATCTAAAACGCTTATTTTGCTTTAGAAAGGGGATGACAAACAGTGGATTAACATTCTGAAAGTACGTTAATAGCTTGTATATTTAAACAATCTCTGACAATAAAATTCAGGGAATGAAGTCAGACGGCCGATCTTGTAACACTGGGGAAGCAAAACACTGCACATGCATAGCGGCAGGTGATGACTATCTGCCATCACCGTTGTTCAATTGAGCGTTGTTTGTGTTCCATGTACGATTTGTTTTACAAAGTGTGTGTTCAGTGTAATGGTTCTTAACTGAGGAGAGGAAAATGGACGAACACAATATCAGTTTAAAGCTCTATTTTAGGCTTGGTAAGGCACCGAAAGAAACTTATGGGATGCTGGTACATGTTAATGAAGATCAAGTACTTTTGATGAAGTGTGTGTACGAGTAGTTTGCCCATTTACGAGAAGGCCGGGAAAGTGTTTCTGAAAAAACGCGTAGCGGAAGACCAGCGAGCTCCGTCAATGACGAAAACATTGAGAAACTGAGGAAATTAATCACGAAAGATCGTAGATTAACCGTGAGCATTATGGATTTCTCCAGTATTTAGGGATGAGAAAAACGTGGGTAATACGCACAACGAGGCTTATACGTTTTTGTTCACGACAATGCTTACCCCCACAATCAATATCGTCAAACAGTTCCTGGGAAAAAAGGGGGTGGGGTGGAAATTGAACATCCACCATACTCGCTAGATCTCAATCGTCCGAACTTCTTCCTATTCCCATGATTCAAATTCGCTTTGAAAGGAAAGGAATATTTGACGATATTCCTGAAATCCAGCGAAACGCGATGAGGTTTTCGAACTTCATCCCCAAAGAAGACTTTTTTACAAAGTTTCCTGAACATGAACAGCATTGGTGCATAAATATGATGGAGGTGATTATTTTGAAGGACATTAAGGTATATTTCGTTAATATTTCATATACGTTAATTTTACAGTACTATTCGCCGAACTTTATTGTTAGTGGTTGTTTATATATGCAAACAGTAATCATCATCTTTACAAAAGAAAAACATTTTAAGTTTTAATGTTTACTAATCCAGATTTGTAATTAGTTCTTCGAAAAGTCCTCCTTGATGCTTTAACTAAAAAAACAAAAATCTAATGAAATTAAATTATCTTAAAGATCTTAATTGCTTGAGAAAATGTACATTAATATTACTAGAGTTTTATAGTATGAGTAAAAATAGGTTACGGATTTGCAATGCTGAATTATTGGGATCTTTGAACCCTATGTGGATTTTTAAGTAAAAAAAATGGTTCCATGATAAAAATTTAAGTTTCATTGATGTTTATATACTAAAAATGGTTTCCAATTAGTTTATTCATACTGTTCATTGTTGCTTCCTGGTCTGCTAGATAAGTAGATATTTTATATGTAAGAAGTTGTTTTTATGTTTGTGCGACTTTTCAAGATTGATTTTTTGCCAATATATATAATAACATTATAATACACAATAATATATTATATATTTAATATCTATACACAATAACATATCAAAACATATTATGATAATATCCTGTAATATATTATAGCTGGTTGGTTAAAAAAACCCGTAAAAGTAAGCATTTTTTACCGATAAACTTGTGCATTACCTTAATTATTTTGCAATCAGTAACGAAAAAAGGTAATATTATTCATAATTTTAATATTTTCATGTTTTTAAACATTTTTCATGTTTGTTTAGAGATCTTTATCTTATTTGCTCCTGACTTAGTTTCCTTTTTCGAATATTTTATGAGTTAAATGACGCTGACACAACAAAGAATAGTCTTAATTTTTTGTGTATAATTGCCTAAAAATTATTGTTTAAAATTGTCTGGATTACAAGAAATCAGTGAATAGTTAAACATGCTCCATATAGGGTATTTCCATGAAAACTTGGGAAAATATTTGGCATTTATGCGTTGTCTAAGTCTTAATTTAAATGACTTGCTCACGGTGTCAATTTTGGTTACTTTATATCTGAAGCATAATAACAATGGCAAGAAAAGTAAACGCGAAAGCAAATAAATTATCTTTCATTTTATAAAAACAACAACGTTTGCTTGTTACAAAAATGAATAATTTTATTTTACTGTATCTTACAATACAATTTTAAGATTTTGTTTATTTATCATTTAGAATTTCAATGTATTCTGAACATTTTAAGTTATTTTATATTAAAAATATTGGAACTTTCTTTTGATTTAAAGGGATTGTACTCTTGGGTTTCTGTATCCTGTTCCTTATTTCATACCATTAATAATATTGATTTGTTATATGTTTATTATACAATTTCGTAACTGAAGTAGAATTATCATCAAAGAAGCAATGGTGATGCTCACTTTTTCTCTGAATTAAATTATAATTATTAGGGAACTTACTTACTAAATGAGAAACGTAATATAATTAAAGAAAATATCCCATCTCTGTAATGTACGGAAAACAGCATTTCAAATATTATGGGTATAAATTAAGTGTGTGTTAGTGAATTGTATCCCAAATATTGTTTTAAAACGCATTTATATCTTTAAAACTTCGATTTCTAATAATACATCTAAAGTTGTTTTGTTTCTTTTGTAAAAGAGCCCAACAGTTCACATTTTTATAATCTTTATTAATTCGACTATTATTCTTTGTAATATACAATGTATTTGATATCAATACTTAAATTGAATATGTACTTTTGTATTTAAACTATTTCACTTTCAATAGAGAGATTATGATGAAAAAGCATTTTTTTATTACTGAATAAAAATGTAAATATTTCATTTTAATATTTTGAGCTAAGTGCATATCAGAAATGGAGGAACTCAATTAATTATATATTTTTTCATTATTTTATATATCTTTTTAAAAAAATCTCTTATAATAAAATAATATTTAGTGTAATTTTTGTAATGAATTATTAGTAAAAATAAGATTGGTCTAAATTTTCCAAAGTGTTCTTAATTTCAGATATGTATTTATCTAATTTTCATTTCGATAAAAAAAAATAAACAATTTATTTTGATTTTCATAAAATTCTTTGAATTCTTTTTTTATTGATGGAAAACGGTATGACCGGTGACACACAGAGCTTATAAACGGCTTCTTTTATATTTTTTAAGTGCGAGTTTAAAATGAACCTCTCCATTGTTCTCATT
The DNA here is from genome assembly GCA_019973935.1 of Trichonephila clavipes. Lineage (NCBI taxonomy): Eukaryota > Metazoa > Arthropoda > Arachnida > Araneae > Nephilidae > Trichonephila > Trichonephila clavipes. The sequence continues at coordinate 37,122 of BMAU01001164.1, forward strand.
ATTAATTCATATGATAATATTTATATTTTTGAAAATAAATACAGATTATAAGAAAAATATGTCCCCATTTGCTTAGTGCCTTACTGCGTGATACTAAGTAATTATTTTACATTAATAAATTTTAGCTTTTATGAATTGATAATTTGTATAATTTTGGAAGATTTATTAAATAATAAAAAAATGCGCAATTACTTCCAATAAGTTATTTTATTACCATGGCAATAGATTTAAAAAATAACCTCACATTTTACAACTGCTGTTTAAAGTAAAAATATTTCCATGCCTCTTTATAAAATTACCTCAATACATAGCACTATACTTGTTTTATTTGGCATTATTCCATGAAATTGTTACTGGATATTAGATTGAGCAACTAAATGGACTTGACACTTTCTGATTTATATTACAATAAATATATATAGAAGCTTACCAAATCAAATATAAATCTTAACATATATATAAAATAATCATATGCGTATACAGTTATTTATTCAGGTATAGATTATTTACACTTAGACGCAGGAACATGAAATTCCTTTTTGTGGGCACATAAAAGGATTTGTATGTATTTTTTGTGAGTTTATACACAACATTTGAAAAATGGAGTCAATTATAATTTCTCTTGAAAATTAATATACAGAATTATAATCTAAAGGGGAAAACCGGTTTTAATAGTAGCAAATGTGTTACATGAATGAGACAAAGTTACATTTAGAGATAGTGAAAAAATTGTTGAAAGCTAAATGGAAGAAAAAAATTAATTAGTTGTACCAAAAAAGATAAAATCTAAAAGAAATTAACTATACATATCTTTAGTTTCTTTGGATACAGATTTAATGCAATTATGATAACGCGTATGGTACTTACGTATTATACAGTCTACCGATTTCGTCAAACGGAAAAACGCTTCAATTCTAAAAAATTCGTCTAATCCTATCATGGTTATTATTACTGAGTTTGTGAACGTACACGGGAACTACCTTACTACTAATTTTCCTTACCGGCTGTATATCCTGACATTTGGTTACGTCTTTTTGTTTGAACACATAAAGCAATGGTATAACATGCAAGTTCCGTTATGTGTAAGATGTTGCAGGAGTATATAAAATACTGGGGAAGAATTCGAGAGAAATCTTTCCATATTACAGTCAAATCCTTAGCATTAAAATAATAAGATCTGGATATATAGTGGTGTATCTTTTTTTAACAAGATTATTTTCTGTAAACAGTTGTGACCTTGGTAGTAAATACAATCTATAGAAAAAAATAATTAATTTTATCTTTTAATTCACTTTTTAGTTGTAAACAACTTAATTTCCTTAATCGCATAATTATTTAATTTCTTTTATTATAGGCTATAGTTAAAGTATCAACAATTTTATATCATACTCTCTTATACTATATACTTAACTGCATTTGTAGCAATTTCTTGTATCTATCACGGAATTTAATGAAGAAACGTAATATCGAAAATAATACATGTTGCTTTTTATATTTTCTTAATAGTTATGGAAATATAATAATTATTCAGCAAGAATCATCATGTGTAATTATCTGAGCTAATCTGAGCTACAATTCAGAAGAGCAGTGATCTCCTTAATGATTTCAACACACTCATAGAATTCTGATTTGAAGATCTGTCATTGAAGGATTTCGGGATAGGGTTTAAATTCAATCAAATATGCACGACTCACACACAAATCTTGAACTTAGCAATCATTCATTATTGCAGCACTTAAGATCTTCATAAATGATAGCCGATATTAATTAATGTGTAACTGTTAATATAGATACTTAGAATTTAATTGCCGCTGAAAATCTGACAATATGATTCTATTAGTCTCAGAGAAAGCATTTAATACCTGAATAACTAATTTCTGATTTTGAATCCTTAGAACATACAAAAAATAATTTTTATTATAATAATAACCACAATTTATGTAATTAATGAAATGTGACGCTATTTTGCCTTGTGGACACAATTTAAATGAAGTAAAAATAAATTCGAGGCAGTTTTCAAAGCATCATTTTTAGTTTAAATGAATTAATATTTGTAAATGAAATTTTTTTAACAAAAGTACTCATAGACTGTTGTAGTGTAAATTTACTTGAAAAGCATTCTAAAACAAAATTCAAAATTTGTGATTCATACAAACAGTTTGCTTCTAAGCACATACAAAGAAATTGTAGAATTTTTATAGAGGAAGACATTTAATATCTGTCTCAAGTGCTAATAGTAAAAAATTCATGTTGCTGTATTTTGTTTCCTTCCCTGCTCAAAGTATATTGAGTTCGGAAAATAGTAAAATTAAATTTTTAAATTAAGATTAATTCCAATTTTTGTTTGCTAGACTTTTAAAGGTGCACTTGAAAGTAAATATGCAATATGGAGAGATTTTTAAATAATGTAATGATTCGATTTTAGGATCAAGTGTCCAAGAAAGAACAATCAGATTTCAGAAATTTGCTTAGAATGAGACTTTTAAAAATCATTGGGAAATATCTTCGATCTGATAGAATGTAGTTAATTGTTTGACATTAAATATGTGACTTAAAGTTGCAGATTTAATACAGGAGGATTAATATATAGCTTCAAAGAGACGGATAAATTAAGGACTATTTATTTACTTCAAGTTATTTAAAAACATTAGGTAGTTTATTAAAAAAGAAATCTTTTATTTCGGGTAATGCTTAAGAAAAATTAAAAATGCTTTAAAACTTAAAATAATAAGACCTTGTTAATTGAATATAAGTACATATTAAGAGGAGTTAGTACCCTAAAAATCACAAACCTATCGGGTTATTTTTTATTTTCATTTAAGCTTATTCTTTGCATTAATATCTTTCGATTGATATATCGCTTGTGCATGTCGGAAAGTTAGAAGTTGAATAAAACTTCATTTGAAAACAAATTAAGCAATTCAGCCACGCCCCCTTTTTAGAAAAAAAAAAGCTAAGAAAAGCGTTTTGATAAAAAAATCTAATTTATAAATAGAAATAATAACATTAAAAAAAGGATGTGCAATATATAAAGCAGAATATTTCCGAGGCAATACAATAATGTAATTTTTCTTCCTTGTGAAATGTGTGCATGTAAAATTTTTAAATTAAGGCATTTTATATTAATAATTTTATAATTTCAGTTCTAATTCCTGATATATTTTTCATACAAATGTAGTACTTTAGTATTATAAGAAAGTTTCTGTCGTGACAGAAAAAAATTTTTTTTTATGTTTTTCTTGAGTTTTCTTGTGCAATATATATATATATATATATATATATATATATATATATATATATATATATATATTGCAAAGGGGGAAGGTTGGCGCCTTCAAACTAGTTTAACCCCACTTATTCGGTCCTAAGTCCGAAATTGCTTTCTGACTCGCTAGGTTCTTCTTTTTTGTACTTCTTTTATTTCTCTATAATTTTGTTCTTCATGTTCAGCTTTCATATTTTTATTACGTAATTTCTTGTTATGTTCTTTATCTATTATTTCTTGTTTTTGATAAATATTACATATTTCTTTTATATATATTTTATGCATTCATTTGGCTGCTTTGCGCCTATCTATGTATAAATCTATTTTCTAATGAGTTTGTTCAGTTTTGTATGTAGTCAATATAGAGTATGTTTGCTTATAGCGAATTTTGAAATCGCCATTAGATTCAAAATCTTGTCTATGAATGTTTTTTTATTAAGTTTTATTTGGCTTTGTTCTTTTTCCTTGTGTGTTCTTGTTTATATAAAAATATTATGCCAACTTCTGATTTTGTGCCTATAAAGTAATTGTGGATATGTTATCTATGAGTGGATTAGATTTTTAGAATTATTGCTCATTATTTCACTTTATATTAATGTGATTGTAAGAACTTTTGCTAGTGATATTTTATTTGGGTCCTTTCATTATACCTTTAACTTTTAAAATAACTATGAATTTGAAAAATAACAAGTTTTAAGCGACTGGCAATTTGTTATACCAGGGTATGACATTGCTCGGTGGTTCAGTATAATGGTATCTGTACCATCGTCATCCATTTACCATTTTATGAGACCTTATGTAGAAATTCTGTATATATTTGGGTATGGCTTTAGTTAGTTGTGGTGATGGGCACAAAGGTTCTGAGTTGGCATATAAAAAAACTATAAATTTTTTAAATAATACAAAAAAATGTGTGAATTGTTTTCATAATCAGAATTTTTTTGCTTTCCCTTCTGTATCTAAACATTGTCGTTTTAGATTTTTAAAACTCGAATTTTTGGAACTCTAAATATAAGAATTTATCTCGTACAACAAAACGAAATATTCATTTTTCCGATAGTATAGATGAAAATCAAAGAGATAATGATTTTGGTAACATATTAGAAACTCGGTTTTCAGAGATATTCATGCTTTAAAACTAAAATTTAGATCTTGCACTGATAAAAGATGCAAGGCGTGTGGCATGATGAGTGGGGAACAGTTGGATATGGATGCAGGTTATATATTTTGTAAGACTTTTAACTGTGTTTACAAAATGACATGCAACATATGTAAATTTGCTTACATAGGTCAGACCTCTAACACTATCAATATTAGATTGAACCAGCATAGGTCTGATACAAGGAAATTTGATTGCAACAAAAACCAGGCTAAGATTGAGATAGGACACTTTCATAAACATGGATTCAATAACATAACTGTACATATACTTAGAATAGTGCCAAATATTAAACAAAGATTATGGTTCGAAAACTTTTTTTTTTATAGATTCATTTAGATCATATTATCCTTATGGTTTGAATGTTATATGGAAAGGTGAAAGTGCCTTATTAACTTTTAAACAAAAATCCGAGAATTCATTATATCTTCCGAATTTTAATAAATTTATTGATAATAGTAATAATATTCGTTTAGCGAGAATTTCAAAAGCTAAACGCAGAAAAAGAGTTACTAGAGACATGTCAACCCTCAAGAATTCTATGTTAGAATTAGCTGCTAAATTTGATGATAACTACAACACAGGCTTAATTAAATCGTTTATGTTTGGCTTGAATAAAACTGAAATTAAAACTATGACAGATATTTTAAGCAGATATAAATTTCGAGATTCTCATGGTATGCATATGATTCGAGACCTTAATAACTATTTAGTACAAAAAATGAATATTAAATTAGATGCAAGTGAAAATTACTCTACAGAATATTGTACATTATTATTTATGAATAAATCCTTTAATAAAATTAATTTTTCAAGTATATTTCAAAAATATCAATCCTTTTTCCTATTAAAAATATTATTATTAAAAAGGCTTTCAAATACAACAAGAAATTTGGTAGATTTATATTTAATTATAATCAAATCTCGGAGTTCCTAAGTTCTTTATCATGTAGATGCAATCTGTATCGAGACTATATTGATGATTATCATCAGCACGTTGTCACAGGAGACCTTAGCATCGTGAAAGATGATTTGTTAAGAAATTTTATGGAAAAGGGTACCGGTTTTAGACTTATGATCACAAAAAATAAATCTAATGTTATGAAACAAATCATAAAAGATTTAGATAAATTTTACCTTAAAATGGCAATTAAATACGGAATGCCAATTGAAGCATTCAATCAATTTAGATCTTATGTGGCAACAGAAATTTGGGAATTAGATTTTACTGTTGAAAATGAAATTATGTATAAAGATCTTAAATCATCAATAGTAAATATCCAAAATGACTTCGTTATTACATATGTTGATAAAGTCTCTGCTAATTATGCCATAATTTGTAAATATTTTTACAGTAAAATATTAAGTAACCACATTTTAAATAATAATTCATTTCAAAAATCAATTCACAATAATAGAGAAGATGATAATCGTCTTTTAGCTTTGAACAAAAGACTGAATATTCATCTAAATAATATTAAATATCCAAGTATTTTTTTAACACCAAAATTTCATAAAAGCCCTATAAAATTCCGTAGTATCACTAATGGATACAATACATATATCACGAAGTCTGGGAAGATCTTGCAATCTCTTCTTCAAAATCTAATTGATAATTTACAAAACACGGCAATTATTAAAAATAGCTTAGAGATTGCTAGAGTTACTAAGGATATGTTGATTTTTTCTATGCATGGTTTTGATTTCGAGGACCTTTTTAATTCTATAGATATTGACGATATGATTAAGGTTCTTCAGTTAATTTATGATAAATATGAATTATATACTTCAATGAAAAAGAAAAATTTGATATTCTTGTTAACCTCATTTTAAAAGAAAATTTCATTATATTTGATCATAATCTTTATAAACAGATCAAAGGATTACCTCAGGGTGGTCCAGCTAGTAATTGTTTAGCGAACCTATATTTACATTTTTTTGAAATAGATCATGTTATAAATGATTCTTACTTAATTTATCGTTATATAGATGATATAATAATTTTTGGTAAAAATAGTGAATACAAACCAAATATTACATTTTACCCTGATTATCTCAAGCTCCTTAAAACTAACTTCAACTCTAATAGGGTGGAATTCTTGGATTTAGACTTGCATCTTATTAACAATAATGTAGTCAGTAACATTTTTGACAAAAGAGATTCGTTTAAGTTCCATATAATTAAAATTCCTGTATGGAACAGTAATTTTCATATATCAATTTACAGAAATATCATTTTGAATTTTTTATTTAGAAATGATAACTTAACTACCCACAAAATAGATAAATACAATAATATAAAAAAAAAATTTTCAATGTTGTTTAGATCATGAATACCCTTTTAATTTCTTGAGATCTTATATTCATCACAAATACATTAACCGTCTTGCTACTTTGAATTCCAAATCCACCACACAACAATAGGTTTTCAAAGTCAGCATGTTAGTGGTCTTGCTGTGAAGATTATATCATAACACTCATATCACAGTTTACATTTTTTCCACACACATCTTAAACATCTTACACATTTTTGACAACCAACCAAATTAGAGCCTAGCAAATTTACATTTTTGACAATCAACCAATTCAAATTTTACCATATTTGATTGTCGTCATTCTATACTTGTCTTTGCTGGCTAGTTTAAAAGTCAGCTCAAAAGATGTGTTGATGTTTTTCGAATTTTTTAACTTGGTGAATAATTGACTTTCATTAATGGCAAGATGCTTGTTTCTCTTCGTAAAAGCTTTGTGAGTAAAGAAATTTTGTTAAATTATTTTTTGAAAGATACTTTTCTTATGTAATTGTTCTAGTATTTTTCTACTTTTCTTACATAATTATTTTGTGATTTTTCTGCATTAAGAGTTTGGGAGAGTTTGTTACATAATAGTAGTGATTGGTTTTATCATGCTGTCTGAGTTATACTTTCTCTGAAGCTTTGTTTATTTTATTTGGTTTTCCTACCGAGTTGCAAAGGGGGAAGGTTGGCGCCTTCAAACTAGTTTAACCCCACTTATTCGGTCCTAAGTCCGAAATTGCTTTCTGACTCGCTAGGTTCTTCTTTTTTGTACTTCTTTTATTTCTCTATAATTTTTTTCTTCATGTTCAGCTTTCATATTTTTATTACATAATTTCTTGTTATGTTCTTTATCTATTATTTCTTGTTTTTGATAAATATTACATATTTCTTTTATATATATATATATAGTACTCTCTAAAAGTTGATCATTTACAAAAATGTGTGGGTTGAAAACATATGAAAATGCAATTACTTTAAAGAAAAACGTATAAGTAATATCTTAAAGTTGTATTTTAAGTTTAATTAAGCTTATAATAATTATTTTTTCAGAATTATAAACTTTAAAGTGGTTTTTCTCAATTTGTGTTTTTCGAAACCTTAGTGCATTCAAAATGCTACTCCTTCGACAATAATTTACCAATCACTTCAATTTTTTCCTGCGTATTAAAAATAAAGCATGTAATAAAATTAAGGGTTCCGTTTTGCTATAAACTGAATACTTTTTAAAAAAAAAAAAAAAAATGTAAGTCATGTTGGCTTTTTCGTTGATTTTTAGCCTGTATATCAACATTTTATTTTTTTTTCTCGAAAACGAATGAAGTTATTCTAAAATCGATCCCTAAAGTTGTTAAGAACATCCATAAGAATATTATAAAAAAATTTCAGGTCAAAAAATTAATTTTTACAAAAGGAGTAGGATTTTAAAATTTTCCCAATTTTCTTCAAAAAATTTAATTTTTAAAATTGTGTGAATAATATATGAAAATTTTCATCTGGTAACATTTTCTTGTATAGAAACATTGTATAAAATGTGAAAATATAATTTTTAAATACGTAAATAAAGAAGATTGCTCAAAGGGTGTCAAGTCCCCTTAAGGAAAAACTTAGCTTAAAATATAATTCGTATATCCCAATTTAAGATATCGTCTACAAATGTTTCAACTCGTTTAAAATTCTGTATTGTGTCTTGATGTGATACTCATGCCCTTGATACTCTATCCGCCCAATAATTTTTCTGAGATGGTTTTTATGTTTAATATTTTAATATTTTTGAGAAGATATTAAAAACTTCCAGAATAATAATTATCTTAAGTAATTACTTTTGCCTAGTATTTTATGAAATGAATCGTCTTCCAAATTTGCGTGTATATCTATATGTATAAAATTTTTGATTAAAAGTTATTTAGTTTGAGATAATGATTATAAACTATTTTGAAATCGTCTTGGAACTTTCTAAACTAATTTTACTTATATTATTTTAATGCATAATTAAGTGACATTATATTTGAAAAATTAAGAAAAAATCTAAAAATATTTAAAGTATATATACTATAAATACATCTCATTATTAATTAAAATGTTTTCCTCAGATTTATTGAATACTTTTTGAATCATTTTACTTGCTATTATTACTGAATTATCTTATCTACGGCGTGTCTATTTTTATTTCTTCATCATTTCAGATGTTTAATTTGTGATGCGCATATGGTGAATAATAGTTTTTCTTAAACAGTGAGGTGTTCCCTCCTAGTAGAGCGAAATAATTCTACGAGGAGGTCGCGGGTATATTAAAAAGTCGAAAACAAAAGATTACTTTTTAAAAAAAAAATACGTATTTACTTAAGTTAAAGAAACAAAATACATTTTGACATAATAAACAATAAAAAAAACATTTTAATAACATTAATATACTTACAAATGTATCAGTACTGCACGATTTATTTTATAATTAATTTAACAATATTAAGATAAGAAAAAGTTTAATAATTACCAGTGGCTCCACAAATGGGTTTGTCATATATAAAATTATATACAAAACTTATAACACTTATCTTGATGATTTGTTCAAGATAAGTGATAAGATTATTAATCCCTTAACTGCGGATTATAAGGTACGTGATTAGCTCCCCAATGCCTCCGTTTTGAATGCAGGCGAGCGTATATAATGTTTATTTTTGGTGGGAGAGGGAAATGAATAAGTAAATAAATCCTCTCAAGTAAGTGAATATTTTGCAAGCATAGACAAGGTCATTTTATTGCATTCCAAAACCTTCGGAATAATTTTATTCACAGTAGGGCACAGAAAAGATTGTACTTCAGAAAGAGGTATATGTACGCCCGGAGCAATTAACACTTTGGCTGAGCGAGACGCTTATATACGTCGGTAGCACGTAAGAGGCGAAAGTCGTATTGTAGTTTTAGCATCAAAGTTTTTTTTAAATTTATTACCTTGTTATTTTGTGGAGGGAGGCGAAGAAAATTATGATTGAATATTTGGTCGCGATATTAAAAGTTTGAGAAGTACTGGTGTATAAAGTTATTGTCAATTGTAACATGTATATATTTAGAACTTATGACTTTTTTTTGAAAAACAATGCTTAAAACCAATATTTAAATGCTTCAAAAATACACTTATTTAATGCATATTTTTTATATTTTTAAACTAAATTATAAATTTTTGAAACTACTAACTTTTGCCATACATTTTAGAGCTTGTTGTCAAGTAATGACTACTTAACAAATTCAGGTACCAATTTTTATTTTACACCATAATATAAAAATAAATAATATTCGTGAATTTAATTATAAGGAATTACTACAATAATAATTAATCAATATATATTAAATAATTCTATTAAAATAAAGTAATACTATATATATACAACATTCAAACATGTTTAGAGGGAGGAGATATTTTTCTTTCATAATTGTATTAAAAGGATGATATCAAGAATTTTTGTGAAAGATTTAAAGCAATTCCTTAGATAATGTAATGTCACGCGTAACTGTCGAAAGTAGTGTTGATTATTTCTTTCACCCAACACACTTAATAACTTCTTCCCTAATCGAAACAATGTGTACAAAATCAATTTGGAAATGACGAGTTATTCTTGCAGTACACCGTAAGTATTAATCATAAGTATGAATTATTCATTTACACCGTTACACATGTTTCAAGTAATGACTGCCTCTCTAATTGCAAATGTGTACGTCATACTCTTCCCCTCTTATAACCATCTTCTCATTACCAATTTAGAAGGCGAACTTACAATCGCTGGTTCAATTAAACAGCTGGTGTAAAGATCAAATGCGCCGGAATGAATCTGATTATTAGTTTTAATTAATGCGATAACTTTGTGACAAGATTAACGACGTGGATTCGTTTTAATTAACTTAATCCCTTCCCGCTATGGAGTTGGCATATATATTTCAATAAGGAAAACGAAAAGCAAATTCTTCTTTGAGAAATGAGGTTGTGTAAAATTCTTAAGGTAAAATGTCTGAGCGCTGAAATTTATAGTGATCGATCGAGGAAAGCTAAGAAAAGAAAGTTAATTCCTTCATATATATGCCAGATTTGAATCACTATTAGCTTTTGAAATCGCGAAAAGCGTAACGGATAATATTACATTATATGTATTCTTTAGGTCAATTGCTTTATTTATTCCACGTAAAGTTATGTTATGGATTATATGTGTATTTATCCTTTGATATTTCCTTTATTTAGGTGCAGATAAATTAATATTATGATCTAGAAAAGGGGACAGAAATAAATATATAGTATCGGGAAATTCTCACCGTCTAATGTGTTTAGGAAGCAATCTCGAATATGCAGCAAAGCCCTTCAAATAAAATTAATCTTTCACAACAACTTTGTATATATATAATTTTAGAAATTTTAATTTCTTAGTTTTTTCTTTCTCTGTATGTATTATTCTTTCTTTGTATATATTATTCTTTCTTTATATATACCATTCTTTCTTTGTATACATTATACTTTCTTTGTATAGCTTTTCAGTTTGCAAGTGTGTGTCATTTATTTTTTGTTTCATCTAAAACTGATGATAACTTTGTAGCTTACTTTATATTAATAGCATCGCATATATTAAAATCTAAGGCGCAATTTCTTTCCAGGGTCAATACAATTGAGCATCGGCTGTGTCTTAGAATCAAAGAAGGAAAAATTCATTGGCCAAGGAAAATTTAACTCAATATTTATGGTTAGAGCAATGCCAGTTCTATGTATGCATTTAAAAGCTTTTAATACATGCAGAATAAATTAATTAATCACTTCTTATCAGCTTTCCTTTTTTTATCATATAAATGTTACATATGGATGAAACCCTTTATACACTACTCTTCATTTTTTCACAAAAAGTTTTGAGAATTGGAGGTGCAGCTAAGATTCATATAAATACGATATTTGATATTACATAATAATAAACGGGTGGTAACGAAATGCATTTCTATTTGTGAAGTTTACTGTTTAAAAAGAGCAAGTGCTAGTAATGGTAATTTTTGATTCTATTATAAAAAAGTTTTGTTTGAACTAATTTACCCCAAAAAATATTTGAAACAATCTAAAAAAGAAGAAAAAGCATTAAGGCATTCCATTATAAATGAACTAAATTGTATAAAAGAAATCCTCTATAATTCTAAAATTTCAACTACATAAGATTGATTGAATAAACAATTAGTTTCACATTTTTCCGATTTGCTTTTTTTGTTTTTATTTTCTTTCTAAAATCTTTAAAAATTGTATTTTTTTTATTCTTACTAGATAATTTAAAATAGGTTTTGCTAGTCGCATAAGAAAGCCGTATTTTGGCATAGTAATTTAAAGCAAAACTTATTTTTCTCAGGGACCTTATTTTTCTTTAAAAAAACCTAGAATTTAAATAAATCCCGTAAATTTTTTACAGAATAAAAGAATTCTAAAAAGGATTGTCATTATACATTTTAAATTTCTGTGCTTGTTTTAGTAATTTAGGTTTTATGTCTTTGTCTTTTAAATTTAGAATTACATTAAAGGAAGCTTCATATCCAATTTTACAAAGATACAATCATTTTTAAGATCGATACTAAGAAAAAATTGTTCATCACTGCACATTTTTTCATGGTAAAATTTAAGCAATGGTTATTCTTGATATCAATATAGAATTTTTTATTTATAAAGTTGTATCGATTATGTTCTTCTGACGATGAGCAATTATACTTTAACATTTATTTTTATTTATCTAAAAAAATACTTACAATTTATTAAACTATACTAATATGTCTGGTTGACATTTTGTCAGGGATCTTCATTTGAACTTCAAAGATCTGTATCTACTGGTTATTCAAAGTTAATAACTTTTTGAAAACCATCTTTTGACTGTGATATTCTAATGGTCAGGGTCTCGGACTCGTTACAGGAGGTCATGATTTCGAGCCCTAGTTCAACTGAAGATCCCCCGTGTTGAGAAACTTATACACGTTATGTACCCTCGTTGAAATGTTGTTGAAATTTGAAGAGGGGGTTACAACTCAATTGTCTTCTTGGTAACTTCAACAATGGTTCAAAATTACGTGGTCACCAATAGCTTGCGTGTTACTTTACAGTGCAAGTTTATATACACTCACTGATTCGAAAACCATCTTTAAAACTCTTTCAAATTTTCTATAATAGTTTTTTTTTTAAACTCATAAAATTAATTCTTCATGGGACATTGCTTTTGTATGAAATTGTACAACCGTAAGAGAGAAAAAAAGAGTCTCTTTTGTTTCTGTCTTTCGGTAGATTTCTATTGTATTCATTTGCAATATATCCAACATGATTTTATTTTCAAAATATGAAAATTCAAAAATATGTTATAATGACAGTATCAATAATGTACAAACTGTCAGCCAGTGAGAAAACATAGTCACATTTAAAAATATGTGTTAATGTCTTCTTCTTTTTTAAATGTGTGTTTAAGGTATCCGATTACGTAGAAAATTTTATTGTCAATAAAAAAGTAAATTTTCTTATATTTTATTGTTTCAACATTTAGTATATATATATATATATATATATATATATATATATATATATATATATATATATATATATGTAAGTGTGTGTGTAAATCTTTATTTGTGTACAATAATTAGTAAATAAGTTTACAGGTGTTTAAAACAGTATATTTAATGAGATGAATTTTTTTTTATATTTAGACGCAATCCTCTCCCCTCCCTTTTACGAAAAGGCTACATTTGTTGTAAATTCGATGATATCTAAAATGCAATGTTTCTAAAAAACAAAGATTTTGGTATTGAATTTCACACTAATACTTTTAATTTTATTGTTGAGTGAATAGACTGAAAATTGAAAGTAAATAAATTTTAGTACAGCTATAATTAGTCTTTTTGCTGGAAACAATGAAAAACTGGAAACAATTCCTAGATTATAGCTGGAATTGCTTAAATTTTTGACTGGATGGAAATAATTTAGTCGATTCACTAGAAATAAATTCTTTTAAAAAATATGTGTTGCAGTATTTCTAATGGGTAATTTCAAATATTTAATTAGGACAAACAATTCGAACAACTTCAAAATCGGATTAATTTTTTTTAAAGTTTTTAAATTTAAAAAGATTACACATTTATTCAGCTACACACACGCACACACTCACACACACACACACACACACACACACACACATATATATATATATATATATATATATATATATATATATATACAAATATATATATACATATATATATATATTTATATATATATACATATATATATTTATATATATATACAAATATATATATATATATTTATATATATATATATATATATATATATATATATATATATATATATATATATATATATATATATATATATATATATATATATATATATATATAAATATTACAATTTTATTTTTCAGCAAATTTATATTTTTTTGACAATCAACCAATTCAAATTCTTCCATATGTGATTGTTGTCTTTTTTTTATATCTGTCTTTGCTGGCTGGTTTAAAAGTTAGCTCAAAAGATGTGTTTATGTATATTCGAATTTTTTAACATGGTGAATAATTGATTTTCATTGATGTCAAGACGCTTGATTCTCTTCGTAAAAGCTCTGTGAGTAAAGAAATTTTGTTAAATTATTTTTTGAAAAATACTTTTCTTATGTAATTTTTTTAGGAATTTTCTACTTTTCTTACGTAATTAGTTTGCGATTTTTCTGCATTAAGAGTTTGGGAGAGTTTGTTACATAATAGTAGTGAGTGGTTTTATCATACTCTCTTAGTTTTCCATACTCTGAGTTTTTGTTTATTTTATTTTATTTGGTTTTTCCTACCGAGTTGCAAAGGGGGAAGGTTGGCGCCTTCAAACTAGTTTAACCCCACTTATTCGGTCCTAAGTCCGAAATTGCTTTCTGACTCGCTAGGTTCTTCGTTTTTGTAGTTTCTTTTTTTATTTCTCTATATAATTTTGTTCTTCCTGTTCAGCTTTTATATTTTTATTACGCTATTTCTTGTTATGTTCATTATCTATTATTTCTTGTTTTTGATATATAATACATATTTCTTTCATATATATATATATATATATATATATATATATACATATATATATATATACAAATATATATATACAAATATATATATATATATATACACATACATATATATATATACAAATATATATATATGTATATATACAAATATATATATATATATGTATATATATATATATATATATATATATATATATATATATTTATATATATATCCATATTTGCATATGCGTAAGAATTGAAAATGCAACCAATATGCAAATACATCCGGGGGTTTTCGGTGATTTAAAAAAATCAACAAAAATCGAAATTTAAAAGTCAACAGGATTTCTTTAAACACGGCTTGTTTAACACTAGAAAGACTGAAACTCAGTTTATACCTATATCGCCCAAAAGCAACCAAGATGACTGCATTGTAAAATAATAAGTAATGTGTAAATAAATTATTTTAAAATTAATTATTAATATTTTTATATTATTTGCAGTCAAATAACACTTTATTAGTAAATATTAACATTAAAAAAAATGTACTTCACTCGGAAAAAAAATGTACTGTATAAAAGACTAAGAAATTGTGCCATTATATACACCATTGTTTTTCTTATTGAAATTAAACAGCAGTCAAAATGACTTCCTTGGACAATCTAGTGTTAAAAGAAATTAAAATGTGTGTAAGAGGAAAGCGCGTTTCCTTCTTGAACTAACTGAAACTCAATAAAAGTAGTCGTAACTTTTGTATTCAAATTAAAAAATAAGGACGCATACACTCATTATTTTACAACGTCATTATTAAACATATTTTACAGCATTTATAAAGTAAGAACATTTTTATATATCATTATTAAGTTAACCAAATAACGTCAATTTAGGAATATTATATTATTATGCACTTATATACATGCGCGTTTTAAGAATTATATTAATTTCAAAACATACACGTCTCTAAATTTATATTCCTTCAATTAAAATTTAATTTTTATTTGCTAAGGTAGTTATTTGTTTTCATTTTATGATCATCAAGAAATTCGTTTTTTTCTGCATGACATCAAAAAATACCTTTCACGCCTTTCGCAATGAATTGAAGGAGAGTATATGTAGCCTTTGGTAGTATATTTATTCATTACTTCTTTAAAAATTTAATAATATAAAGAAACTATTTATGTTTAAGGCCAGACAGATCGAATAAGAATGCGCATCTTTAAGAAATATTTTATAAACTATTTAGTTTTTTAATCACACAAATATATATTGCTGCTTTTCCCATATCATTTTTAAGTTTATTTTTGCTTTACTAGTTATTATTATATTTTTATTAATGTCTACCATATTCATGCATTTAGATTCATCTAACTGAAATTGGTATAAGATAACTATAAAATATGGTTTTGAAGTTTATTTTTTTAATATAAACTTCGACTTTTCTTTGATATATTCAAAAGGATATAAATTGATACATTTTAGTACATTGATACATTTAGTACGTAAAATTAGCATATTTCATTCATAAACAGATAAAAATTTGATCATTATGTTTCTTTCTTTCTTAGATGGAAATATAATGCTTAAAAAAATTGGAAGCATGCATTAAGTTAGCGAAATTTTATGTCGTGAAGCATTACATTTTCCCTATAACTAAATTGCTCTGAATTTAAATTTAAATTTAGTATTTTTAATTAAGTAGTTATCCAATATACCAATGTAAATATTTTAAATACATAAGTTTTCATCGATATGCTTTCCTGTTAATCAAAATTATACAAACTAGTTAATATCATAAAAGTCACTGCTCTGTTTTCCAGCAAATGACATATACCTTTTCCTGAAGCTCTGAAGAAGTTTTCTTTTTCATATCGTACTAACATGCGTATGTTTCTGTAAGTTTAAAATTTATTTTGTTAATTTATATATATATATATATATATATATATATTACGGTATCAATTTCCATTAAAATCTCACATGAAATTCAAATCTGTAAACATTATAATGTAAAAAACTGAAAATTTAAATTGGTGCATATAAATATGAATAAAAATGAACGAAGAAGTTATCTTAAAAAGGATTTTTGGGTAAATATATAATGTTATTTATCAATTCAAACAATAAGACATACAAATATCATATACGCTTATATTTATTTTACGAGGATCATAGAAAATCCGTTATCTATCGTAAGTTGGATATAACATTAGACCTTAACACTAGACTGTCCAAGGTAGTCATTTTGACTGCTTTTTAATTTCAATAAGAAAAACAAAGCTGTATATAATGGCACAATTTCATAGTCTTTTACACAGTAGATTTTCCCCCGAGTGAAGTAAATTTCTTTTAATGTAAATATTTACTAATATTTTATTATATGACTGTAAATAATATAAAAAGTATTAAAAATTAATTTTATACCAATTTATTTACACATTAGTTATTCCTTCACAATGCAGTCATTTTGACTGCTTTCGGGCAATATAAGTATATACTAAGTTTTAGACTTTCTAGTGTTAAGACAAGTTTTAATTATTCATAAAGATGCGTTCCTGAATACTACAAAATAAATAAATAAAAATAATTAAAAAATCAATTTTGCGCTTAGGGTATTCAACTCAGTCTATTACCCAGGATTTTATAATATAAAATGATTCTTGAACTGCATTACTGTGAAAACATTAGTAATAATAACAATAATAATAATTAAATAATTGTAATAAAGCTAGTCGTATCATTAGTTTTCTACTTTTTTTTTCATTTTCTTCTAATAATAACAAATGAGCTACATGTATTTTCTTGTTCCTAATAAGTTTTTCTTAATTACATTTATCAAGATATCCTGTCTTCGTATTTTTCTTTGAAGTCAATGAAACTTAAAAAAATAACATTTTTTCCATCTACAGTTGAAAATAAAGTCTTGATTATTTGTTTTGCTTTTTATTAAAAGTAGTAGCAAGCAAAATTAATCTACACTTAAATTATTTTGTTTCAGTTTATTTATATGCCACAAATAAAACATTTTAGAAACATGATATATTATCAAATACAAACAGTTAAACATGTTTACTACACATTAAAGAAACTATTTTCTCTAACTATATATCTTAACTATTGCTACCATGATCAGAAATAAAATTTTACAATATACAGTAACGAATACAGCCCTCTCTTATGAGGGAGAAGGGGCGCAAGCTAAAAAATACGTAGACTCAAGTGCCAAAGGGTAATCTCTGTGGTAAAAAATTAAACGTTTATTTGTCTATGGAAAAGGGGATGAATTTTCAAACGCCACTGGTGATATAAAATACGGTTAGAGATTTCTTCTCTGTTAATATGATTTAAAGTGACTTTTTTTGCAGGGCATTCGTTCAAAATGGAGTAATTTATATCAAATTTTATTAAAAAAAACTAATTTCTTTAAAGATAAGGGTGGTAGCAGTAGCTTAGTGGTCAAGGTATCGGATCTTGGCTGGTATGTCGCGAGTTCGAGCCCAGTACCACTAAAGACCTGCCGTGTAGGGAAGCGATACACGTTAAACCTGTCGAGAGCTTAAACGTTATCCCGTTGTCAGGTGTCGTTCTCGTCATTTGACCATGGTTCAAGTTTAAGAGGTCCGTCGCCAAAAGCCTTCATGTAGCTGAACAGTGCGACGTTAATATTCACTCACTCACTCAAGAAAGATAAGGTTCAAAATGTAGATGTTTTAGATGTTTTATTCTCTTGTTAGATACTAAATCACATCAATTTAAATTATTGTTACATTAGTAAATCATTTGAATTTCATAATGACTTGCGTTGATCTATAATTGATGTACCTAGCTTAAAAAACGAAATGAAAATTTAACAGAGGAAATAAGTTATATTTTTACTTGTTATTTTAATTTTAATTCTATGATTGACATATTGAAACAGAAACATAAAAAATAATTCAAGTTATTGCGTTATCTGAAGTATATAATAATCCCATATTTTGAATTTTTAAGATTTTTTTACTAGGATTTTCATTTTAGGTTAGCAGTATAATCAATTTCAGATATCACATACACGCACACATTTAATATACGCCCAAGGCGTTTTTTAGATAATACATTGCCGATTTATTGTTATTTAATTAAATAATTAAAATGTTTGATTAACTGAGATCTATATGTGATATTTATCACACATTCTCTGCATTTTGATTATCATATTTCAATAAGAATTTATGAAGTGAATTATTAGAAATATCACCGATGGGAAAAATTTGAAATATCACTTCAAATTACTTTGTAATTTTTTATCAGTTATACAGATAACTGTATAATATATGATAAACTAACTATAAAGGGTCAACTATATAATCAAATGTATTTAAACTAATATAGTATATTATATATCTTATCTTATTCATATAACTTTACTTTTTAATATTTTTTTTAAAGCAGATAGTGTTTTTCAATATATAGTTAATAAATGCTAAGTGTTTTGCTATTTGTCGTTGAAATCTAATTTATTTAATTTAGTTCAGATAATAATTTTCTTAAAAAAGATGAAATACCACGTATTTATCTATATCTAATAAACATAAAAGGAACTGGCGGGGAGAGAAACATTACTTGTTTTACTTTTTTTTTCTAAAATGTAATGATTAATGATGTGAAAGACGAACTTTTAAAACAAAGAACTCAAATCTTTTTCTTTCGATGCAGATAGCCTACATATAAAAATAGTGATCATTAACTTTATTTATTTGATTTTTTATTGAAGGTTGAATCGCTGAACTAATCCAATTGCTAGACTTAAAGCTCTTTTATTGCGTTTTTTACTTTTTTAATTGCTTGCTTTGTGACAATCATAAAATCCATTAGTTTTTATATTCTAGGGAAAAGTGTGATTATATTGCAATTAAGCGTAAAAGTTATGAAAAAAAACATAAATGAATGCTCCACTTAGCGGACTTATTCTAAACAAAAATAATATCGTGAAAGGAAAAGGTAATTAAAATAAACAGTAGCACTTAAACATGGTAACACAAATGGTGAAACCTCTGTGTTTCCGAATAACTGGAAGAAATTTTCTTACGTTTTCTGTCTAAGTAACATTTGTAGCTTTGACTTCGCAAATTGTTTTTATTATTGTTGAAGTCTTGATTATAATTTTATGTTTGGCAATTTGCAAGATGTGTCATTCAGTTTTTTCCCTTTCCTTTGCGTTTAATAGAAACATAATTTAAGTAAATTATTATTAATATCTTGCTTATATATAATACTGTTTATGTGGAAAACGTAATGAATTAAGTTCAGATATTTCTTAATAGAATTTTTTTTGTTCTAGACAATTAATATTTTAGAACATTCTATGACATTGGTGCATTTCATATTCAACAAAGTACAAAAAATTTTAATTTTAAATTTTTTGAATGTAGAAAAATGTACACAATTTTATTCAAAAAAAAATTTAATTGACATATAACAAATTGTTTAAAATGTCATGAAAGGAACACATAAAAAATATTCGGAAACATTACTATAGTGATTCGAATAACATAAATATAAAATAAGACCTATTTTGATTTATTAAAAAAATAAGGAAAATAAAATGTTGTACAATATACAAAAACTTATAAAGGGTGGTTTTTTAGAGGTATAGAACTTTAAATTGCAATAAAACAACGATGTATTATTCGATTGACATGAATTTTTTTATTCAAAAGATAAACTTGTAGCATTATATTTTAAATATGATTTCTGGCATATGACTGCCACGGCTGGCACGGATGTAGTCCAATCTGGACGTCCAATTTTCGATGACTTTTTCCAACATTTGTGGTCGTATATCGGCAATAACACGGTGAATGTTGTCTTCCAAATGGTCAAGCGTTTGTGACTTATCCGCATAGACCAATGATTTTACATAGTTCCACAGAAAATAGTTTAGCGGTGTTAAATCACAAGATCTTGGAGGCCAATTCACAGGTCCAAAACGTGAAATTAGGCGGTCACCAAACGTGTCTTTCAATAAATCGATTGTGGCACGAGCTGTGTGACATGTTGCGCCGTCTTGTTGGAACCACAGCTCCTGGACATCATGATTGTTCAATTCAGGAATGAAAAAGTTAGTAATCATGGCTCCATACCGATCACCATTGACTGTAATGTTGTGGCCTTCATCGTTTTTGAAGAAGGATTCCACCAGCCCATAAGGTGCACCAAACAGTCAGTTTTTCTGGATGTAACGGTGTTTCGAAATACACTTGTGGATTAGCTTCACTCAAAATGTGGCAGTTTTGTTTGTTGACGTAGCCATTCAACCAGAAGTGCGCTTTATCGCTAAACAAAATTCGCTTATGAAAATCGGGAACAACGGTAATCTCGTTTTGGGCCCATTCGACGAATCTACGCCTTGCTTGATGATCGTTTTGATGAATTGCCGAACCACAAACTGAGAATAAATCACTTGACAGCTGTTAAATCGGTCGCCATCTTGGAAAGTAATGCCAACTTAAACTTCTATACCTGGAAAAAAACACTCTTTATATTTATAAAAGGTCTTGTTTTTTACACAGCAGGTTATAATACGGATAACACACGAAATCCTTATATTTAGGGAATATATGCCAAATGTCATGTAGTGTCAAGCATTATGATTTCTTATCAACTATTCATTTTTTCCTAAGTGCTCAAACAACAAAGAATTTTTAAATCTGCTTCAAAGATTTTCAATACATTGTTTCATTGTCCTTTATCTTTTTTAGCAATTTCACACAAATGATACATCTAATAACACCTTATGTAATTTCTTAGTATTGATTTTCATTGTTAATTCTTAGTGATAATGATCAAAATATATTTTAACCCAAAATTATTAGCATTCCAGATATATTTATCAATAAACGTCTCATTATACAGCAAATAAAAATGTTCACTTGCTGGAAATATAATTTATATTACATTAATATATGGGTTGAAAATTATGCATTTCACTTATAATCTTTCACTTATATTTTCATAAATGTACTTTATGACATAATAATTATGTACTTTAATGAACTTCATTGTACTATTTATTTTCCTTTGTTAATTCCCGAAAAAAATTTCTTTTTCCATAAAAAACATATATATATTGAAAAATAGAGATCTTATAAGAAGAGTAATTTCACAATTCAGTATTAATAAAATGGGATATTTCTTGAAAAATAGAGAACTTATAAGAAGAGTAATTTCACAATTCAATATTAATAAAATGGGATATTTCTTGAAATTCAAGTATTCAATACGTAGAACAACTTTCAATTTTATTATAAAGAGCAAGTGTAGATTTTTTTCACATTTTTTCTTACCTTTTTCACGGTATTATCTTAGAAATTCTTCAATCTGGAAAGGGGACCGCTATAATAGATACTATAGCCTTTTCAATACATTTAGATAAAATCTATTTCATATTAAAACTAACATACTAAGCAGAAAAATATTTATTCATTCTGTCATTAAATGACTGCATATTTTTGCCCTTTCCTGCATGTCACATTTTGAGGCACTTACATACAGGCCACCATTAGTCATATTTACAAAGTGTTAGAGAAATCAAATTACTGACACAAAGCGATTGACAGCAGACTTTCGTATTTCAAACTAACTCTGATAAAGTGTTATCACAAAGGAGGAAAGCAATTTCAAGGTACATTTAATAAGTTTACAATAATATACTAAGAATCATAGTGATTGAGATCACACACTAATTTTGTTACATTCCTAATTATTTGTATGTTTGTAAAAATTTAGACATAATTAAATATTTTACCTCTTTCCCCAATTTTTATTAGTATTAAGGTATCCGACGAAGTTCAGAACTGTGATTTTCAAAAGAGCATAAATGGATAATTTTCATGATAATTAGTGTCACTTAGATTAGAATATATGCATAAAATTGTTTAAGGACATTATGACAAAAAATTATTTAAATACAATATTTTGGCAAAAATTTAACTTAGAATAATCTTTTATCCAAATGTTCTCCATTTGTGAAAAAAAGCTTCTATTAGAATAATATTTTGCCTCTATACAGCTCAGACCTCTGTTCAGAGGCTCAACTAGAATTTTAGAAGTACATAACTGAGAAGTGGGTTTATACATATTTTACGACAACAGAAAGGAGCAATTATAAGAAAAAACCGCGAATAATTATTTCAATTGGTGGTAACTCTGAAAATAATGTGAATTTTTCAAAAGTTCTAATTGAGCCTCTGTAGAGAGGTCTGAGCTATATACAGGCAAAATATTATTATAATAGAACCATTTTTCACAAAAGGAGAGAATTTGAAAAAAAGATTATTCTAAGTTAATTATTTGCCAAAAACATTATATTTAAATAATTTTTGTCAAAATGGCCTTAAAACAATTTTATGCATGTATTCTAATCTGAGTGACACTAAATATCATGAAATTTATCCATTTATGCTCTTTTTTAAAATCACGGTTCCGAACGTAGTGGGATACCTTAATGTAAACATATCGGACAAAATATGTAATTACTCGGAGAAAACTTCTTAATTTTATAAAGAAGTTACATGAATAATTCTCACAATTAGTACAAAAAACTTGTTGATCCTCATTATAAATTTCTAAGCGGTGTTTTCGCATAAAATGTAAATTTATTAATATACCATTCGTATTTAAGGTCCACGTATGAGCTGTAAAGATTATGTAACAAAATAGTAAAATGAAAGCTATTATTTTTCACCGAAAGTTTAAACATAGTTAATCAAATCATCAAAATTTTCGGAAGTACATTTTTTTCAAAGTCTGCAGTGCTATTTAAACTGGAAAAGAGTCAGGATACAATCAATACTAAAGGAGTAAATATAGGCGAATATCAATCATAATAAATAAGGATCAGAGACAGATGGAAATATAAGAAAGTACTAATAGGTAAGAAATAGTTCAGAGGTACAATGTAATTAGTAATTAGTCAAGAAATATTTCATTAGATGTAATTAGATTTACAATGCTAGACGTAATCCTTCAGCTTCAAAAAAATATCAATCATACTTGGCTGTTCACTCTGGATACGATCCAGATTAACAAACATTACAAAGAGAAATTACTTAAAATGGGCAAATAGGTTTCATCTTTGGAGAAAAAAAAATTATTTGATGTGTGTGTGTGGAAATCCGTTTTTTTTTTATATTCTAACTAGCCGTTACCCACCCGCTTCACTGGGTATTTCACACATGTTGTATATATGTATACTGGTTACATATATATTAATTATTGATATCTAGCATTAAGAATTCGAATGTATTGAAAAAAATATATTTATAGCTGCTACACTCTCGCCCCTTGATATAAAAAGAACATAAATTATAATATCTAATTTCTATTTATATCTAAAATAGAAGGAGAAAGATTTTTTTTTTGCTCACTTAACCTAATAATCAAATGGATTTCCACCAAAGGAACTTTCAGTGGATCTCTACTCCATAAAATAAACATGCGTGCTAAATTTTAAGTCTAAATCTAACAGAGTAAAAACGGAATTTTTATCATCAATTCCTCGTTGACAGCATTCTTAGCGGATTACAATTCAACAAAAGAAGCACGAAAAAAACAAATTTTATTATTATAGTCTTAGCAGTTCAAAAACGGGAATTTTGTCTATCAATACGCCCCGATAACTCTCCCCGCTTCCCCTGGAGTTGATTTCCGTAAAATCCATTCTTAGTGGAACTCTATTTAACTAAAGAAAAGTGCTCAACAAATTTCAAGTAAATGAAATAAATTCAAAAATAGGAATTTTTCTATAACACGCCTTAATACCTCGCAACCCCACTATTTTGGGGGTCCGTTTTTGAAAAAATCTTTGTAAGAGAAACTTTATTCCACACACACACACACACACACATGTGAACGGAACATACCTTATATTCAAGCAGTTTTTACTATTAGTTGAAAAGCGGAAATATTTATCTATTACGCCACTTAACCCCCCTCAGTATCCCTTGGGGATCAATTTTCCCCAAAACAATTTTGTAGCGGAACTCTACACCATGAAAGGAATTCGCTTACCAAATTTTAAGACTGTACGCGTAATAGTTTAAAAATGGAAATAATTATCTATAAAGCCCCTTAAGCCCCCGCAACGCCACTTAGGAAACGATTTTCACAAAACCCATCTTATAGCGGATCTCTACTTAATGAATGGAATCAGCTTACTAAATTTCGAGATTTTACGTCTAATAGTTTAAAAAAGGAGTTAATTGCCTATAACGCCACTTAATTCTCTACAACGCCACTTGGGAGTCGATTTTCACAAAATCCATTCTGTAAGGGATCTGTACTCTATGATAGGAATCCGCCTACCATATTTCAAGACTGTACGTCTAATAGTTTAAAAATGGAAATAATTATGTGTAACGCCCCTTGGATGGTCGAATTTTGTAAAAATCATTATGTAGGGAGTCTGTACTTCTGTATTCTGTAAGAAATCTGTGTACAAAGTCTCACGACTGTACATCTAAAAGTTTAGTAATGGAAATAATCATCTATAACGCCCCTTAAACCCCCGTAACGCCCCTTGGGGTTCGAACTTTGCAAAATCCGTTCTTAGCTGACGTCTACTCCATGAAGGGAACCTACCTACCAAATTTCAAGTCTGTAGGTTTAATAGTTCCGCAGATATCGTGATTAGTCAGTGAGTGAGTGAGTGAGTGAGTCGTTTATCTCCTTTATATATATAGATTTTGATACCTTTAGAGTAATAAGAGAAGTGCCTATAAAGCTTACAAATCTCAATATGACCAAGATTTGTGTAGAAGAGGGTAGCAAGTATGTCTTGAAAGTCGATTTCTATTCCTAAGACTGAACCTTTATTTGAGGTATCTAATTGCATGAAAGCTGTAAGCTGTTTGACATTGTTAGAAAACAATATATTCTCATACTGCCTACGTTTAAAGGCGAAAAAACGAATTATAAACCCCAATTTCAAGACGGCTTATGTTAAGTAAAATTACACAAATTTGCTTTGAAGAACATGAGATTGAAGATCTACATCTCCAATGGTCCTCAAGATCACCAGTCCCATTAAGCAAGTTTACGAAAATTAGAATGAGATAATACGAACACTCATTGAATTTAACATCGCAGGTCCATTTAATTGTGGAGTGATCTAAACTTGATATGGATATGTTCCTTAGTTAATTAAATAAGAAGAAATATATGTTTCATTTCCTATTGTCTGGTGTTTATACTTCATTACATAATGAATTAAATTAAATAAGCATGATGTGATGCGAAGCAATTTCCATTTTTTATTGCTGATGATAGTGAGAAATGCCTATTTAGTTATAAAATCATAATGAATGGTTTCTTAGAAATGCATTACATGCATGAACAGGGGAAGGTATTTCTTCCTTTCATAAAGACGGTTCATCTAGTCAGTGCCGGTTTATCCACTGGGCACTTGGGGCGAGCGCCCGGTCCCCGGAAGGGTCAGGATAAGCTGGACTTAACCAGATTTTCTGGTTATAAATTTCGATCGGCGTGTGCCAAGAGGGCTCGTAGATCTTCTGCGTCCAGGGCCCGAAATGAGCTTAAATCGGCACTGCGTCTAGTTTGGACTTTCCTCATATTTACAGAAGTAGATTGTATTTATATGATTATGTTGGATCCACATAACTATTCTGGATGGCTTAGAAAAAAATACCATAAATACCTCGAAAGAACTATATATTTTGATTTATGTATAGTATCTTTTACTAAAATTCCTTCATTCATATTCTCATAAGAATATAGCCCGTTTAAAATTTATTATTGCATTGATATGCTTTATTTTAAAGTGTATATATTTCCAGTAAGTATCTCCAGGTAGGAGATGACTATTAAAAGGGGGGGTCCAGGTTAATAAAATGATTAAATGCTCTACTCCTGAGTGTGTAAAGGAATAAATAAATAATTTATTCATGAATTAGAATATATATAACTATTACTCTTTGCGCAATATTACTGGTAAACGCAATTAATAAAAATATTATTAAAATAAAATGTTATTTAAAGTTAAAATAGAACTCGCGCGCGCGTATACGTCGATGGAAACATTTCTTTCAGTATGTAACACTTTTGTAACAAAACGAAAATTAATGAATATTTATTATTTCATCACTTCGCCCCTTATTTTAAATGATTATGGTTCAATTTTTCTAACTTGTTTTTGTATTAGTTCTTAACTAGACTGACTGATAAAAAATTTTACATTTATAAGTTTTTTAAGTGGATATGATGAATTTGGAATATAACTTTTAGTAGAAAGTATTCTATCGTGACAGGAATGTGTATTCATATCAAGATACTTAGGTATTATAATATTGTGGCAATCATTTACCATAATATATTACTACATTATTTTTCGACTTCTATTAGAAATCTTGTAGTTCTTTCAGGTATTATGTTTTGTATTTCAAGTAGTTTGAAGAATCATATAAATGTATAATCATTCTGACCCATTTATACATTTCCATGTGTACTCAATGGTGAATGACTTTTTATAAAATTTAATAGTTGTTTCAAAATGAGTTTTCAAACAGCATGGAAGGTTGTGAGATAAATAAAAATCAAAATCAAACTCCAAATATTCAGAAAATTTCATTAAGAATCTATATATGTGTAAGTGCTAGTATGAAAATACGATGTAAATACTATTATTATATTACTTGAATGTGAAAAGCAATCTGATTAAAATTCAACACATACTTAAGTCTGATAGCTTCTATTAAAAAATTGAAAACATAACCTCAAAATTAGATTATGAATGCTAGAGCATTTCTTATCAAATAAAATACTTTATTTTTAAATAACGTTATAAATCAAAATTATCTCCTAAATCATCATAATTATCAATTTTACTAAACAATGCAATAAATGATTTTTTCAAGCAATACATTTTAATCTCTGATACAATTGTGAAACGACGAAAAATTAATTTTATTAATTAAAATGATTAAATGCTGTTCTTAAAGTTGAGAAAACCACTATCCAAATTTGTGTTCTCTGATTAAATGCATATTGAATTTGCAGTGAAAAAAATTGCAATCACCATATAAACAGTATTTAAACAGTTATAATGCTTAAAACTAAAATTACATACATCAACAAACATGTGGAGACAATTTCTAAGGAAAAGTTCCACTTATAATTATATTTTATTATGTTCATGCACTTTGATAGGTGCTTGCTTTATTGTATATAGTGAGATATATAGAGAGAAAATACTCTACATTAATACCGCAATGAAATACTCAGAGATAGCCTTTAATATTAAATTACTTATTCTTTACCCCATTTATATCAATTAATGAAGATGCACAAAGTTATTTCACTAACTATAGTTCCCGAATTTAATTCAATCAATCGCAGCCACAATAGAAAAGTCAGCCCTTTCTCTCTAGACTAACAATCAAATATTATTCTACGTCTGAAACTTGGAAGAGGGCGAAACTGGTCTAACGTCTAGTTGTTCAATTACGAACGAGAAGAATTATTGCAAGTTATAATTACGGACGGTCCGGCCCAGTTCGCACAATTAATTAACAACTTCAGCAGAATGGAGATCCCTGATTTTTGCTTTTATATAGAGATCAGTTTATCGGAACGTGAGAGTTCAGTCACGGAATTTCTGCGGCGTTCGTCAATCGGTTGCACTCTTCCCAGTTATGTGTAGTGAGGTGGAAGTGAGGTGAAAATTGAGCGGAAAGTTTCATGGCCATTGAAGTTGAAATCAGAATTCTTCCTGTCTTTGAGGAATAGTGATTTTTGGCTATGGAAACAAGAAATATACTGCGTTTCGTCTGTGACTGCCTTACTTGTCAACGCCCATATTTTTCTGATACTGGATCAATTGTTATATTGCCTTAATTTATTTATTTTTATTTAATGCAAGTATATCTTTAAATGCAGGAATGTTGTTCACAAGAAAAGATAATGGAATGTATCTATAGAATGTAGCTTACATTATACTTCACTTATAGCATCTGCTTAAATAAGTTCCAACATTGTAACTGTGTAAAAGGTATGTATTTAGTTGATTCTATTAAGCTCAATTCACACACAATACACCACGTGCATGAATTTTAGGTGCATTCTACGTTTAAATGAAACTTGTGTATAATATAATTTTCTTAAATTAGTAGTATGTGAATCATTATGTTTTACTGCAATTTGATTGCCTTAAGTTTCGAAATATACATGTTGTATAACTTCCATAGAAAAAAAGCTATATCTCCCAATCAAGTTTATTTCACTCGTAGTGAAAAAACATGGGTCTCACTTCACGCAGCATTTTCCCTGTCCCCTTAATGGTAAAAAAAAATTAAAAAAGAGCATTTTAAAAAATATAATCTTGCCATACATATTGTTTTATGTGTATCTATTGCATAATTAATTTTATTTTAATGATAGTATTTTTAAAAATTTGTGTGTATATGTTTTTTAAATGTATTTCTGTTGTAACATGGCAAAAGCCTCAAAACGATAAAGATGCATGCACAATAAAAATTACTCCTGTAATTTTTCTTTTCAAAAACTTTATTGACAAAAAAACCTCTAATTAAAATATTTATTTCTATAATGTTAATATATGCACACAATTTTAAAACTGTAAGGTTAGTAGAGATTTCGAAAATGTTCCTTTTTCAATCCAAATTATACTTTTCATAAATTGCAATTTCAAGCAGACATTTGTATCTTTTAAGTAACGAACATTAGAACAAAAACTTAGATAGTTAAAAATCTTCTAATTTAGTTAGAGTAAAAATTCAGACTGTACAAAAAGCACAAAGAGTCATAGTTTTTCTCCAACTGAAAACCTTTTTTTCCATTGTTTTTTATGAAGTGACCCATTTAAATTTTCTACCGAAAATTAATTGTATTCATAAGCCTATGTAAATTTATGAACCTTTATAAACCTTTTGAACGATTTAGTATAATAGAAAATTTTATATGAAGTGATGAAATCGTCGTTATTTAATTGCATTATGTTAATGAAAATTTTCTTCGGGAGTAACTTTAATTCTGAGATTTCTCATAATAAAAAGGAAAAATCAACAAAAGACGGGATTCATAAAAGGTTTTAATTCCAAGTGTGTACAAATGCATTCATAAAAGTTTAAGTAAATGTATTTTATATATATATATATATATAAAATAGAGTTTCTTAACTATTAAATTGATCTAGGAATTAAAAAAATACATTTGCGTTGTTGTTTCTATATTATTTTTGTTATTCGAAAACATAAATACAACAAGCGATAGGAATATTTAAAAGTAGAATCTAGCATAATAATTTTTTTACACTAACAGTTTACATATCAATTCATACCATATATATATATATATATACATATTCAATAAATTTGCATGCAACCCCTGGAAGAAATCATTGATAATTATTTTTTTTAAATAAAAAGATAAAAATAATTTGTTCTATGTAAATATTCATGTGATAAATTAAATATCCAAGCAATTAAGACATGTAAATTTTGATCCATTCACAAAATGAGATAAAATTCATTTTCCGATGATTTAAAGGAATTTGCAGAACAATTGAAGCCCTTTATCTGAAAGAAATTTAATATAGATTAAAAGCACTTACTTCACTTATTTTCTAACTTGTATATATAGCAAGCATATTTTTACGTAATTTAATGTTATATGATAGATTTTAAGTAAATTTGCACACAACATATATTTTTATTATAATTTTATATGGCAAACCTAGATCATTGCCCCTTACAAAAAATGTTATTTCGAATGAACAGCGCTGTAAAAATTGTTGATTATTTATATGGTCAACCAAAAGTCTTGCATTGATTAAAAATATTTATTGTGCTCAAACTGTTATTATTAGACATATGTCGTTACTTTTGTGAATATATTGTAAGTATTATATTTTGAATGATTTATAAAATCATTTACCTTAGTAAATTATAACGTGTTCTTCCTCTAAGCGGTATTCCAGTTTATATCAAGTGCTAAGTTCAGTTACTGCACACTAACTCGGTTTGTCACTTCTATGAAAATCCTTATCACGGATTTTTTTTTCTATAAAAATTTCATATTATCGCTTTATTCATTTTGCACGAAAGGTGACATGCCATAAGAACGTCAAAACTTACACTTAACATTAATGGTTGGTTTTGTTTCGTGAAACCAAAACGCACACACATTAGGCTTTCTCTTAAATCAACTCCATTCCGCCAAAAAAAATCTATCTTACAAATCTTTGCCTGAGTCTTCTTGAAGGATTATTCATGTCAAATACTGCCCTTTAAATTACTAAAACTGGCCTGTTTAATCGTGTAAAAGTTACATTCTTATGTTAAATGTTTATTTTGCAATGAATTTTTTTTATAATGCGGGAAAGATTTTAGGTTCACCCTTTGTGAAATACAACACAAGGAAGAAAATAATGTCTAAAACAATGTACAATACAGCCTAGAGGCTGAAATAAAATGTTTTTGAAATAGATTGATAATGGTCTTTACCCTCCTTTTAGAATGAATTTCACCTTTTAGAAATATTAACAATATTTATCTTAATGAATGAATAACTGAAGGAGATGCAATTATTTTGTTTTAATTTATTTTGTGACGTAACTCTAAAATATTCATCATATCAATCTCTGAGGATTTCGTTCTGGAAAGATCTCGATCTTAATCTGAAAGCGGTAAATGGTGTATGTAAAAACGGTAATCTAACACAAATGTGCTTTAAATTTATCCATTCATTAAGTAGCTTAAATATATAAGAAAGAAAATCAAGGTTTGGAATCAAGGAATCATTCAGTTATAAAGACCTAAAACCTAATTATATGCTGAAGAGAACCATGCCAACTAATGCAATCCTCCCAGGCTAATACTTGAAAGTATTTCTTTAAAACGGCTAATTGGAAACACGTTCGGCAATCAATATGCTCCATCTGTTACTAGCCTGACATCAATTCCCTCTTAACTACACATATCTATTTCTACTTCAAATTACTTCATATAGCAATTCACATCTTCAGATGTGGTTTCTATAGAAAGAAGTTGGCAGTATAATTTTCAAGAGTCATTGAGAAGACAACTTGGAGCACATAACCCGGTCGGGCTCTAATCCTGTATCGGGTATTTAAAATATTGTTATTATATACCAGTGCAATTTAAAATACTTGGTGCAAAAAATACAAGTTACCATATTCAATTAATTGTTTCATTTTATAAGAGAGGAGATAAGAATCAAAAGGAAAAAAGCTTCTTTTAAAGCTACAAATAGATATCTATGGATCAAGTTTAACTTTTATAACTTCAAAGAAAAACCCTTAGATTTAAAAGGGAAACCTGAAGCGAAATTAATTGCCCACTTCATTTTCATAAAAACATCTAGGTTTATTGAAATTGTTCTAGAAAACAATGGAATGAGAACATCCTTGTGTGCGCTGAAAATTCAAAAGTTTACATGGTACGTAAGCCTTCATTTAAATCAATGTCACATATTTTCAAATAATAGTAACTTCTACATTTCACATCAAATTTGAGTAGCAACGGTGTAAGGTAACTTTAACTAACGTTGATTTACAAATGACTTCCGCTGTTATTATGCCATTTGTCAACTATTCGGTAAATTTATACAAAATCTACATAACTATAAAAAATATAAAATAAAGAAAAATATTCGAATATATTTATTCTGGTGGAGATATACAAAGGAATTTGCTAAAAAACAATAGCAAATGAATTAAATATCTAAAAACAATATCCAATATTGCTATAGTTTTCTTATTTCCTAAAAATAAATAAATAAAAATTTTGGAAGAAAGACAAATATGGTCATGATCATCGTCCTCATTTTGTTATGGCCTCCTGCTTCGAGAAATATTAAAACGAGTGTACCTTGATGCATGAGTCACGAAATGAGATACAAATGTTTTGTTTTGTTTGACCATTTCTGATGAAAACAGAATATAATAGAATCGTTGAAAACTTTGTCCTTAGCATTAAGAGGAAAAACATTCTATTGCTCTTCGGTTTCAGGCTTTGATATTTTATGTATTCAGTCCATGTATTTATTTACTTCGTGCTCATTCGGTTTCGGTGAATAATCGAAACCGATGAAATTTTAAATTCCGAGTTTAGTCAAGACTGCATCTTTGCATAATGGAGGAAGAAAAATAAAACTTGCGGTGAGTTTAGGCTGAGGATATCGATTCTTAAGTAAACAGGGTGAAGACGATGTTTAGGACGATTTATTACACGGTAACGATAAACGTCTCAAGGATAACATCTCTGATAAAAGCTTGACTATTTTATGTGCCTTTCCAAAATTTGGAAAATGAGGAGTTTGAAGCCCATTCCAAACTGGATGGCTTAAATATTTAAAACTTGGCCGTAGAAAAACTCTAGCTGTTATAACAGAAATTTTGAGGAGTAGAAGAAAAATACTCTGGATATGTAATATTTATTAAAATTTGAATTTTAGGAATTAATACTGTTTTAATAAAGACATTAAGTGCTATTATGAACACTTTTAATCGATGTCTAAAATAAATTATTTATGAATTTACTGTTTAACATTTTCTACATTTAAATAATTAAACAAGTTTATGAAAACAATAAAATTTTAAAGTAGCTATAAAATCATACCTGGTTGCCAATAAATAATATGAAATTGGGGATGTAATGAAGTAATCTTATAATTTTTACATGCCTTTTTGTTTATTTTTTGAGCATATAAAAGCAAGCAAAGAAAAAAATAGAAAAGTTATGGTTTTAATAAAAAAGAAAATTATTTTTACTATGCATTTTTATAATCTTTATAAATTAATAAGTGCTTAAGATTAATTTCACATTTAATAATGTTTATTAAGTAATGATATAAAAAGTAATGATTACCACAATATTACTGAGATAATACATATTTTTTCTCAAAATTACAAGAAACAATTTTCTGTGGAAGGCACAAAGACAATTGCTAATATTTTTCAGACGGGTGAGCTATTTAATGGAAAGCAGTTTATTTGCAATACAAAAACTAATTTTTTATAAATAATTTATTTTTAGATGTCATATTTATTTGTGTTGATTTATATTGCAATACATAAAGAAATTGAGTTATAAAATACTTGTATCGCCATCATATTATTACTGAAAATTCATTATTAACCTTTCATACTTAAATTTATAAATAAAAAGCAACAATAAAGTTGTACAGTAAGAGATCATCGGTTTTTATTTCATTCATCATAAAACACTTTCGGATATTTAAAAACTCCTGTTAATCAAAATTATAAATTGAACATTAATGTAGAACATGTTTGCAGTTAATTACTGTAGTATATATTCAATTATGCTTCTCTATTGTAGTACTTGCACAGAAGATTGACTTAGAAATATCTGGTTGTACTCATTAAATGGCTTGAAAATATTTTCGAAATTAATTTAAATGCTACATATCCTTATCTATCAAAAAAAAAAGAAAAGAAAGAAAAATACTATAAAATATAATTTCTCTTGGTGTAAATAAAATTCAAAGCATAATATGGTCTTTATTATCATCTTTTCCCCAAAATAATTAAGAGATCTTGTTCAAATATATTTAAATTAAAATAAAATTATTTTAAGAATTTAAAACATACTCACATGAATTAATGTGTACAAAAAATAATACTATTCAACATATTTGCACTAAAATGTATTTCAGTCGTAACTTTTTCTATGAAAATATATGTTTAATTCTTGTATTTTCACTAGTAGTTTTGAATATTAAGTAATGATATAAATTTCACAAATATATAAAACTGTGCAACAACAAACTGATGTCTTACACTTTATTATCGCCGTAGTAATTTATTAGGGTTGATTCGAAATACTTGCAGAAGAGAGAAAAAAATGCCTGCTACAAAATAAATTTTCTAAATTTTAATATTCATTAATATAAATAAATCTTAAGACATCAGATACATAGAATGTTCTACATATTTTAATTTATAAAAATACTGAATAATATTTCTGGAAAGAGAGAGTTTACTGTACCTTTAAAAAATGCTATTGGATTTTGACTAATTTATCTAGAATACAATTCTGGACTTGAGAAAAATATATTATAATTCAGCTTAGCTATAGAATTATTGTATCATACCAAGAACAATTCATCTCTCTGATGTTATTAAAAATTTTGTTTGACTTTTTCTTAAGTCACTCTCCATTGTCTAATATCTACAAATCATTTCAGTCAACATACAAAGTGCATTACTGCTTTCAACGCTTCTTTAAGAAAAAGATTAATTAATTCGATTATTAATTGAATTTCATGATTTTGAAATCTCGAACTTTACATTTAGTAAAACTAATTCCATTCTCCTTGACAGGAGAACAAAAGAAAAAGGATCGTGGGACCACCTTTCGAACACTTTTGGCGACCACCTAACGACTTTGGCACTCTCGGGCGCAAAAGGAAAGAGTCAAGTGGAACGCCAAACAACTCGAAGCAATACAAATGATCCGAGCTATTCGCATCAGCTAGTCTCGCGGGATAATGATAATGGCAGCCGAGCATTGTTTCCATATACGAAATTGCCGGCAATGAAGCTTGAGGTGGAAGTGGTCGCTATTGGGTAATAGAATAGACCGGGCGACTGCCATTATGAGGCCGCATGTTGTGTTAAAATATCATACACTTTCTCACTCTCTGCTACCCAGGCACAGTATAGAACAATAGCAATGAGAACTTTGTATTACTTTTAGCTTAGTGCCATGTGGAATTCTGGGATACTTTGGCAACAAACTTTGTAATACTAATTAAAATCTCGTTGTCTGGGGGTGAAAGGAACTGATAAATGTGATGAAATGTGATAATGCTTTCCTGTTGAAATGATCACTTCTTAGAACAGCTTTTATTTTTGTAAAGAATAATACTCATTATTATAATTATTCTTATAAATTTAAGCAGTGTCCTAAAATGATATTATCAAGTCTTATTTTATGAATATAAAAAAAAAAGTATATTATTGTTTTTTTAAAAATTGAATCGCTTTTAGGAATAATTATTTTTAACCATGTCATTTTTTTTAAAAAAAATTATAATTCAAAGAAAATAATTGGATAGAAATATGAAATAAGTAATGTACCTTAAAACTAGGTATTATTTATTTTATAAAAAGCATTATTGGATTAATAATTTCGTTTTAATGTGCAATAAACGCTATTACCAAAATTGCACCTGTTGTGTAGAGAGAGAGAGCCGGTGCACGTTAAATCTATCAAGACCTCCCGTTGATGTGGTGTGGAAGTTAGGAGAGGCAGGTGTGCCAGCTCAGGCATCGTCCTCGTCACTTGATCATTGTTTAAAATTATGAGAACCTTCTCCAATAGTCAACGTTCAGTTTTATAGTACAACGTTTATATATCACTCATACTCACATTCGTCATTGAAAATGTTTAGCTAAAGCTAATCATACAGCAACCTTGATATTTATAAAAAGAAAACAGATGATAACTAACAAATATCATTTTAACATTGAATCATTCTAGATATTGGAAAATCTTTCAAGAAATGAATAATTATTTAAGATACCAAGCAAACTTTAAATCGGGGTCTCACGCATGTTTTCTTTTACCAACCTCAGAGCTAATTTATGATGTTGATTGATATGAGAAACTTGCTTTCTGAAGTGACGTGAGATGCGCAAAAAAGGATTAATATGAATAGGAACTGTAGTAAATAAATGAGATTGAATTTTAGGAAGATTGCTTATGAATTCAACGAAGTTTCAGTAAATTATAGCAAAATAGTATATGTAGATTCTGAAACTGTAAATTATCTAACAATATAAGATTGATCTAGAAAACATCATGAGTAAACCAGATTGAAATTAGTAGACCATACTTCAATATTAATAACGTGGGGGCTTGCTTTAAAGCAATTATTCCGTTAACACTCATATTTCCTTGGGATTTCATTAGATAACCCGGCCCACGAGTGTAAGCATTTTATTTTAATATTTTAATCAAAAAATGAAAAAAATAAATAATAAGGTTGTATAGGGTCTGTGTTAATTAAGAACCACCGTTTTCTTTGAGTCCTATTCCATTACATTTTATAATAAATGAAGGCCAAAATTCTGTTACATTGATAAGATTTTGAATGGGAATCATTTTCTGTAGGCTTGAAATTTTATAATTAAATGAAATTAGGAAGAAAAACATTTAAAGTATATATATATTGAGATAGTATAATTTTTTTTAAAAACAAATTACGTTAGTATATCAGTTTAATTTCAGGATTTTCAAGTAATGTATTACACATAATTAATCATACCTTTAATTAAAATTATCTTTGTTATGTAAAATGAATAAATAAAATGCCCTTTTTTTAAATTTAAGATGAAAAAAAACTTTATTTGAAAACATATTTCATACTTAAAAGATACTCGTCTAAAAACGAAAGAGTCGGGGGGATGGAAGAGGAATCCTTATCTATATATAACGGAGAAAAGCGACTCACTCACTCAGGTAGGTAGGCAGGTACTCAATTTGGTAGACAGGTTCTCTTCATGGAATAGACATCAGCTAAGAACGTATTTTGCAAAGATCGAACCCCAAGGGGCGTTATAAATAGATAATTATTTCCATTATTAAACTATTAAATGTACAGTCTTCAAACTAGGAACACAGATTCATTTAATAAAGTAGAGATTCCCTGAAAAATTATTTTTATGAAAATCAACCTCCAAGAGGCTTAAGGGGGTATAGATAATTAATTTCATTTTTAAACTATTTGACGCACAATCTTAAAATTTGGTAAGCGGATTCATTTTATGGTGTAGAGATCCGCTACAAAATAGGTTTGTGGAAAATTGATTCCCAAGGGTCACTGAGGGGGATTGAGGGGCGTACTTGATAAATATTTCCGCTTTTCAACTACTAGACCCACCTGCTTGAAAATTAGAAGGTATGTTCCGTTCATGGAATATAGTTCCTCTTACAAAGAGTTTTGCGAAAACGGATCCCCAAAGGAGTGGGGTTGCAAGGGGTTAAGGAGAGTTATAGAAAAATTCCTGTTTTTGAATTTAACCCATTTACTTGAAATTTGTTTAGCACGTTTCTTTAGTTGAATAGAGTTCCACTAAGAATAGATTTTGCGAAAATAAACACCAGGGGGAAGCGGGGGGAGTTATTGAGGCGTATTGATATACAAAATTCCCGTTTTCGAACTGCTGGGACTATAATAATAAAATTTTGTTTGCATGGTTCTTTTTTTTAATTGAAATCCGCTAAGAATGGTTTCAACGAGGTATTGATGATAAAAATTCCGTTTTGACTCTGTTAGATTTAGACTTTAAATTTAGCACGCATGTTTATTTTATGCAGTAGAGATAAAATGAAAGTTGCTTTGGCGGAAATCCACTTGATTATTAGGTTAAGTGAGTGCAAAAATTCTTTCTACTTCTATTTTAGATATAAATAGAAATTAGATAATATAATGTATGTCCTTTTTATATCAAGAGACGAGAGTTACAGCTTTTAACTGTTTCTTACTTTAAAATTAGTTTACTTTGTATTGTTGCGGCGACAAGCTCATAATGTCCACATACGAATTTTGTATAACGAGAAGAAATATTCTGACGTTGAAGAATCATTTAACCACCAGAAATAACGTGCTTTAGCGAGAATTGAACAGGAAGCTAAAAAAAAGAAGCAGTCCTTGGAGAGAGCTGATCAACTTTTATTAATGTTTTGGAAAGGTAGCTTCTATGAATGTTTCCCAGAGATTAACTTTCACGAGAAAGCAGTGTAAACCAAGGTAACGTTTACCAAGACACTACTTTAGAACCAATAGTACATACTTGAACGTAAACTTGTTCAATGGTAACAATTGGACTTTTCAAAATTGTTCTTCATCTGTTCATCAGGGGGAAGAAGACAATCAGTGGTTGAAAAAGAATGTGCTGGACTTGTCGGAACACAAAGATTAGTCCTTCAGCAGTCCATATTTAAATCGCCATCCCTGAAATCTGTGGTCAGTAATGGAGGCAAAGTTGTGCCAAACATGGTATCTCAAACCGAACAATCTTATAGGTGTTTATACGGAAAGTAGCAATGGTATATATAATTGCTACGTACCTATCTTCTACATTCCATAGGGAGATTCTATCTCATATTTACATTTTAATATTGTGCTAGCAAAAGTTGTTCGAGACTTAAATATCAATACCAGAGGTCATGCTCTAATTCTATACAACTACTTTCTTATGTTGATTGCATTAATGTAACTGTTCAATCTCTTCCGGACTTGAAGGATACATTTCTTGCCTTTAAAGTATCGGCAAGATGAATGGGCTTGGTTATAAATGAAGATAAAGTAAAATGCATGTTCTTCTCAAAGAACATCTCTAAATCCAAATCCACAAAATATAATTCCTCATCTCAAAATCTGAAACCTTTTTTCTTAAAAACAGCTGTTATAAATTTGTAACAGTAAATGATTTTACGTACTTGGGTTCAATTATTACTAATGATAACAAACTATATCGTAAAATAAAACATTTAAAAATCCTACTATATCCAGCACATAGGGCTGTCTATGGGACCAGAAGATTTTTTATATCCAGGTTCGTTTTTAGAAAGATTAATTTTGAATTTAAAAAACACTAGCCAGACCTGTCTTAACATATGCATCCGAAACTTGGACAATGAGAAAACTTGAGGAAACATATATCATAATTTTAAAAGGAAGATTCTACGGAATATATTTGGTGCTATAAATGAAAATGATAACTGGAGAAAGAGATTCACACACACACAATTTTAAATTAGACTTGATATACAAACAACCAGGCATTATTAAATATTTTAAAATTTATATAATGAACTGAATGAGACCCATATTTGATCCGAATGCATGATGGCCGCACAATAAAACGGTATTGCTTTTCAGACCTACTATATCCAGAAGGCAAGGAAGACATTATTTGAAATGGGGTGATTCGATGGAATGTGATTTTGGTTACAACTAATGAAACGAACTGGAGATAAAAACAATCAGTAGTCATTATGGAAAACTATTCAGAGGAATGTATCATAACTGGGCTGATTAGCGATTTATGATGATAGTAATGATGAAGCATTGAGTGCCTTAATAGATGATTGGCAAGATAATTATGGCCGGTGGGAAATGAAAAAGTGTTCAGTTTATTAAAGGGTGCTACATGCTAGATTTAAGGTATCCGACTACGTTCGGAATCATGATTTGCAAAGCGCATAAACGGATAATTTTCATGACATTTAGTGTCACTCAGATTAGAATATATACATAAAATTCTTTCAAGGACATTTTGACAAAAAAAATTATTTAAATATAATAATTTGGCAAAAAAATTAACTTTGAATAATCTTTTTTCAAAATGTTCCTCTTCTGTGAAAAATGGTTCTATTATAATACTATTTTGCCTGTATATACCTCAGACCTCTCTATAGAGGCTCAACTAGAATTTTTGAAAAAAAAATCATATTATTTTCAGAGTTACCACCCATTTAAATAATTATTCGCGTTTTTTTCTTAAAATTGCTCCTTTCTGTTGTCGTAAAATATAAATAAACCCACTTCTAAATTATATATTTGAAAAATTCTAGTTGAGCCTCTATACAGAGGTCTCAGCTATATACAGGCAAAATAGTATTATAATAGAAGCATTTTTTACAAGAGGAGAACATTTGGAAAAAAGATTATTCTAAAACTTTGGAAAAAAGATTATTCTAAGTTAGTTTTTTACCCAAATATTGTATTTACATAATTTTTTTATCAACATGTCCTTAAAACAATTTTATGCATGTATTCTAATCTGAGTGTTACTAAATATCATAAAAATTATCCATGTATGTGCTTTTTTAAAAATCACGTTTCTGATCGTAGTCGAATACCTTAAGGATAAAATAAGAATGTAAGAACATACAGTTTTAACTTAATTTGACTGTGTTGGTTTGTCGCTGATTTTCTGCACCTATGGTTACGGGTTTGACCCTGGCCCAAGTCGGTGGATTTCCATGATGCAGAAAATTGGCAGTGGACATGTAATATAATTATACGGCATGTAAAATATCCCTAGAGCGTCTTTTTGGTTTGGGTGATCTGGGAAAAATTAAATCCAAGTAAGGTTGAGAATCGTAAGAGCTCAGATGCCCCGCTTCTGGGAAGGAAACTGGGTGTCACAAAATTACACGTGACGATTGGTATCCACCTATATGGTGCCACACTAAAAAAATAGATACCAGCTTCCGGGGAATGTACTAGGTCTGCAATGGTAAAATACCAATCAGCAGCCCATTAGAAATAAAAAATGTTTTGAATTTGATGATAAAGTTTTTATTTCAATTCATTTCAATTTCTATTAGACTTTATGACACCAACAGGTGGAGTCGCTATGGAGCCATCAAGGATTTGTGATGTGGAGTAATTCTAACTATTACATATTACATAGAAAAGAAAAATAAACTCGATCATGGAGTTGTATAAAATCTTGGCAAAGGAGGAATCAGCTTAGAGGTCGTACTTGTCACTTAAGCTATGGATCAATACTACAAGATTTATTCTTTTAAAAACTTCATTTTTTAAGCTAATAGTGTGATGCTTCAAACCTGCGTATATAGTCTAATTATCCTTAAAGCCAGTTTAAATCTGAGTAGAAAAAGGTTTTTTCTCTCTGATAATAAATTTTTACATCTATCCTTACTAATATTATAAACGCGAAAGTTTGTATGGATGTTTGGTACTCTTTCGCCGAAAAAAAACTGAATAGATTTTAATGAACCTTTGCAATAAAATAGCTTATAAATCAGAATAACACATACGCTATAACGTATAAAGATATTGTGCGAAGTTTCCAAAATAAAAAAAAATAAGTGTCAAGAAAGTAGAAAAAAGTTCTGCCATCCGCAAAAAAGCCCGCGACAGCATATATCTATATTTTTTTGCGTGGAGC
Organism: Trichonephila clavipes; assembly: GCA_019973935.1. Taxonomy (NCBI): domain Eukaryota; kingdom Metazoa; phylum Arthropoda; class Arachnida; order Araneae; family Nephilidae; genus Trichonephila; species Trichonephila clavipes. The sequence goes on from BMAU01001164.1 coordinate 78,868, forward strand.
AAAACGTTTTCTTTTGTTTTGTCTACGCCATGCCTCAGTACACGCTCGTTTTAATTTATTCCGCTGATCAGTGTAATCACTATTTTTTTATTTCATAATAAAACTAGATTTCGAAGGGAGAGGTGATGGCGAGATTTTAACATAAAATAAATACAACAGAATGTAATATTAATGTATTACACTTCCAGATATAAATTATTTATACCGTTTTGGGCGTTCATTACACAAAATTTGCAACGATGTGTTACTTTTTCTGAGCAGATATCAGTTTAGGAAGAGGCTTTTAAAAATCGACTGACAAGACAGCTACGGGGAGTTATAAATAAATAAAAATTCCTTTTATCAGCTATTGCATCTACAGACTTAAAATTTAACAAATATGTTTTTGTTGTTCCGCTGAGGTAAGCGCTGTTTAATTTGCAATTAACGTAATCTTAACTCATTAAAAACTTCTTTATCCTTCAATCTGTATTGCTTAATTTTCAATTTACCCGTGAGAAGAACGGGTATACGAGCTAGTATATACCAAATTCTTACATGAAACAAGAAATTTTGCATTATAATGTTTCCTTCAACTGATATTCCATTTGAGAAACATCCATTCAAAATCTAATGATTTTTGTTGATAGTTGCATAGGTGAAGGTTTGGTGCATGAGCTGAAATATTTTCTTTTTCTTTTTAAGTTTCGGGGATGTGTTATTAAACATATTAAGAAAGCAATATTTTATACATCAGAATGCCGACTTTTCTGGGTATTACATGACAAGGTTAAACGATATATTATTGTGTTACGTTATTGTTATTTACACTCCAGCACATTAAGCTGTAGATTGTATTAAAAAAATATTCTTCTTAGCCTCTCCCATCTTGATCTAAAAATTATTAAACTTGAGTTTCTAAAACGAGTATTTTATCATTTATGCCTCTGTAGCTTCTAATTTGAGTTGATTTACACTAACCTCATTCCTTGTACTTCTGTACTCAAGAAAAAAACAGGCATATAGAATGACAAATGTTTAAGTCTAATTCTTCAAAAATAGGAAACATTTTTTGGTTGTAACGCCCTTGCAACGCAATGAAAATTCCCTTGGAAATCGATTTCTATAAACCTGTTATTAGCAGATCGCTATTCAACGAGAGAAACAGGTTTACTAGGTTTCAAGTCAATAAGTGTAATAGTGAAAAAAAAGTGATTTTTTTAAACATATCAATTTAACCCCTTCTCAATATTAGTAGATTTCCTAAAAATCCGTTCCTAAAGTAACTCTACTAAATAAAAGAAATTAGTTTGCCGAATTGCATGTCTGTAGGTATAACAGTTTTTAGGCGGGTATTATTTTTGTATATATTTGTAACCGGAAGTCTATTGTAGCCAAACCCACTTCTAACGGAAATGTACTTAACATAAGGAACACAACTGTCAAATTTCAATTCTGCATGTCAAATAGTTTTGGAGATTCCGAGATCCATGACACGGAGTGCTTAGCTTTTTCTCCACACACACACACACACACACACACACACACACACACACACACACACACACACACACACACACACACACATATATATATATATATATATATATATATATATATATATACATATCGATATAGATTTATGTAATACTTAAATAATAAAATTCTTAATGCAAACTTAGAACATCGAAAATTTTTATTCGAATATTAAATGATGTTCTTAATTTTATGAATGTATTCTGAATTCTGCTTTTAGTAAAAGTAAATACGTGTGTGTGTACAATAAATTGCACTATTCTGAGGTCCAAAATTACTTCATTTTTTTTCTAAAAAAGTAACTTGAATAAAATAATATACTTTATTTGAATCATCTAACCGAAAAACTACTTACATATCATTCTTTTCTTCCGTGATTTTTAGAAATATGTTTTCAAAACATAAACTATAAAAAAATAATGTATACTTTTATCGGCTTAGTAATTTGTAAAAAAATTTTGTTTTGTAAATGCTACTGCTAGATGTCTGCGATATATATGCAGTTTTCTTTTCTATTTCCTATCTTTATGTGTATTTAAAGTAGAATTCTATTTTTCTTTTAGAAGAAAAGTGAAAGTAATATATCTCGATAAAAAAAATTGGTCTAGACTGATAAATGGATTCTGTGAACTAACGTTCTACGGTCTAATTCATTTTCAAAAAACACTACATAAGAATTTAATAGAAATATTGAGCGGCAAGAGAATAAATTATTTTTTTAACTAATTCAGATCTATGTGATTCATTATTTATTTATTTATTTTTAAATTACTGATTTTGTCTACAAATACTGAAGAAATAAATATGTGTAAAATGTTATTCAAGAATATTGGATTAAAAATGTTGGAAATGGAATGTAATATTTGAAACGTAACAGCTTTTTTTTTTAAATAAAATTCGGAATATTCTCATGTATAAATGTAAAATCTCCTCCCCCAATATTGAAAGTTTAAGTAAGTAGCACGTGCAGCAGCATGAAGGCAAGAAAATGATTCATAAAATCTTATTATACATTTTTCATTGTAATAACTTATTATATGCAATACTATATGCAATACTTATGCAACTATATATGTACTTATGCAATACTATATATATTCAATTGTATATTAAATATTCAATTCTTATGATTTTAAAAACAGTATCGTTAAAGGGCTTTTCTTTCGGTAATATTACATAACACTTGGTCTTATGTAGAGAGATATTCTAATAATGATATCAAGTAGCATACATAATCTGAAAATATAATTATGTATCCGAGGTAGAATTATGAACCAATTTGACTCTAATTAACGAATGAATATTTAAAGTTCTAATTTAAATTCTAAATCAGTTCGCCAGTTTCATAATAAGTGAATGCTTATTGAGTAAACCTTCCAAAATTACAATGAATTAATAATAATCGTAAAAGTCATTGACATTCTAGTTCAATTTCTATTACAACATTTTTTCGGCCTTGTAAATATAATATATTTATTAATGAGAAAAACGTGAGAAAAATTTTAATACTTTTAAATTATTATTATAATGTCCCAATTATTATTGTTAACAACGAAAATAATTTTTAATTGTGATTTTATTTATATTTCAGGCAAAAAGATTTTAGTCAATTGTTAATGACAGATTGGCTACAAATATACGGGTTCTGATTGGTCACCAGAAGGCACTGGATTCTTTCAATATTTAAATTATTCTCATTCTATTCCTTCTATTGATTTTCATATTTCAAATATCTATAATGTTTGACGTTAATTACTACAAATGTTATTAGGATAAAATACATGAAACATAAATAATTGATAGGTTTGAATTAATTTGATCGTGTATGTATCCATGTTTTGCACCACATTGGTGTGCATGGCAAACACATTGCATAACTGCATTCCTTCAAGTCTTGTCTGGCAATTAATGTAAAATCTAAATATTTTCAAGGATGAAAAGTGGACTGCAGATTTACAACTTCGATAATTGTAATAACTGTTTCATGTTTTTTTCAGCATTCTTAAAATCTCTGCAGTGAAGTCTTGCAGAAGCAATTCTCAGACAACTCAGTTTCAAGTCGAGAATTTATTCTTTCGATCGAGAAAGAAGTACGAATGAGTGTTTTGCTTAACAGACTTCCATCCCCTCAAATCAATCGAGTACAAGCCCTAAAACGAAACAAATTTAACTTTCAATGTTGCAAGGGACAAAATAAGCCTTCAGCATGCCGAGAGTTTCCAGAAACCATTTTGTGGTAAATGTGTTGTTGTCACTGTCAAGCATGCATATTGGTTTATTTGCACTAACTGTTGAGCCTATTGTGTGCAAATTTGTATTACTTATATTTGTAATTTTGTTTCTTGCCACCTGTTATTTTGCTAAAGAATATTGAGTAAAAAAAATATATTGCATTGGATATTATCATTTATATGCTGTCATTTCAAATATGACTCTGAAAGTGTGTGTGGGGAGGAGAACTGAACTTTAAAAACTAAGTAAATGGGTGAAAAAATGAAAAAATCTTCTTAAATTCAAATGTATTTTTATTTCAACCCAATTAGTCTACAAAAAATAACTTACTTTGATTCACGTTGAATTTCTTTTCAGGATCAAATTGCCCTCCCCATCAATGGTGAATTTAGGTATGTTCTGCTGCTCTAGAACAAAAGAAGATAAAGGACAAATAAGACGGTGCATGTATTATCCTATTGATAAAAACTGCGTTTTTTGATTATATTAAAGCAATTATAAAAAATACCACCATTACAAAACCTTAATGTTGCATGTTTGGTATGATGGCGAGTGAATTGTATGTTTCCCATGCTATAAGACACCCCGCACATTATCTAAGCATGCGGAGTATCAAATTATGGAGCTCATCTTGGGGAAGATTACTTCATTAAACAAGCAATGCTCTCAGAAGTTCCGGTAAATATGTAGGAAGAAGAAAACATGCTTTAACTCGTCAGCCAAGAATGTTCTACACTTGCTCTATTGGAGTCAAGTCAAGTGAGATTTCTTGTCATTCCATACTGGTCATCTCCTCCAATTGATGGCATTCGCTTGCGAAGCTTGGTCGGTGTGGACGGGAAACGTAATCCATGAGCTTAAATTCTGTGCTTGTGACATCCCTAAACATACGTACATGCTGTTTCAGATTGATGTCTCTATTAATTTGACCTGCCACGGTTCCGATTTGAACAAGCAAATCTGTTCTGTTCCCAGAATAATTCTTCCCTAAACTAGCAATCCTGTGCCACCATAACGATGTTGTCATGGTGGAAATGGCTGCCCGACTTTCTCTTTATGGAAGTCCGACGTGAATCAAACTGCAAGCCAAACATGAACTCACCTGAAAATATCCCACTAGCCTACTGTGACGATGCCCACACAGCATGTTCTTTTTATAGTCTAACCGCTGACGATAGCCAGTTCCCTTGAGCGGAGCACATTTGACAGGCCTGCGAGCATACAGACCAATATGTCCCAAACATCTGTAACGATTCGCTTTGAAATTGTCGTACCCGTGGTTGTAGACAACTGATGAACAGGCTGGATGGTGTGCTCTGTGTGCTTTTTTTGGTAGTTACTGCCAAATGCCAGCCTTCATTCGGTGTTGTTACTCGGGAACGACCTGTACCTTAACGTCTACTGCAAACATTTACGTCATATTCAAATCGTGGTCAAAGGCTGGAGAACACATTTTGGGTAACTTTCTTCTGATACTTTCATCTGAGTACGCTATATTACATGATGCCGATAATTTCATAACGTAAGAAAACAATAACATCATGCTTCCACTGAGTTATAAATATTCTATCATGTCACTGAGTATCTTGAAAAACGCTTGTGGAGAATTTTACTTCAACGCCATCATTCCTCAAATCCCCTGTTTTGCACTCTCGTAATTGTGGCATATTGTTATCATATGGTGGCATTCTGGAGCCCAGAGCTCCCCTCCCCACCAACAAACTAGAAATCCTGCCCCACCGAAACAGTATCATTCAATGATGTTCCCTTGTTGGTAACTGGTTCCTGGCGTTATCTATATGAAGTTCCGGTGAGATTAAGACTGCAAGCTTAACATGGACTCGCGATGGAAAAATTTACACATGTCTACTGTTGTGGTGTTCATAATGCATGTTCTCTACTCTCGACTAACCGCAGATGACAGTGAGTTGCAGTAAGTTGAACACATCTGACAGATATACGAACATATAGACCGATCTGCCCTAAGCGTCTGTACACAGTCTGCCTAGAAACTGTCGTACAAGTGGCTGAAGAGAGCTGAGGAGACAGGTCTGATATTGTGCTCAACCTGCTTTTTTTGGTAGTAACTGTCAAATACCGGTCCTCATTCGGCGGTGTAACTCGGGGTAACCTGTGCTGTAACATCTACTCACATAACCATCATCTTGGAATTGTTGACAAAGTCTGGAGAGAACACTTAGGGCGATTCGAAGTTCTTTGGTTTCTTCCAGCTTATTTACAAACGGCTGATAATACAACCACGTAAAAAATCATACAAATGCGTCCTTTTTGTCATAAGTATGCGGTTATTGTACTGAATTGCTTATAAAGCTCTTGCTAAGAATTTTATTATCTTTTTTTTATTTATTTCCTTATATATCCCCCTCTTACACAATCGTCATTGTTACATACTATGCATGTCATCTGGTGACTTCCTGTAATGTGTATACGATTTTTGAAGATGTATGTAGTCATTTTATATGTGATATATTTATATAAATATTTTAGATTTAGATTTCCACATGACACTGAATTATTCTTAATTTGTGGGCATGAGTGCACATTAAACTAATTTAATTTATACCTGTTTGTTCCATTCTTTACAACCATTTTCAGAATGTGCTAATTATGTATACAATGATTTTAAAAGTATTTATTAAAATTTTAAAGACAGCAGAAAATAACAATCGGATTGTGAATAGGAGTATATTTACGGAAGTGTTTCTGGCAAGTCCTAACACATAAATGAGTATTAGCAACAGATAAATGGGAAACAGGCAGATCAAGTGAAGGGAAACAGAAATATTGAGAATCAGTTTCATACAATAAACGCTTGTAAGAGCAGATATCAGCGGTAGAATAAGATCCCCAAAGACAATACATTGATTGGAGAGAAAACATGAAAAAAAAACTTTTGCATGCATGTATCGCTCATTTCTGGCAACAACTGTCTGTCTAGACACCAGATGTTCATCAGACTCAATGAGAATTTTGAAGCCTACACTCTTTAATGCAAATCCAGAAGAAAATGTTCCAAGTAACTCAAGTCTGGGGAGAGATGTGGCCATCTGCACTTTTACCATCCGCTCTATTTCCTTTTGTAAGCCCTATGCTTAAAATGCATGTTGGCGAGCTGTGAATTAATAAATTGATGTAATTCGTTCAAATCTGTGCAGATATTGATGTTTAAAGCCAACAGAGAGCTCCTTTCAGATGTCGATCTCATTGCGCATTCTACCACCTCAGCGCAACATTTCCGGGCTTATATTCTTAATATAAATCTACTTATTTCGTTTCTTTCTCTACATGTCTTATTTTTACCAGATTCTTGAAATACCCCAAGTATATGTATCTATAAATGATTTGTGTGTGTGTGTTTGTCGGAAACAAATGCTTTTCACTATAAATAATATCTAGATCTATATTTCATTTGTCTATTTTTTGTTTTTTACTTAATTTTCCGTTATAACATTATCGTACTATGTTAACTGTTGTCATTGATTCTAATGCACTTTTTTATTCTGGAATTTCAGATTTGTTGAAATATTTTTTCGATACCGCAAATATATTTGTAGTACAGCTGTCTGAAGAGAAGAATTTTTAATATGTAAAAAACACACAACGTAATATCGAATAACATAAGACAGACATAACAATTTACAACCAATTTACATTTAACATGATTTTTTAAGATTACATGGCAGATGCATATTTGGGCATCAGTATTTTGCTGGTCAACTAATAACTTTAATTACGACTCTTGATCTAATTGGCAAAGAGCCTACCAGTTTTTAAGATGCTCTTATGCCAGTGATTCTCAAACTGGGGGAACGCTCCCCTGGGGGGCGCGATAAACCTACAAGAGGGGCGTGAGCATATCGAAAATAAGTAATTAAAAAAGTATTTACTGGAATGAAGTAATACCAAATAATTTCTGAAATAATAAACAATACACATTTACAATGATATAATTTATATATATCATCTGCTATATTACGTCATCAAAAAATGAAAGCTTCTACTTCAAAACCTCATCTTTTAGCCATCTTTGATACTATAACCAACTAGAAAACATTTTATTTGATTTGCTGTAATCCCATGATGAGATATTTTTTATTACGTTTTTATTCAAACCTAAAATGCTACACTTTTTCAGATAAAAAAAAACCCAGACCCATAAACAAAAAAAAAAAAATCAACAACAAAAAATATGAAGATAAAAAATGCATGTCTGTTATATATTATTGCAATCAGCGGTAGGCAGCAGAATGTATTTGCTATGTTTGACCTTCGAACTTGTACGGTTAGTTACGTCCCTGCTCTTATGTACTTGTTTTTTTCATTTAGGGAAGCTGTAAATAAACTATTTCTGCTGCACTTTTTCCCTTGTAAAATATTTTTATGATTTTTGGAAAAGCACAGAGAGCACTTTGAAGGATTACTAGGCCAAGATTTATTTTTATGAGAATTCCCAAACATATAGATATAATTAAAAACGTTTTACATAATTTGTTAGAACATCCATAGTGTAATAAAAACACTCTTAATCCGGGGGTGGTCACGCCGAGCACAGAGTGCACGAAATTATTAATTATGGTAAAACTGTTTAATTGTTACCATGAACCTGACACTATCCTCCTGTTTGACAGTCATAACGTGAACTAAAATATATTTGTCACATATCTCCCTCTTTTTTGTGAGTTAAAAAAGTTTTTTTACAATCTGACTGAGTTCCTGATGTGATAACTTTTTTCCGAAATATTTTCTTTGTCCTTGAAAGAAGATGAGTATATTTTGTCTTAATTAAATTATTCACTGGAATTACGATTGTTATTGTGTTCTATAAAAATAATTATAAAGAAGGATTGGGGTGACTCAATAGCCCCGCTCGAACATTAGTATCGAGTGCGCGCCTGCTCCAGGGTTAAAACATGTCGAAGTCTTTTCTATTTAAATATTAAAAATAATACAATTACTCTTCATCGGAATTTTACACTATTATTCATTATTCAGCATGAATTTAAAATGCCAATTATGTGAGGCTTAAAATTACAGTTCGCTTAAAACTAACTATAATTTGAGCAATCATTTTAAAAAATCATTTTACATTTTTGCAAATATTGTCGCGCACTTGGCTTTACTATCCTTACAATTCAGCTATTATATCAATAATGTTTTATTTTCTTATAAATGAACTCATGCAAAGAGCGGGTACTTCAGCCGGTATACTTTTAATGTATCAGTGCTGCACAAAGTATTTTATAACTAATTAATTAATACTAAATTAAGAACTATATTAATAAGTATTAGTGACTTCCATGGGCTTGTCTTACAGAGCAAAGTTTTTCAAAGGAATGCTTATGATTAGAAATTGACCCTCTGAGTTATTTTTCTATATTAACTGATATCTATATTTTGTCTTCTAAGCAACCACTGCATTTTGCAATATGATCCAATTTAAAAATTAGAAAAAGGAAAAATAGCATAATAACTATCCTACGACTTAATTTTTTTTTGCTTGAAAGTAACATATTCAAAATGTCATGAATTTTTAAGGTTTATATTAAAGAGTGTTGCTTTAGCGTCAAAGGGCATTATTATTGCATTCAGTACCTTATTAATGTATTAGGGGGGGCGATAAAAATTGTGATTGAAAAGGAGGGCGCCAGTATTGAAAGTTTGAGAAGCACTGTCTTACGCGACAACATAGTTAAAGAAAATAATAAACCTTCTATTAACTGACATTTTTTAAGGGTTTTTTCTTTGAAATATCATAACGAATTTTGTTCCAGGTTCTTTATCAGATTAAGATATGACGATTATCTTGGCCACCTAATCAAATTCATATTACTGTCTTCGAACCACTTCTCAATTTCCTTTGTACAGTGACACGGAACATTATTGATCTTTTCAAAAATCTCCTGTTATCAGTACCAACTGATTTTGAAGTATTTCTATGAAATACTTAGGTTTCCACTGTTCCGCTAATGAAGTGAAAATTTTTCAACATCCCTATACCATATCTTTCATTGGGTGCTTTACTGTGAGCCTTAGGCAATGAAGATTGAAATCTTCAAAAATACATTGTCATACAAATGCACTACTTTGACTACCAGAAATTCAAAACAGATTTTCATCACTTCATATAATATTTTCCCAAACTAATAGTCCATATAATCCCTTGCCTACATCAATTATTCTTTGCCTTGAAAATAAGCCAGTAATTGTTTTGGGTGAGCTTTGCTGCCTCGTAATCCAGTTCCTCTCACAGCTTTTGAGCCCAGATTCGCATTTGTGGTCAAATTCTATTGAATCATAGGTAATCGTGAAAACCTTTTCTATTTGAAAGTGAAATCGAGTATAATGCCTTCTTTTCACGTAAAGCTGATTTTTTTAGTTATCCAGATCGCTTCCAATATGCGATAAATTTTTATACAGAACATCTTATAACGTTCTAGAAATATTGCTCCACTCTATATTTTAGCAGCAAGTTGTCAGAAAGAATGACCTTCTTCCATCAAAAGTATTATTTTTTACACTCTGTTACCAGGCAGAAAGGAAATTTTACCCTTAATTCTAATATGCTCCATCTCCCTCTACAAATTACCAAGCAAAACTAATTTCAATAGGCTAAGACACTCTCTAAATTCTGCTTTCAACTTTTCATCTACATTGCTCTTTGGTTGGTTGGATTAACGGAGCACATTAATTGGTTGAAAAGAAAACCACTCATTATTAAAATGACAATGTGCAAGCCTGATGGATTTTCAAAATATCGATGAAAATATTTTATATAAATTCGACTAGCATATTTAAAAGGATAAAAAAAAATACATAAAAATCAATAATAATATTTAAGGTAGCACGACAATTTATAAATGAAAAATTAAACACAAAAATTATAGGCGAATATATATATATATATATGTGTGTGCATATATATATATATATGTATATATATATATATGTATATATATATATATATATGTATATGTATTTTCCCTTTGAAACATTTGTAAAAGGTTGAGTGATATCCTTTTCAGAGGACCATAAATCTCAATTTGATTTATTACTGCATTCCGAAGCAGCGCCACCTAGTGAGCTTTCGTAGCTCCGGCTTGAATAATTTTTCGGCAGAGGCCAACTAACTACTGCTTGATCAACACATCGCGTCTACCGCATTTCCGCGCCCAACGCGGCACCGCCAGTCCTAACGTCCAATAATGAGAAAGGTTCATTTCCCCGTCTTCTAAAGGTATTACTCAACTTTTAATTAACTTAATTCCTGCATTTCTTTCTATTTGTAATTATCTTTTTTTTTTGTAAATATTTTCCTTTAACTTTAAATAAATTCTCTCTTTTACTTAAAAGAAGTATTCGTGTTTTAATGACTTAGATTCATTTAATTCATCACTCACCCTTAAATACTTACCCCTAGACAAACCACCTACGCCAATCTAAAATCCCGCCTTCTGAAGAGTCTGATTTTTATTCGAAGATTTATTCGGACTCCCACAGAAATAATTGGGGGATCGCCTGGGATTTGATTTCGAAAAAATCTTCTCTAAATAATAAGTTGATAACCTTCTCTCTTCTTCTTTAAAAAAAAACAACCCATTTTTGGCTGCACGCCTAATTTATAAACGGACTGAATCGAAAATGCGGATTGCCTCTCATAACATACTAACATTTAGGTGCTTCAAGTTATTTTCAGCCGTGTACAACAACTACAAGAGTTTCACAAGTCCAGTGAACACATCCAGGAGCCTTTGAAGTTTGTTTTCAAGTAATTAATCACACGTCGTCAACTGTATCAGGTACTTTTTATATTGTTCTTCAAAAGGAAAAAAATCTAAAAGAATACGTGAGTCACCGTTAATTTGATTATGAAAAAATTGTTGTAGTCGATTTCATGGAATAGTTTATATTTTTAAATATCATGTGTGTTTTTCTGAAATACTATTTTTCTATGTGTATAGAAATCGTATCAATTAAAATTTTCTACAAGTATATCTTTTTTAAAATATTAAGAAAGTTGTACGTAAAATATTCAAGTCTTTATTTCATTTATTAACGAATCGCATTGAATTTCATGTATGTGTGAAAAGTTTTCGTTTCTTCAGTTATGTCATCGACCTTGAACTAAGAGATTAATGTTTCTTACATTCTTTTCCGTTTCGTGGCAATCGTAATTTCAATGACTCATATAGTTTAACATTTCTCTTGCAGATGTTTAGTAATTAATTATTTTTACGAGTATTCGAGAAATATATTTTGAAAGGAATATGCAATGTTTTTAGAATTGATGAAGGATCGTGTATAATCTTATTTTAATGTTGTGTATTTTATCGTTCAATATATAAGTATTTTGAGTTCATTTTTGACAGAATTATTATGCTGAAACATGTGTTTATCCTTAGAATGTCCTGATGAGATCCTAAAAAGATTTTATTTTTACTGGTGTAATAAAAAAATATGAGATTTTTCTTAATTGAATAACTTCTAATTGTTTGTTTTTTTCAGCAAAGAACTTTATATTCCTTAATTCTTTTTCATATCACAATAAATTTAATCACTGTTTCTAAACAAGATTTGTATTAATTTATTTTTTCTTTCAAATTCTTTTTGCATTTGTTATAACAAAATGAGATAACTGATCTATCAAATGGTTTAAAAAAAAAGGTTTTGTTTTTAGTTGAAATTAATGATTTGACTACTTTTTAAATTAAGCATTACGTATTTTAGCTCGCACTGTTGTCTTTACACGTTACTGGTTTAAAATATTTCTAAATGAATAGTATTTGAATATTTAAATGTATATTTAGTGTATTTTGATGCAATATCATTTTAACTTGAGAATTTTTGTAAATGCAAACGAGAATTGCCAATAGCAACATCATTGTTTTTGTTTGAACGCGTGACAATTTTGTTTATTCCTTTGGTTACTATCTAAACTTATATTTAAATTTTAAAATGGCGTATCTTGGCAAAGGTCGACGCGAAGATTTATTTGTCTTAGCCACGGAATTAAATTTAAAATTCGATAAATCAATGACCATCGCCACACTTAAAGATCTAATTATTAGTAGTGAAGATTATGACGAAGAACTGACCAAAAACATACATTCAACGATTGTTGAGGATCGCAAAGCCAGAGAAGAAAATTTACGCATTGAAGAGCAAAAAGAAAAATTACGCATTGAAGAACGAGAAGAAAAATTACGCTTCGAACAATTGAGGTTAGATGAGCAAAAACGCAAAGATGAGTTTGAGTTGGAAAAGTTAAGAATCCAAACACAATACAAGTTAGGCGCTGATACATCCAAAGAAAGTGATACTAAATTTCTCGTCAAAGAAGTTTCAAAGTTTATACATCATTTTGATTTGAAAGAAGACATCAGTCTTTATCTAAAATTATTTGAACGTCAAGCGCAGAGATTGAATATTGATCAAGAAAACTGGGTTTCTCATCTGTTAGGCTTGTTACCGACGGAAGTATCTCACATCATAGCGAGAGAGCCTGACGATAAAGCTAACTCTTACGAACACGTTAAAGATTTACTGCTGAAACGCTTTAAACTAACTCCAGAAAAGTTTCGACAACTATTTGTCACTCACCAAAAAGCATCTGAAAGAACTTGGATTGGTTTTTACCATGAGTTAAACACTTACTTCAACGGATGGATAGATGGATTGAAGATAGATACTTTCAACAAGTTATCAGATCTAATCATAACAGATCAACTCAAACGAAAAACTCCTTTTGAATTTAAAGAATATTATCTTGATGAATGGGCAAATATGAACTCCCCTGTTCAATTAGCAGAAAAACTAGAAAAATTCGAAGACTTTAAAAGGACTCTGAAACAAAAAACTAGCAGTCCATTTGTGAAGAAACAAGAATTCAGATTCACAGAAAAGAATCGCAGATATGAATCACCAGGAAAATTCAAGTATAACAAGAAAGATAAGAAGTTTCCAGCGTCAACGAATTACAACAAACATTACGAAGCCCCTGTCACCAAGTACGAATCTGTTCAAAGATATCAAGACAGCGCGCAGAAAGGGTATTACAACAAAAAATACGAGAAACACTCAAATCACAATGCTTCCAAGCATGCTCAAACAAACTATTCAAAATCACAGAAATTCAAAGAACCTGCAAAAGAAACTTGCACACTCATCGTTAAGGAAGGTTTACGTACTAAAGAGATATTTTTTTGGAAAGGTGAAAATCACGACGCTCATAGACAGTGGCAGTACCGTAAGTTTGCTTCGAGAAAACACAAGCAGAAGAATAATGGATCCAACGAAATTATCGAAGAACAAGATGCTTCTCACAGGTATTGGTGAAGCACAAGTGACAACTATCGGTTCCTTTGAACATGAGTTCAAAATAGATGATGAAAATTACTCGTTAACTTGGCATGTTGTACCGACTGATAAATTAAAATTCGAAGCAGTTATTGGATCAGATCTTTTGGAACAAGCATCGATAAGTTTTACTAAAAAAGGAGTTAAATTCAACAAATATGAGAATCATGCACAGCTTATGCAAATATCTGCTGAAAATCTTCAAGAAGAACTAGACCTACGTCATGTTGAAAATCGTCAAATCAAGAAGGAACTTGAAAAGTTAATTCAAGACTACAAGCCAGAAAAAACAGCATCTACTGACGTCACAATGAGAATTATTTTAAAAGACGAAGAACCAGTCTGTCAACCTCCTCGTCGACTAGCTTTCACAGAAAGACAAGAAGTAAACAAACAGATAGAAGAATGGCTCAACGAAGGCATTATACGTCCGAGTTCTGCGGAATATGCAAGTCCAATCGTAATGGTAAAAAAGAAAGATGGATCTTCGAGAATGTGCATTGACTACAGAAAATTGAATCAGAAGCTTGTGAAAGATAAATTTCCGTTACCTATCATCGAAGATGTTTTAGACACTTTGCAAGAAGCAAAGGTATATTCTACATTAGATTTACGCAATGGTTTCTTTCACGTCGATGTTGACGAAGATTGCAGAAAGTATACATCCTTTATCGTCCCAGATGGACAATTTGAATTCAACAAAAGTTCCTTTCGGACTAACACAAGTCCAGGAGTTTTCCAACGCTACGTATCAAGTATATTTAGAGATCTTACTCGGAAAGGAATTGTAATCAGTTATTTAGATGATCTCGTCATTCCAGCGAAAAACGAACAGGAAGGTCTCGAAAAACTTAAAATTATTTTTGAAGTCACAAAGAAATACGGATTAGAAATTAAGTTCAAGAAGTGCCAATTCTTAAAAAAGAAAATTGAATTTCTAGGTCACATTGTAGAAAGCGGAATTATTAAACCATCTCCCACGAAGACACTAGCTGTCCGAAAATTTCCAGAACCAACAACAATAAAACAAGTACAAAGTTTTCTTGGTTTAACTGGATATTTCCACAAGTACATCAAGGATTATTCAAAGATAGCTAAACCACTTAGCGATTTAACAAGAAAAAAAACCTCTTTGTTTTCGGGATTCAACAACAAGAAGCATTTGAAAAATTGAAGAAAATCATGTCGGAAGGCCCAATCTTGCACCTCTACAAGTATGGAAGAAAAACAGAACTGCATACAGACGCCTGTAAACAAGGGTACGGCGCAATTTTGTTACAAGAAGCAGAAGATGGAAAGTTACATCCCGTTTACTACATGTTGAAAAAGACAAATACAGCAGAAGAAAAGTATGACAGCTACGAATTAGAGGTACTAGCAATTATCAACGCATTAAAGAAGTTTCGTGTTTATCTTTTAGGACAACCCTTTAAAATTATAACTGACTGTTCAGCATTTCAGAAGACTATGCAAAAAAAGGAGCTAATTACTCGCATAGCCAGATGGGCGCTTCAATTAGAAGAATTCGATTATGAAATAGAGCACAGAGCTGGAAGTCGTATGAAGCACGTCGATGCTCTTAGCCGATATCCCGTAATGATGGTATGCAATGATACATTAACTTCAAAGCTTAAAAACGCACAAGAGGAAGATGACAGCATCCAAACATTGAAATCACTTCTAGAGAAGCAAGAATCAGAAGAATTTTTGAGCGAAATGGTATACTCTACAAGTACTTAAATGGTCGAGAATTAATTGTAACACCTAAAGCAATGCAAGCTGAACTAATTAAATTGATTCACGAAAATGGTCATTTCTCAGTAGGAAAAACAGAAGAAATTGTGAAACAGGAATTTTTATCCCAAATTTATCCAACGTCGTTAAAAGTAATAATTAATTGTGTTCCATGTATCTTAGCTAATAAGAAAACTGGCAAAAAGGAAGGGTTTTTGAATCCTATTTCTAAGGAAAGCATTCCTTTAAGTACGTACCATGTTGGCTTCATTGGTCCTTTACCCTCCACAAACAAAAGCTATCAACACATTTTCACCGTAGTAGACGCATTTACCAAATTTACTTGGCTATATCCCGTCAAAACTGTATCTGCTGAAAGTGCCCTCGAAAAATTAAAACAACAGCAGAAGACCTTTGGTAATCCCATCAGAATTATCTCTGATAGAGGTTCAGTGTTCACTTCAAAATTATTCAACGACTACTGTGATGAAGAGAATATTCAGCATCTACAAATAGCAACAGGTGTTCCTCGAGGAAATGGACAAGTTAAACGAATTCATCGAACTTTGATTCCAGTTCTCACCAAACTATCATTAGACGACTCAACGAAATGGTACAAATACGTCGACAGATTACAGAGAATACTAAATAGTACTATAAGTCGCAGTACAAAATGGACACCATTCGAACTATTAGTGGGAATCAAAATGCGTAACAAGGAAGACATCCTAATCAAAGACTTACTTCTAGAAGAAATGGCGAAAGAATTACTAGAACAACGCGAATTTTTAAGGAACGATGCAAAAAAAGAACATCGAAACCCTACAGTCTGAAAATAGAAAGACGTATAACAGAAGAAGAAAGAAAGCTTCGTTATACAAAGAAGGTGATTTAGTTGCCATCTAAAGAACCCAATTTGGAGCTGGACTGAAACTAAGACCAAAGTTCTTAGGCCCTTACAAAGTAACAAAAGTTAATTCCAAGGATAGGTATAAAGTGGAAAAGGTTGGTCAGCACGATGGACCGAACTCAACCAAGACCTCAGCTGATTTGATGAAACATTTTTTATGCTTAATTGAATTTTTTATATTTGTTATTATTTTTAATTTTTCTCATATCCCTCTTGAGAAATTAATAGATGTTCTATGGTAACACTCGTTTCCATAAATCATTTTATATTCACTTGTAATATTTATTATATATTCGTATTATTCTTTATCTTTCTATTGATGCGAAGGATTTTTATGGTTTAGTTAATTGTAGATCACAACATAGAATATTTTGTTTTTTATATATGCTTTATTTTAGGTCCGGAATTGTGAATATTAGGTATACATCTTTTCATCTGTAATATTTTTATTTTATTATCTTTAAGAATCTTATTATTTGTCTTTATTACATTCATATTCCAATAATCATCAAATTTATAGTTGTAACTAAAAATAGTTTGTATTTAAAGTACTTAAGCTCTCAACATTTTGTAAGAGCTGAGAGACCAGCTCTGCCAGGAGAGGGTGATTCTGTAGGATGTTCCCTTTGAAACATTTGTAAAAAGGTTGAGTGATATCCTTTTCAGAGGACCATAAATCTCAATTTGATTTATTACTGCATTCCGAAGCAGCGCCACCTAGTGAGCTTTCGTAGCTCCGGCTTGAATAATTTTTCGGCAAAGGCCAACTAACTACTGCTTGATCAACACATCGCGTCTACCGCATTTCCGCGCCCAACGCGGCACCGCCAGTCCTAACGTCCAATAATGAGAAAGGTTCATTTCCCCGTCTTCTAAAGGTATTACTCAACTTTTAATTAACTTAATTCCTGCATTTCTTTCTATTTGTAATTATCTTTTTTTTTTGTAAATATTTTCCTTTAACTTTAAATAAATTCTCTCTTTTACTTAAAAGAAGTATTCGTGTTTTAATGACTTAGATTCATTTAATTCATCACTCGCCCTTAAATACTTACCCCTAGACAAACCACCTACGCCAATCTAAAATCCCGCCTTCTGAAGAGTCTGATTTTTATTCGAAGATTTATTCGGACTCCCACATATATATGTATGTATATATATATATGTATATATATGTATATATATATGTATGTATATATATATGTATATATATATATATATATATATATATATATATATATATATATATATATATACATGTGCGTTTTGAAGGGAGAGAGAAAAGTGTGTGTGTGAATGTGTGTATATGATAAATTATAGCCATATTAGAGATCCTACATATCTGCTTTTATTCATATATATATAATTGCAACTAGTTCCCTAATAAATATTTTTAATAAAAATTTTAGTGCTCTATGTCTTCGCTTACAATTAACTCATATTTAACGATTTTATTTTTCTAAAAAGTTTTTTGTCAATATTTACCCTTTTTATTTTGATTATTTGGAATTTCTATCCAGCGTTTATTTCTCGTTCTATTTTAAACTCGCACACATATCTTTTTCTATAATTTAATTTACTTTATTTGATCGAAGGTATTCTAAATGTTTTTAAATGTGTTTGTATATTTTGAGAAAGATTTATGGTGCTATTGGGCTTTTAGTTTAAAAAATAAAATTAGAAATGCGTTCGTTCATTATTCTAAAGTTAGGTTATTTTATTCCAAAACTTATTCTTTAAAATGCGTATTTAATGGTAACTATTTTGAAATAATATATTCTGAATTGTTTTGGATTTGTTATAGTTTTATGCACGGCTTATAAATTTTATTTGTTTTGAGATTAAAATAGTTCCCTTTGTAGTATAGCATGATACTGCTAAAGTGAAATTATTTTAGATGCATGCTCTGCTTTATTCCTTTTAAAAAGAATTATTTTTTGTTATATTTTTTATTGTGTGTTTTTATCAACATATTATTTTTCGTAGGTTCAATGAAACATTGTCTGCTGTACTTGAGTAATATAAATAAATACCGGTACGTTATATATATATATATATATATATATATATATATATATATATATATATATATATATATATATATATATATATATATATATATATATATATATGTCAGGTTTGAAAAGTTTAGGTTCAAAATTAAGGAAGTAATAAATGAAAATAGAACGAACTCTTTACCATCGCGTAAGGATTTATGAGTAAACAAGCCTGTTAAAAGGAGCAACGAGCGCTGACGAAGGCGAACGCATACTAGGAAGGATTTGGCTGGTGTCTCCTCGCTGCGATGTTGTATTTGGTAACGCCCGGTTGCGCGGCAAAAGGTCCGCCATGTTAGATTATATATGATGAAAGCGTAATAAAGGAATATTATAAAGATGATGACCTCCCTCCTTTTATCAGCAGGCCTGGGGCCTGTCAAGAGCCGGTAGGATGAATTAACGAACTGAAAAAATATGCGAGGAAACCAAACGAATTAACTTCAACAATTTTTTCGAACGAGCGACTGCATTGAAAACGATACTACCATGGAGGACGACTCTTTCCGGCAGGAGTCACCAGTCAACACATCCAGGGAAACTTTCTTTTTCCTGAATTTGATCTTAATAAGTTTAGTAGTTTGAAGAGTTTTCTTGAGTGTTTTGATAAACAATGTTTGGAATATCAAAAAGACGAGCAATGGAAGAAGCAAAATATTCCTAGATATCTCACGGGAGTTTATCTTAAATTTTGGTATGAAAACCAATTATTTGAAAAGTCTTATGAAGAAAGTAAACAACTATTAATGACGGTGTTCGATGCGACGAAACAAGAAGATATTCGAAAATTTCAAAACCTAACATTAAACGACACTAAAGAATTAATTTCCTTTTTTACGGAAAAACTTTCGTTGGGGAAGAAACTAAATTATGATGACAGTTCAATTGTGGAGCATATGACATTATCTATTCCTTTAGAGTTCCAGAAGTTCATGGTTATCAAGAAGATTTCGACACCCTGCGAATGGATCTCAACGATGCGACAATTAATCGCAGTAACACCGGATAGCGCAGACCGAAAACCGGTAGATACTGGAAGTTATACCCGATGGAATCACGCATACGGTGGTGTACACAGAGGAACTGGTCAACAGTACAGATTCCAAGCAAGAGGAAATCATGGACAGCCACATCAATTGCACATGATGAGATTCAGTGGAAATCAACAGTACAACAGTCAACCTAGGCAGTTTGTACAACAGAATAGACATAATCTGTACTCGCCCAGAAACGAAAATAACCAGAGGCAAGGATGACAACTAATTATTGAGTCAATGGTATGTTCCAAGCACTTTTGTACTCTAATTGACACAGGAAGCAATGTGTCATTAATTCCAATAAATTTAGCTAAACAATTAAAAAACATTAAAATTATAAGAAATAGTAATGTAAAAATAAATCAAACTTGTGGGACTATTCAACCCAAAAGTATAATTAAAGTTTATATGAATATTGGATGTATATCTAAGCAAATAGATTTGTTTGTAATTGATACTGAATTGCCTTATATTATTTTAGGACTTGAATATTTACATTTATTTAAGCTTGACATTAGTATTCGTAACATGTGTATTTTTCAATGTGGTAAAAATTTAAGTAATATTAAATATGTAAATAAGTGTGTTGGTGAGTTGAGAACATATCATGGGACATATTGTAAAACTCTTAATAATGATCAAAATATGAACTACTATAATGCAAATAATGAAGATAATATTAACGTTAAGAATAATAAAGGTTTAGATCAAGTATCAGACAGCCCTGAAGCTGATCCGAAAAGATTGTTTAACCCAGCCATGGTTGTTGAGGACACAGTACCAAAACAAACTAGTGAGCCATGGGGAGATTTAACCCAACTTCTTGACAAATTTCAAACCCTATTTTCACAAAATAAGTATGATGTAGGTTGTATCAATTTAGAGCCACAAAGAATTCATTTAATCTCAGACCTTCCTATAAGTTTACGCCCTTATAGAAACAGTCAACAAGAATCTAAAGAAATACAAACACAGATAGAAGAATTGTTAAAAGCAGGTTTTATTAGACCCTCCCATAGCCCATATGCTGCCCTGTAACTTTAGCATACAAAAAGGATGAAGGAAAAGATCAAGATTATGTATCGATTATAGAAAACTAAATGAAATCACACGAAAAAGATTCCACCCCTGTACCTCTGATAGACTTTGTAATTGATAATTTAACTCATGCTAAATTTTTCTCTACGCTCGACTTAACAAGTGGTTATTGGCACATTAAAATTCATGAAAAAGACGCAGAGAAACTGGCTTTCACAACTAATTTTGGACTCTATGAATGGTTAAGACTTCCATTTGGCTGGAAAAATTCCCCAGCTGTTTTCCAAAGAACTATAAGACAAATTTTACAAAAATATCAGTTAACTTTTGCTTTTAAACTATTTTGATGATATAATAATTTTCTCACAATCTTGGGAAGAGCATTTAACTCATTTAGATACAATATTTCAAATTTGTAAAAAAGAAACCATTAAACTTAAAAAAATCAAAATGTCAGTTTGCACAGGAAAAAAAATAAAATTTTTAGGATATGAAATAACACAAGGTCATTATTCCCCAAGTAATCCAAATATTGAAACAATTAGAAAATTAGCACCACCTAAAGATGTGAAAGAACTCCAAAGATTTCTTGGTTTCCATCAATGTTTATCAAAAATTTATTAAAGATTATGCAAAACTTAGAGTACCATTAAATAAATTACTTAAAAAGACGCAATTTGGAATTGGTCACATGAATGTCAAGAAGCTTATCAAAAGTTAAAGAATTGTTTAATATCAAAACCTATACTTAAATTATACAACTCACAATATCCATGTCATGTGTTTTGTGACGCAAGTCAGGAATCAATAGGCGTAGTCTTGAAACAACAACACCCAGATGGAACACTTTACCCCATAGCTTATCACTCGAGACAAGTACTTAAACATGAAAAAATTATACAATTTCAGAAAAAGAGTGTTTAGCAATTATAGATGCCTTAGATAAATTCCACTGTTACCTACATGGATCCAAATTCACAATACATACTGATCATGCTGCTTTACAATGACTTAAAAGTGTAAAACATTTAACTGGACGTTTATTTCGGTGGAGATTAAAACTTTCTCAGTATGAATATTCGATAGTTTATATAAAAGGTAAATTAAATGATGAAGCAGACATGTTGTCGAGGAACCCTGTATGCCATTATATATCACCCATTTGTCATTTTTTAAATACTGATGAAATTATTAAATACCAAAATTCAGAGAACATTAATGATCCAAAATATATAAAAATTAATGATGTATTAACAGTTAAGAAAAAGAATTTAATTAAAATTGTAGTACCGTTATCTTTGAGAGAAAAATTAATTACAACTGCACATGAACAATTTGGTCACCCAGGTGTAAAAAGATGTTAAAATTAATTTCTCCAATTTACTACTGGAAAGACATTATATTAGACATTTCAAATTTTGTTAAATGTTGTGAAACATGTCAATTGAATAAAAAGTCTACACAAAAAAAGTATGGATTATTGCAAGAAGTTCCTGTAGCAGAAGAACCATTTGAAATGATCTCACTAGACACTGTAGGAGGATTTAATTATCATAATTCACAAAAGAAATACCTGCATATTGTTCTGGATCATGCTACCAGATATGCTTGGACATTTCCATCCAAAAGTGTCACTTCTGAAACTTATACAAATTGCTTAAAACAAATTTTTCAATTCAATGCCCAAAACAACTTTTAAGTGATAGAAATGCTGCATTCACTTCATCTAAATTTAAGAAATTCTTAAAACATCATAATATTAGACAATTACTAACTTCAGCAAATAGACCACAATGCAATGGAAAGAATGAAAGAGTTAATCAGACATTAGTAGCAAAATTAAGATGTAAAGTTAATTCAACTACAAAAACTCCTTGGACAAAATTATTAGAACAAGTTACATATGAATACAATAACTCGCCACATGATGTTACTGGCTTTCCACCTGCATATTTAATGTTTGGAACTTTGCCATATGATTCGCCATTACCTAATCAAGTAAAATTAAACTATCCACCTATACAACAAGCTAGACAAATTGCAGTAAACAGAACAATTAAGCATCATAAGATAAATAAACAAAGGTATGATAGACATTATGTTGATGCAAAATTTAAAGTTGAGATTTAGTCTTATATCAAAATTTCTCATACCCTAATTCAAGTAAACTTCAATCTCCTTATAATGGTCCTTTTAAAGTTGTCAGGAAACTCTCAAATATTACTTATGAAATAGATAAACCAAATCAATATACAGGAAAATTAACAGATATTGTTCATTCTACAAGATTAAAACCATTTCATTCAAAATCCAATTTCCAATTATGCTAAATTCTTATTTATATTTGTTATAGAGTTTGTTTTCTCAAACTTTGGGGGAAAGAGAAGAAGTGCATTGTAATTTTAAAAGAAGTGCATTGTTATTAAAATAATAATAATAAAAGTTGTGTTTAAAATTTGTATTTAAGACTGGTTAACATTATAAAAATCAAAATTTAATGTAATTGAATTTGTATTGTATCTTTATTCATAATGAACACATTATTGAAGACTATTTTTAAAAAAAAATAACTGAATTATTGACTGTATGAAAACATTGTGATGAGGTCATTTTACGATACACATTGTGTTATAATAATTTCATTGTGATTATTTGTGATCAGTATATTCTGAAAGTTAAAATATAGTATGTGATGTTATGAAGATTTTATTATGGTTGTATGTTTTTGAAATGAGTTGATTGAGTAGAGATTCTAATAATAAACAAAAGAACTGTGAGATAAACAATAATTGGATGATGAACATTGAACTATGATTTTTCCAAGACAGGACTGTGTGAAACATTACATTACATTGATTGAACTTTTACCTGTACTTGATATATCTGAAATACCCTTATTTTTCTTTGCATTTTATATTTCTAGTGATATTTTGATATAATGTTGATGTTGTGTTTATTTTGATAAATTTCTGTGTTATAGTTGTGTAATCTTTTTTTTTGGGAGCTCCTAAACTCATTTTGCTGTTACTTATGTTATATCTATTCTTTGTATGTACTTACTTTACCATTATTCCTAAAATCATGTTGCTATTAGTTACTCCATATATGTCTTTTTTATGTATTTACCATTATTCCTAAAATCATGTTGCTGTAGTTACTCCATATATGTCTTTATGTATTTACTTTACCATTATTCCTAAAATCATGTTGCTGTTAGTTACTCCATATATGTTTTTTTTTTTTTATGTATTTACCATTATTCCTAAACTCATTTTGCTGTTACTTATTTTATATCTCTTCTTTTTATGTATTTACTTTACCATTATTCCTAAAATCATGTTATTTACTCTATACCTATTCTTCTATGTATTTATGTACTCATTATTCCAACATTCAATACCATTTGAAGTACTTGTAACTTTTCAACATTTATCACTTTATTAACATTGTTTACTATTGGTGCACATTTAGTGAGAATTTCACTTGATCTTATGTTATGTTGTTTAGCACTACTATATTTTGAATGTCTAATGTGAATTATCTTTATCTTATGTTGTTTTTTATTAACCTCATTATTATTATATTCATAGTGGAAGTATTAGATGTGTGATATTTTTCAGAAAACAATTCTATGTAACACAAAGTTTTATACCAAATTTTTGATACTTTGTTATTCATTATTGCTATTTTTTTGTACATGTTAGGATTCACCAGCCCACTCTTTTACACAATTATTATATCTTCTAGATTTTTATCTCATTTTGGGGAATTTGATATAATTGAAATATAATTTTTTTCCCTGGGGACTTGCCAGTCAGAATTGGCCAATCTGGCTGTGCCAGACTTCAGCGGAGGGGGGAAATTTGTCAGGTTTGAAAAGTTTAGGTTCAAAATTAAGGAAGTAATAAATGGAAATAGAACGAACTCTTTACCATCGCGTAAGGATTTATGAGTAAACAAGCCTGTTAAAAGGAGCAACGAGCGCTGACGAAGGCGAACGCATACTAGGAAGGATTTGGCTGGTGTCTCCTCGCTGCGATGTTGTATTTGGTAACGCCCGGTTGCGCGCAAAAGATCCGCCATGTTAGATTATATATGATGAAAGCGTAATAAAGGAATATTATAAAGATGATGACCCTCCTCCTTTTATCAGCAGGCCTGGGGCCTGTCATATATATATATATATATATATATATATATATATATATATATATATATATATATATATATATATATATATATATATCCAAATATGGATTATAATCTCTCAAAATTAATTAGATGATTTATTGGTTTTCTTAAAGGCCAAAATAAGCCAAATCATTTGCATCTGAATTTTCATTACATAGTATTTTTAAACTGAATTTAAATTTTGTACATTATATATTTAAATTTTATTTTAAAATTTCCGCACTTATGAAGCATACTTTTTGAATGTCAACACATTTTGATTGATAAAGGTTTATGATGTTAGCATGCCATAACTATATTGATGAAGGAATTTATTTATCTTTACTTATTTTAAAATTATATGTTTGATAAATCCTTATATTATACTTTTAAATTGAATATTTCACGTTTCTGATTTTACACTATTGCATTTATCGACATATTTTTATATGAGTTTCTGAAAAAGATTGAGTATTTTTTTAGTCGTACTTATTTTGAATTAAAAAAACAAAATTGAAGTAGTTGTTTCATACTTACCATTTTAAATAATATATTTTTGAGAAGAATTTTTTATGGTGAATGACTACGTTCAGAACCCTGATTTTGCAAAAGCGTAGCACTGGTTTTTTTTTATGTTTTGTGTTAGTTGAATTGGAATATACACTGAAGTGTCACTGAATTAAGTATACTTACCTAGTAACAAGTTGGACCTGCTCTGGCTTTGAAAACGGCTGCCGCAAGATGAGACATAGACTCAACAAGTTTCTTGAAACGTTCCACGAGAATGATTTGCCAAATATTGGCTAAAGCTGTATATAATTCAGTAAGGTTCGTTGGTTCTGTGTGATGGCTTTTCACACTTTGTTTCAAAACATCTGAAAATATATTCAACATGGTTTAAGTCTGGGCTTCTAGATGTCCAATTTATGAGAGAAAAGCCAAAATAATGTTCATCCAATCATTTAGTAGCTAACCGGGACTTGTAAAACATACAGCTGTGTTGCTGGAAAACTTCCTTACCGTTATGATACCGTTATTCAATAAGATAACAGAAGATCATAAATGGATGGAGGTGATCACCGAGCAACTCTAAGTACCTAACTGCATTGAGGGAGGTTGGAACACTCACCAAAGATCCCAAACACTGCCATGAAAAAACACCCCTGATCAGTTCAAACCTGGCATGCAGGATCCATGGCTTCATGAGCCTGACACTATATTCTCAGCCTCCCGTCGGCTTTAAGTAGTCGAAATCGAGACTCATTCCTCCAAGGTGCAAAATGGCAATAGATACTAGTATTGTGTGTGGGTGTCATTCAATAATTCAATCAAGTTGGTATTTTCCAGGATTTATTGAAGCATGCTATAAACTTAAATAAAGCAATAATAATCTTAACCAAATTGACTTATCAAGTAAATTATTACATTGAAAATATGCTATAGAAAAATCGTAATATTCGGGAGAAAATCCTAGAACGGCACAGCTATAATTACCGAAGCTAAGATCAAGATTTTAAATTATCTGTGAAAACCCACAGCACTCGGTAACTTTGAAGCACAGTTTAAGAACAACACTGCCTTTTTAATGAAAACGTTTTCAAAACTCCTCGTATTATCATATTGTTGCTGCCAACTGATTTTGTTCTATACGATAAATAAAGCTTGGTTGAATTTTAAGTTTAATTAGTTCACAACAGTGAATATGACGAGATCAATACTTTACCTGTTATTCTATTACTCACAACACTCCATGCTACTCGTTCCCAGTCCTCTACACTCTAGTCTCTGTTCTCTCTTGTACAGGCAAGACTCTCGGCCCGATGGCAAGCATTAAGCAATTGTACTCTCATAGGTCGACGACTCCTAGAATACATACGGCGAAGCTAACGTTGCATAGTCCGCTTACTCGTAGTACGACTGGCACCGTCATTCAACTGGGTGGTAATTTGAGTTAATGATTGGCTTTGCTGGCTACGTACCATACGACTGAACCGTCTTTCATCACGCACTGTCAAGGCTAGTAGTCCTTTGCAGTTTGCCCGATCGCTAGCTTTTTTTTCCACTATCCATGTATTCTTGGGTAGATTCTTCTCTTGACACTGTCGACCTTGAAAATCCTAGCTGTCTGACGATTTCTTGAAACTGAATGGCCTATGCGTCGCACACCTGTGATTTGTCTGCGATCGAATTCGTCTAAATCAGGCAGTTTAACCATACTAATTCCAACAACTAATTCAGAACACAGTACTTGCTGTATATGCAGTTACCACAGTGCCCGCACTTGCACATAAATGGTGAGCAACGCTACATAATTTGCCTTGCCTTTGCTATCCCTAATTCAGTGGCACTTTAGTCTATACTAGCTGGTATACCCGTTCTTCTCACGGGTGAACTGAAAAGTTAAACAATACAGATTAAAGGTTAAAGAAGCTTTTAATGAGTTAATTTTTTTACGTGAATTGCAAATTAAACAAAAATCCTTTTTGCATATCTCATCTGAACAAAAAAAAAAGAAAGAAAGAAAAAAAACACGTTTGTTAAATTTTAAGTCTGTACAGCTAATAGCTGATAAAAAGGATTTTTTTTTAAATTTATAACTCCCGTAACTCTCTTGAGGGTTGATTTCTGAAAATGCCTTTCTAAGCTGATCTCTGATCAGCAAAAGTAACACATTGTTACAAATTTTGTGTAACGAACGCTTAAAATAGTGTAAATTATTTATATCTGAAAGTGTAATACGTTAATATTGCTTTCTGCTGTGTTTATTTTATGTATTTTATTCGCAAGCAACGCCGTTTCTTAAACTATAATGGTGATTCAATGAAAAAAAAAAGCGAAATGTTGGCGATAGAGTCAAGTTGGTAACTGTCTATTTACTTTCATAGCTTGAGCTTCATTAGAGCTTTGGGAAAAATTAGACTTACGCTTTCGCGGCATAATTTTTATTAGGTACTTTTTCTACACTTCCAAACAGTACAGTGGCCGTGGTAGCCGAGTGGTCAAGATATAGAATCGTGGCTGGCTTTGTCACGAGTTCAAACCCAGTACCACTAAAGACCCGCCGTGTAGGGGCGGGATGCACGTTAAACCTTTATCTACCACCTATGTTTCTTCTAGTTTTTTTCATGTAATACTTTTTTGGATCACTACATTGAAAATTAAGGCATATACATAAACAAAATCCTCTACTTTGTGAAAATTTAATTCATTAGAGCTAATTAGTTAATTAAAGATATTCCACTGTAAAATTAATTATATGCACTGTTCCCTTAAAATAAAGAGTTTCTAATGTCCTCATTAACATACAAAAAAAATAAGATACTTAAACTTTGACATTAACTATTTTTTCGCGACAAAAATGATAATCTTTTCAATCCGCTGAAAATGCCGTCTGCTGAAAACGCAATTTCTGCTATAAAACTGTTCGCCTTCCCCGCTAAAATACTCATCATAGAACCCGTGCTGCCCTATATCTAGGATGAGTGGATTTCAAAGAATATTCATGCTAAGTATTGTCAGATTATTCGTAAAATTGGTTATTCTATGTTATTTTCAATTGAGTGGTACTTATAAGTACCGTCGGTATATAAAGGGTTAAATCTGTTGAGAGCTCAAAAGTCCCCCCCCCATTGGTGTGGTATGGTAGTTAGGGGAGGGGGTGACAGTTCATGTGTGGTCCACGTCACTTAACCATGGTTTGAAATTACATTGTCCTTCATCAAGAACCCTCGTGTTGCTGAACTGTGCCACTTTAATATTCACTCACTCCAAAAATACAGTACAGTAGTTATTATTTTTATACTTAAAAAATGCAATATCTGCCTATTCAATTAAATTTAAAGCGTTGTAATTAACTATTAAACACAAACAAATTATGCAAATTTCTCCAAATGATGTAGTGTGAAAGACAAAATACCAGAAGTACCAGAAGCAATAAAAATATTTATTTTGATATAAAGATCAATTTGTTACTACACCAAATGTGCATAAACAATGCTAAAAACGTTAATAGAAATAAATTATTAATTTTATTGTATGTGTGGTTCACTATTTTGGTGATAATGAAGAAAAAAGATACCCAAGAAAAAAAATCTAAGGATATATTTAAAACAACCTCTCCCTTCAAAATTTGGTTTTATTCTAAAATAAAAAATAGGGATTACACTGATCAAAGGAATAAATTAGAAGCGAATGCCTGACATACACAAAACAAAAGTAAAAGTTTTGCTTCACACGTAAAAGATAGATCGGTCGGTAAAAATAGATGTCGCGGTCTTTTTTGCAGCGCACGCCAGAATTGCTTGCAGATGACAGAATTGTTGTCTACTTGCTTGACAATTATCGTTATATTTCGGAAACTACATACAATATTATTATAAATTATTGCCTATGTGTTATTCAGATGTATAATCTATATTATTGTAAAGTTTCATTAAAATCCATTCAGTTGTTTTTGCGTGAAAAAGGAACAAACATTCAAATAAACTTTCCCGTTTATAATATTAGTAAGGATGTAAAATTAATTGAAGAATATTATAACAAAAAAAGTATTTAAGCGCAATTTTCTGTAAAAAATAAAAAAGAAATGACATGTTTTCCAAATGTTTTCCTTTCATGAAAGATGCGTCTAAAAAAAAATATTTTGCCTATATATAGCTAAGAATTCTGCACATGGGTTCAACAATTGATTTTTAAAATATATTATTTAGAAGTGGATTTATTCAAATTTTACTACGTTTGAGTTGTGAAATTTTAATTAAAAATACCCGTTATTAGTTTAAGGGGACACGGTACGATTCAATTGACGAAAATCGGTCAAAAAATCAAAAAAAAAAAATTTTTTTTGCCTAAATTATTCCTTATACGTTTCTCTATTATCTCACAAAATTTCAGAGCTCTAAATAAAAAAAAAATTAAAGTTATGTAGCATGCAGCCAAAACCAAGCAGTCTTCGCGCGCAGGCGCAATGAATGGAAACTGAAACAAAACTCTTGGACATTAGAATTAGAGAGAAAGAGAGAACGCGAGAGGTGCGCGAGCAGGCGTTACCTTCTGCATATCATCGTCAAACTTATCTGTTAAAAACTACCTTTTTAATTAATTTTTGTTTAATGTTAAATAAACCATAAGAAAGAGAAACGTATTGGACCCCTTGTTGTCTCCCCACAAATTATGGGGCTCGGCCGGGATCGATAAAATTTCGATTTTGAACCAAAGTCTGGACAATGAACAAAAGCGTCCGTGAGACGCTCCGCCATTTTACAAAAACTTCGTTCAACCTGTGTAGAGGTTTGAACTCAGCATGAATACTCCGCCTGTGTAGAGGCCGGGATTGAAAAAGATTTCGATTTTGATCAAAGTTTGGAACGTGAACAAAAGCCGTCCGTGGAGGAGACGCGCCGCCATTTTTCGGAAACTTCGTTCAACCTGTGTAGAGGTTGAATTTTTCAACTTCATTCCGCCTGTGTAGAGGTCGGAACAAATAACAAAATAACCTGCGAAGAGGTGAAATCAGTGGAATCGAAATTTTTCTTCATTGGATACATCGTACGAGCGAGCAACAAGGGAGCCAGAAAAAAAAAAAGGTAGGACCTTCCCATATTTTTCTAAAATGTATAAAAACGCTCTTAAAGAGGATCTCATAAGAGTTGTTGAGAATATAGATGGTACTGTGGAGATTACTGACACTATAGTTAAACTAAAGACTAAAATTGAGAACAGTAGTACATTTGAAAGTGATCCAGATTTCGTTAAAACTTTAATTCAAAACTGTATAGACGAGAGAGTATCGCGAAACGAAAGAGAAGTAACTTTAGAAAAACAGAAAATTGAGCTCGCGGAACTTCAGTTAGCAAAATTAGAAAAAGAAATCGAACTTCAAAACGGCTAAAATAAAGCATTAAGTTTAAATCCTGCAGCTAAAGTCGAAGATAAACAGTTCGAAACTAACATAGAAAATATGATAAACAGTATTAAAACTTTATCTCTTCCTGTTCCCACCAGATCTGAAAATTTTAATCTGTTCTTTCAATCATTAGAACGCGCATTTTTAACCAAGAAAATAAATGATGAATATAAATCTGAAATTTTAATAAATCTTCTGGGCGAAAGAGCTCATAACGTCTTACTGTATATTAAAGAAGAGGAATTAAATGACTAAAAAACTAAAATCTATAGTACTCAGAGAATACCAATTAACCCCTCGCGAGTGTTTAAACTCATTTAAAAATGCTGTAAAATCATCAGGCGAGACATACATCCAATTTGCTGCAAGATTGACGGCAAACTTCCAATATTATTGTTCGTTAAGAAAAGTTAATTCCTTTGAATCTCTATGTGATCTTATAATTTCTGATAAATTATTTGAAACTTTAAATAAGGAAACTGCAACTCATATTGGCATTCGAGAAGAAGAAGATTGGTTCAGGCCTATTGATTTAGCTAAAGAGTGTGATATTTATATTTCATCTAGAAGCGGATCACATAAAGAAATTCTATTACTTATGGATATACCCAAGACCCCTTTAAAAATAGATCACAAAACTTTTAAACCAAAGATTAAAGAGAACTATCCCCAATATTTTGAAAGAGAAAATAAAAATTGCTTTATATGCGGTGATTCATCTCATTGCGCAAGAGACTGTGAGAAGCGTTTTGAACCTAAAGAATCTAACGACCACATCCATAATAAAATAAACGTGAATACTTTTTGAAAATCGAGCGAAAAACAAAATAGCGATGAATGCGCAAATCTTCAATACGTAAACATTTTTGTGGAAAATCAGCCCGTAACAGCCTTGATCGATTCAGGTTGCCAGATCCCAGTTTTAAATTCCTCACTAATTAGAGTGCAAACACCTTCCGAAGAAATCATAACATTAAGCTCATGTTTTGGCGAAAAGCGAATGGTAGAAGTTAAACCCATAAATATTTCTCTTGATCAACACTCGCCCGGTATAAGTGTGCGAACGGCGATATCACCGACCTTGACCGAAGAATTTATTATACATCCCAGTGTATATTCTGAAATAGAGAAACTAGGCCATGCAAAGAGCGATGTTTTATTAAGTGAAAGTGAATCCTCTTTGAGTGCAGATTATGGTGTTTCTTTTCCAAATGTTTCTGTTTCAAATGTGATAGAAAACTCTAGTTATGATTTGCCATATGTTAAAAACTTTAATACTAGAAATGATTCGAGTTCTCTAATTAAGGATTATAAATGTAATAAAATTAAGAGTACTAAGTTAAAATTGAGTATTGTAAGAGAAAAATGTTCTGATATAGTATTGTGTAAGAAAGCCAATGGTGCCATGAAAGCGAGTTCCGTGGAATTTATCTCCCGTTCACCTAACCTTTACCTATGAAGAGTAAACATCATCGGTTTGTGTTGCTCCGAAAAATTTTTGAGCCTTGGCAGTGGAAGCGAAGGAAAAAGAGAAATCGTTTTTGAACAGACGTCCAGAACTCTACAGAGGAAAATATCGATGCGTTCAACCAAAGATCAACTTGTTAAAAAGACGTTCTTATGCCTGTGAAACACAGTGTTTTCCTGTGGAACCTTCCAGATGTCGAAGAGATGCCTTCACATGATGGAGAAACTGTTTAGTTCAGCAGAATTATGATATGTTTAATCTTTGTATATTTGTCGTATAGTCCTTGTCTGTTCCGTCTTTTTGTATGTTTCAGATGGACGTACTCTATGGACGTACCGATGCGGACAGGTACAGTCAGGCTGGCCGATTGTGGCAGCCAAAGCCAAGCAGTCTTCGCGCGCAGGCGCAGCAAATCAAAACTAAAACTCTTGGACATTAGAGCAGAATTAGAGGGAAGAGAGAACGAGAGAGGTGCGCGAGCAGGCGTTACCTTCTGCATATCATCGTCAAACTTATCTGTTAAAAACTACCTTTTAATTAATTTTTGTTTAATGTTAAATAAACCATAAGAAAGAGAAACGTATTGGACCCCTTGTTGTCTCCCCACAGTTATGATAACTAATATGCTCGTCAGAATTTACATTCTGACATCATTCTGCTCTAGCAGACGCACTATTCATTTTCTAGCCAAATTAATTAATTCTAATTTCACAGTTAAGCAGTTTTGAAATAAAGTGAAGAGATTGTAATCCATTCTTAATGTTTGTTTACATTCGTTGAGCTATACTGCATTCTTTTATTCTGCTAATTTTTATTTCACATTTTTAAAATATAGTTTCGGTTAACCAAAAAAAAAGTCTTTTTCAAGACTAATCATTTTATCGTTATCAGTTTTTTATATGTATAAACGTATTCTAATACTGCATTTTTAATAGTGAAACATGCCTCGTACGAAGAGGAAAACAAATCAAGTAAATTGAGTATTCAAAAGCGATGGTGTACTGAAACAAAACTGAAAACAATATGGATATTTCAGAGCACAATTCAAATGTTGCTCAACTCTCAAGTGGTGATAGCATTTTAAAAATGAAAGAGTTTCTATGCAAGAAAAAAAGTGTACTCGAACAAGAAAATGTTGCTGATACCTATGATGGACCAAGTTACATAATTGTTGACAAAAATGCCTTGTGTGATATTTTCAAGTATACTTTTGTGGTAGCTGCAACCAGTCAACTTTAAAACTTGAATTTGGACATAAATATGGATTTTTTCATCAATTGAAACTGGTGTGCAAAACATGTTCTGAGCAAAAAATGGAATGCTTTACATCTCCAAGACTTGAAAAAAAAACAAATACTTCTACACCTTTCGATGTGAATGTTCGTGCTGTTCAAGCATTTCTTGCAATCAGTGAGGGCCATGCATCGGTTGAAAAATTTTGCATGTTTCTCAATATGCCTTTGATGTCAAGTAAAACTTTTAATGAAATTAAATGTTACATCAACTCAGCATACTCTCTTGCTTCCCAAACAGTGTTGAACTATGTACATAACAGCGTTCTCAAAATGCATACAGAAAACTGGATCAAAATCGGTCAAATACTATTACTGATATTGCTGTTTCATTTGATGGGACATGGTTGACCCGAGGACACACATCCCAAATCGGTATTGGGTGTGTAGTTGACACTTTAACAGGATATGTTATTGACTATGAAATTATGAGCAAGTACTGTCCAACATGTATAAGTGCGAAAAATGAATTAGGCGAAACTACAGCTGAATACGATGTTCGGTATTCTGGCCACAAAAATTCCTGCCAGATTAACCAAGCTGGGACATCAGGAGCAATGGAAATGAAGGCTGCAGCTAAAATTTGGTCTCGATCAGAAGCATGTGGTTTCCGTTACACAACATTGTTATTTGATGGTGATGCTAAAACTCATAAATTTTTAAATAGCCTAAAAATATATGGACCAGACGTTGAGATTTTAAAAGAGGAGTGTATTAATCACGTAAGCAAAAGGTTAGGCACCAGCTTACGCAATCTTGTGAAAGATTGGAGAGCTAAAGGTATCACTTTAGGAGGGAAATCTTATGGCAGTCTAAAAGAAACAACGATAAAAAAAACTAACGCAGTACTATCAGTAAGCTATTCTGGAAAATAAAGGAGATATTCAGGGCATGTGAAAAAATCCATATATGCCACGCTTTATCTCAGTATCTCGACAGATAAAAATCCAATGCACATGAAATGCCCTCCTGGCAAAGATTCGTGGTGTTTTTATCGAAGAGCCTTAGCTAAAGGTGAAAAATCTGCACCACATAAGTTTAATATTGGAACACCAATAAATCCAGATTATTTGACAAAAATTGTTCCAATATATCAAAGGTTAGCTTCTGATAGTCTTTTGAAAGGATGTGCCAGATGTCTGACTCAGAACAGCAACGAGAGTTTGCATAGCGTGATTTGGAGTAAGTGCTCTAAGGAAACTTCAGCGAAATCACGACGTGTAAATATAGCTGTTTCTGAGGCGGTATCAGAGTATAACTTTGGTACTTTGAAAGCCTTAAAAGAAATACAAAAGGCAGCTAATTTGGATCTTGGTGAAGAAGCAGTAAAATTGCTACCACACGTGATTACAGACGTAAAAAAGAAAGAAATCGTCAAAGTAATCTTGCTTTTCGCATAGCACGTCGAAAAGTAAAACTAGCCAATATGCGAAAAGAAAAATATTCAAAGAAAAAAGAAGGGATTGCATATAGTCCTGGGTTTTTTTAAACATAAATGTAAAAAAAAAATATGAAGATGTTAACTAGAATTATTTTGAAATCATCGTGAAATGGGTTCGTATGCTATTTATCACAATTTTTTAAAAATATAAGGTACTGAAAATTTTAAACATTTAAAATTATAATTTTCATATAATAACTTTATAAAACTTTTATCATGTGCATGTAGTACATACAGTAATTTTTTAGTAATTTTATTGCACTTATATATATCTTTTTACAGTAAATAAAAACTTTAAATTGATTTATCTCGGAACAAAAAAATCGTTTGTTTTCTTTCATTTAAAATGCTAAGGCTTTTTTTCTATTGCATAAAATGTTTTGAATTTTTTTTATAGATTGCTATTAATATATATAACAAAAGTTGGTATGTATTTTTGAATCAAAGCAATACTTATTTTTTTAAAAATAGTTGAACTTAGAATTTATACGTTTTTTAGGGATTTTTTCATAATAATTCATAAAAAAAATTTTTTTAGGAATTTGAATCATGTTATCCCCAAACCCATACCAACTTTTATTGTACATGGTTTGACAAATATGTAAATCAAATTTCCTGTGTGTACGTCAATTATTGTACGAAGAGTAGCGTTTTAAAATTACCTCATAAATTTTTAATTTTTTTTTAAAAAAATTAAATGGATTGCTTTTTGTGATATTTTGAGTAAATATTCTGTCTTACGTATTGCATGTACATAGGTTACAAGGAAAAAAACTGTAAAAACCATAAAATCAAATATTTTTGTTTAAATCGTACCGCGTCCCCTTAATTGATCGTAACACTAAAAATGATGATTTTTCAAAATTCGTTGTTCAACTTCTACACAGAAGTCCAAAATATATATAGGTAAAATAATATTATTTTAGAAGCTTTTTCCTTAAAAGGAGGATAATTTTAAAAAATTGTCAATGTTTCTTCGTTTTTTGCCAAGAAATTGTATTTCGATATTTTTTTTTCTTGTTATAATATTCTTAAAATAATTATTTGTTTGTACTATAACTCAAGCAACACTAAATACCAAAATGTTGATTACTTATACGATTTTACAAAATCTTGGTTCTGAATTTATTTAATCTCATTCTTAGCCATCTTTGTAATCTGTGAACACACATAAATATTTTTTTTAAAATTTTCGCAAGAGGAAATTGTAATAATTATTCTGTATTGCGTCACCTATTATTTACATTTCAGCAGTTACTTTCTTAATTATCTTTATTAATAATATAAATGCGAAAGTAAGTTTGGATATTTGTTCCTCTTTCACGCAAAAACAACTGAATGGATTTTAAACTTTACAATGATATAGCCTATAAATCAGAATAACACATATACTATAATTTATAACGATATTGTGTGAATTCTCCAAAATATAACAATAATTGTCAAGTAAGTAGGGAAAATTCTGCCATCTGCAAAAATTCTCGTGTCAGTATATATCTATCTTTTGTGTGGGAAGCAAAAATTTTCCTATTTTGTTTTGTCTACGCCAGGCGCCATGAACTGCGAAGTCTTGAACAGGCGGAGCGTAAGGCAGAGTACAATTTTAACATAAAATATATACAACAGAAAGTAAGATTAACGTATTACACTTTTAGATATAAATTATTTACATTATTTTAAGCGTTCATGACTCAAAATTTATAACAATGTGTTTATTTTGCTGAGCAGAGATCAGCTTAAAAAGGTGTTTTCAAAAATCGACCCACAAGACAGTTACGGGTAGTTATAAGTAAATACAAATCCATTTTATCAGCTATTACATCTACAGAATTAGAATTTAACAAATATGCTTTTTTTGTTCCACTGAGGTATGCAAAAAGCTTTTTTTTGTTTAATTTGCAATTCACGTAAAATTAACTCATTAAAAACGTCTTTATCCTTCAATCTGTATTATTTAATTTTTCAATTCACCCGTGCGAAGAACGGGTATACCAGCTAGTATAATATAAAATTGACACTTCCTGATATATATTTAAAATTAATTATTTTTTTTTTACACAAATGTTTTGAAAGTGAAAAAAATTATTCGGCGATATGCAAATATTACTAACGCTGTAAATTATTATTTGTATTTTATTTGAGGTGAAACATCCTACTTTATTCAAATTCCCCTTAATATATATTAACATTGAATTATTTACCACTTTAGTTTGTTTTTATACCTACAATTGTGTCGTAATAAAAATGAGAGAGAAATTGAATTTACAGGTAATAATTTTATCATGTTTGTTATTCTTCAAAATATTTACTTTAGATCAGATTCTTTTTAAACACAATCCTCAAAAATTATCCAATTACGTTGGAAATATCATTTTAAGGTTCAATGTCAAAATTTTAAAACATTTTATTATTTTGAAATTCAAAAAAATAAGCTTTCTAAATCTGACTTTACATTGATTGTGAATTGTCAGAATAGAAATTAAGGCAGTGAAAAATATTACTATTCCTGCTAAAAGAAACATTTTTGTGCTATTTAAAGCATTTTTCTGAAAACTATGTTTTTTGCAAAGTTGATATTTGGAATGTGATGTCTGTGAAGAGTCGAGTTAAGCGAAATTTCACATAAGTGTACTTCAGTAAATTATCTAAGTAGCAATATTAAATCTATGGAATTGATAAAATTTCATTGAAGATATAGTTCGATTTTTTCTAAAATAGTGACAAATTGTTAAAAAAAAAGTGAGAATCTTCTGCTTCAAGTGGCTATTTGTAGTTTTACAGAAATAATTAATTTTTTTCATTTAATTCCTCAGAAATATATTGAAAAATGCAAATTATTAAGAATTAATTTTGATCTGAAAACAGCAAAATGGATCCCTAATTTTGTTACATGTTATATAAGCAACGCACAGGAGAAAATTGAAGAATATGGTAAATAGTTGTGGGGAAGGAGTAGCATTTTGAATGCACTAATGTTTCGAAAAACACAAACTGAGAAAAACCACTTTAAAGTTTATAATTCTAAAAAAATGATAATAAGCTTAAATAAACTTAAAATACCACTTTAAGATATTAGTTATCTATTTTCGTTAAAATAATTACATTTTCGTATTTTTTCAACCCATACATTTTTATAAATGATCCATTTAAAAAGGTATTAATTGCACACACACACAAGAAAATTCAAGAAAAATGTTATTTTTTTTTCTGTCACGGCAGAAAATTTAGTTCTTTTCTTCACATAATATTGAAGTATTACATTTGTTTGAAAAACATATCAGGAATAAGAACTGGAATTAGGAAATTATTAACATAAAATGACTTAACTCAAAAATTTTACATGCACACATTTCACAAAGAAGAAAAGTTACATTATTGTATTGCCTCTGAAATATTCTGCTTTATATATTACACATTCTTTTTATAGTTCTTATTTCTCCTTATAAAATAGATTTTTTCATCATAACGCTCTTTAGATATTTTTCTAAAAAAAGGGCTTGGCCGAATTGACTAATTTGTTTTCAAATGAAGTTTTATTCAATTTCTATCTTTCCGATTCACACAAGTGATATATCCATCGGAAGATAATAATGCAAAGAATAAGATTAAATAAAAATAAAAAACGATAGATGTGTCCTTTTGGGGGTACCTAGTCCTCTTAACTGGAAAATTTAAAAAAAATAGTTTCCAAGTACACTCCAGAAACTTGTAGAAAGTTTGATTTTTCCTTTAAAGGAATAAAAAAATCAAATATTTTAGTCTGGTATATAATTCTACTTTTCAGAAAAAATTCAGATATCCTCCCCCACTTCTTTTTTTTTTTTTTTTTTGTCTTATCTTTGGACAGATTCTTCACCGACAAACACTGACACTTTATATTATTAAGTGACTGTTTTGTAAAAACTATAAAAAAAATTATTTCTAATTTCAAAGAATTCTATAAATCCTAATTTACGAAAAAATTACTTAATACACACACACACACACACACACACACATATATATATATATATATATATATATATATATATATATATATATATATATATATATATATATATATATATATATATATATATATATATATATAAGAGAGAGAGAATAGAAAGAAAGAAAGTTATTTAAGATATAAAACTTTGTGTGTAATTCATTGTTAATTATTTTTTTTATATTTTTTAAGGAAGTAATTATTTACCACATTCTTAAATTGAATTGTATTTAACTTAAAAATAGACCATTGATTATTAATTGCTTTTTGTGCGTTTTTCTCCATGATTACTTTCACTAAAAACAAAATATTTCCTAAAATGAATCTACAAATTCACGTTGAATTCTATTTTTAAAACTATTCACTGATTTATGAAAATTGCTCCCTTACAAATTAAATTTAATTGTGTTTAAACTATTACAAATATATACACACACGTTCTGTTGTCTATTATTTAAAAATATCTCTTAAACATAAGATTTCTATTGATTTTTAATTCAAAGGAATTTCGAAATTTTTTTAAGGCTAGGGTCAATTTTTTCGAATATAATTTCCAGCATTAAATTAAGACAATTGTACTGCACTACATAATGTAAAAGAATTATGAGGCTGGTTTTTTGTTCGAATGTAAAATTTATATGCAACTTTATTCAGACTGTATAACGTTCTACTGCATGCTTCTTATATAACATGATAAATGTATTTGCACCTAAAATCACAATATAAATTATTTACATATTAAATGAGCTACAGAATTCAAAAATTAAAAATTTAAGCATGTAGAATTAATTATTATTAATATGACAGATACTTTATTTAAACTTACAGTATATAATTCATTTTATCTCTCTGGATTAAATCATAATCTTCAAAACATAGATTTATTTCCTTAATCATACGAAATTCAAAGGGAATTCTCATTCTGTAATCCTCATTTTAAATTCAGTTTTCTTCCGGTCCCTTTAAAATTGTTTTTCCTCCGACATCAATACCGAATTGCGGTTTTTACTCTTATTCCTGTTAACATACTTCCATGGCCGAGAAACACCCTAGACGATGACCGGTCAAAAAGGCAAACTCTCCATTTGGTTGCATGCGAAAACATCCCCCTCGCTATCAGGGGTCCTCTGGGAAAGTTGTTAATGGCTCAGCCTTAGGGTTCTTTTACAAAAGGAACCGACAGTAAATGCAATGGGCAAGTGGTACTCCAGGGATATTGTCTATTCCGCGAAATAGTCAGAAAGCAGGGAGGGGAACATGGCAGGAAAAAGTAGGGCCGGAAAACCGGGAGTCTTCTGGGAATAGGCGGATAATTAAGCAAGTGGGTAAGTTTCGTATCCTGATTCTATCAGTATTGTTGCATTCCACGTGTATTTATATAGACTAGCATTGTTACATTTTATTACGCCTTTTTCCTTACAGACAGAAAAGTGG
Source organism: Trichonephila clavipes (assembly GCA_019973935.1). Lineage (NCBI taxonomy): Eukaryota > Metazoa > Arthropoda > Arachnida > Araneae > Nephilidae > Trichonephila > Trichonephila clavipes. The sequence continues at coordinate 119,463 of BMAU01001164.1, forward strand.
GTTCTGTTAATTAGAACTGGGAAATTTTGAATATTTTCGGAAATTAAATAATTTCCAGTGTTGTGTTTTTGGTAACACTTAAGACATGACATCTTGAAAAATATCTTTGTCTAAATCCGGATGTTCCAGTACCATTTAAATAGAATGTTTCAAATTCTCACGACTTCTATGAATTTGCATTAATTTAATAAAGCAATTGATTTAAAAAAAAAACTTTTTAAAAATGTATGTGATTAGAATCTTTTAAATAAATACATTTTTATAAAGATTATTGTTTAACTAATTACTGATTAGAACTTCATTTACGTTAGTTTTTAATTTATTAAACTCTTTTAATATCACAATACAACTTTTTTAGTTTCCTTTATTGATTTTTAATATTTTGCTTCACTAAACGTTAGTTGAACTTTGAAATTGTGTAAATAATACATATTAAAATGTTTCATTCGAAGTTTCTGAATTCGAATTTTCTAACTTACCCCAAGTCTACTGAAAAAATGGTTTGAAGTTTGATAGTATGTATTTTTATTGCCAAGCTCTTGTTCAAGTCATTGTTTAAGACTTTTCTCGCAATATAAATTAATTCAAACTAGGCTTAATAATTTATTGATGCCATATTTTTTGCTTCAGTTTCATTCTTTTGTATGTTTTCAGCTTTTATATGTCTTTAAATCATAGCTTTAAGAATGCGAAAGCTTGATCTTAACGTACTTTACTCTTATTCAATAAGCAAAGAACACAACACGTTCTTCTTTATCATAAGTACTATCATATAAATTTGAAAAACTTTCTTAAGATGTGGGTCAAGTAAAAGCTTTTAAAACTCTGAAATCTTTTAATTTAGTGCTTTTTGATGGGAAAAAATCTCCTATAATTTAACAAGTTGATAATAATAAACATGGAATTTTTACACTTTTCTTTTGAGAAAAAATGGAAAAAAATGTTTTAAGCGGTCATCTCCACAAACATTCTTCAAGGAAATCTATATTTTGAGCCCACATTTCTTTCATTTTTAAAAAGGTAATTGTACGTAAAAAAGCGAATGAAAAAAAAATAATTCCCCTGTAATTTTATTTAATCTGTAAATAATGGCATGTTAATGCTGTTTATTCCCCATTCTATTTTATTTTTTATAAAATATTCTTTCATTTCCTTTATGCATAATAACATGAAATTAAGACACAATATTATATTTTTAGTCAATGAAAAACATTTTTGGAACACAATATTTAAAGGAAAAAAATGCATACATTATTTTTAAATTAGACAATATTAGCTATAATTAAGTGTAAATCAGCTATTTTTTCCTACATGAAAACATATAATTTATTTTTGTTTTAAAATCAAGCTTTATAATCAAATCTTAAATATTCAACTTGAATTTTACATTTAAATTATCAAAAAATAAATAAAAAAATGCACCCAGATGAAGTTTTCATACAAATATGCATGATACAATCATCATTTAAATACTTCATTTCAAACATTTCATGAGCTTTTTTGATCTGTAATAGTTATTTATAAGAATGAACGAATTTATATATATTAATAGACTTTTTAATATTGCCAAACATTTCAATAATGTAATAAAGCTTTTTCCGATCCGTCGTCTATTTCTATTTGCCAAAACCAGATCGGAGATCCATGGAAGAAAAGAACATGGCACCTTTCAGACAGTCGAGCGTGATCGTCTCACATTCAGAATTCAGCTTGGTGATAATAATGAATGATTACTTTCGATACCTTCATCAAGCATCTGAACCTCTTCATGAATGATATCGCCTCGCGGCTGTCGACTTTTAATATATTCGTGAAAAGCCCAGAAAAAAGTTCGGATAGCTTGTTTCTCTGTTCGTCATAACTCGGGTGACATCATTAATCTGTTGCTGGTAATTTGTTACCAGAACAGACGAATGTCTCCTCGGGTTTGATATCCAGGGCGTGTAAAGAAGGGTAGTCCCGGAAACAACTTGGAGCCACAACAAGTTCATTTTGTCCACAGTCTATAACGGGGACTAAAAAGTCCCATCCAAATGGCTCAATGTGATAAACAATTTGTTCTCGATTGTTTATCTATAGTGCAATGAAGCACGCTTTTGGCATCAGCAAACAGAACTTTCTTTAAAAATCGGCGATAAAAACAGAAACCGCAAGCACGTATCGGCTTCTTATCTATTATTACGTCTAGTTGGTTACCAGTCATGTAAGACAAAATATTTTTTGAAACGGGGTTTTATTACAGCGTAAAAAGGGGTTCCGTCGGCGGTTTAGAGAGTTGTCAAAGACAGCCTTTCTCTCGGCAGTAGCGAAATCGTCTGGAAACAAAAACCTAACAGTAGTGCTGTAGGTTTTGTTGATACTGGGGCCAAAATTTCTTAAGTTCTAAAACGCTCTTCCGGGCAGTCTTGGTATAGATACCTCTGAACGGAAGTTTTCATGAAAACAAATCCTGCAGGGGATCCTCAGTCATTAGGTGTGACACTTTTTCGTCTTTTCATCAGTTGCTGGCAAATCCATTCGAACGAACGCTGGGCTCGGAGGTTTTCAACTGAAGGAACTGACGTGTCGTACACCAATTTCTTCATGTGACCTCAGAAGAAGTCCATGCGTCATAGATCCGTTGATTTGGCAGACCAAATGAACGAAAGGCCACAATTAAACAAACAAACTAACGCAGCCATTGTGAGAACATGCCCAACTGGCGATGGTTACTTTTAAAAGTGTCGACGGACTAGAGTAAAAACGGAAACAAATTTCATAATATAAAAGTTCAGTCCAACGCTCTGCCAAGCTCGGGACTTGTAGTCAATATATTCTAAAAATATGCTGGTTCTCAATAGAGCGGCGGAATGACAGAGGAACATTTGATGTTACAGGAAGTTCGATTAGGACTTGTTATAATAAGATCTTATATCCCCCTTCAATGATGTTCATGAATGGCTGTACTATAAGTTGAATTACTAGACTGACGAACAAATGTGCAGTCAGTGTGTTTGAGATAACCATATCCTGATATCATAGGAAATTACTCCCCCGACCATGACTCCAGGTATAGGTCCAGTGTGTCTATGCCAGAGAAAATTTAAATTTAATCTTAACAGTGCAAACTTTTTAGGCATTTGGACAATAATTAGAGAATGACTAATATTTTTTTTTAAATTGAGAAAATTTGGACTTCAACATTGTTTGAGTGGAATAGCAACATACACATCTCCATATGCGTAAATCTATACATATAAATAAAAATGAAGTGTCTATTTGTAATTTGAAATTAACAGCTTTTTACTAAATGCATTTAAAAGTATACATGGCACTTATATCAAAAAATCAATTTTTGAAATTTTTGTCTGTCTGTATGTCTTTCTATTTGTCTGTATGTCTTTCTGTCTGTCTGCTTGCTCAGGATAATCTCTAAAACGGCTGGACGAATTTTGACGAAACTTTCACTGGCAGATAGCTAATGTTATAAAGAATAACTTAGGCTACTTTAATGAAAGAAGAAAAAAAATAGGGTTCCGCGAAAATAAAATTAAAACGAATGAAATGGTGAACAATATCCGTTTCAAATAGGGATTATTTATTTCAATAGGGACTATTTTTATTCATTAGGGGTTATTTTTAGTCAATAGGTATTGCTTTATTTCTCGAGCCTTCTGCCTCGACGTTTCTAGCAGTTATATCAAACTTTTTTGACTGATTAGGTTACTGACACTCGCGATTTTTCCCGTTCATATCTGATACTAATGATTTTAACAGTCTTCACACCATCAACACTTTCAAAGGTCATGCATCTCTCAAACCCCCAGCTTGCGGCTTCGTTTGTGTTTGTTTCACCCTACCTGGTCCTCACCCCATCGACAGTGTCAAAGCTCACGCGACCCTCTTCCCCTGCTTGCAGGTTCGTGTCACCCTACTGCTACTTAGACCTGTTTTGAACTGTTGCATTCAACGCTTATAATCATTCCAATGATTTCATTCTCTCTCAAAATCACTGAGCAGCATCAATTTCCCGTAACATAGACAGCATTTAAACTTAAATTAGGATGTTTTTGGGTTTTACGTCATTTGACTTCTCACAAGGCTCCGCATTTAAATAGAGGTAAGCCAATTTCATACCTTTATTGTTTATTTCATTGCCAAACACTGCACAAAGCAGTCACAATAAATGTTTGTCTTGCAAGATTGATTGTACACGTTTGAGTGTGCGGTGCGGGTGGCGATCGCAGAGCCAACAGGTTGTTTTATTTAGTTAAGTACGTAGATAATTGTTTCTAAAATAAATATTTTTAATTACGTTTTAGGTGAAAAAATGCACTTACACCCTTAAATTATGTAAGTTTATTCAAAACTGTCAATAACTTCATTTATTCTGCGCAATATCTATACATATAAATAAAAATGAAGTGTCTGTTTGTAATTTGAAATTAACAGCTTTTTACTAAAAATATTTAAAAGTTATATACGGTACTTATTTGAAAAAATGAATTTTTAAAATTATTGTCTGTCTGTCTCTCTATTTGTTCCAGCTAATCTCTGAAACAGCTGCACCAATTTTGATGGAACTTTCACTGGCAGATAGCTAATGTTATAAGGAGTAGATTATGCTACTTTTATTTTTAAAAATAAATTACGGTTCCGTGGAAATAAAATTAAAACCAATGCACAATATCCAATTCAAATAGGGAATATTTATTTCAATATGGATTATTTTTATTCAATAGGGATTACTCTTATTCAACAGGGATTATTTAATTTCGCAAGCCTTCTGTCTCAACGATTTCTAGCAGTTATATTAAACATTTTTGTTTGATTAGGTTGCTGCCACACTCGCGACATTTCGCTTCCATGTCCTTTAATCCTAATGATTTTACAGTCCTCACCCCATCGACAGTATCTAAGGCCATGAGTCCCTCTCACACCTTGCTCAACAAAAAACAAAAGTAAAACAAAAAAAAGAAACATTGATTCACAAAGTAGAAGAATAATGACATTATACTTATAGCGTAGGTATTTCTTTACGTGGGATATATAATTATTAAGTTTTCGTTAACTCTGAGAATTGAATAAACACTTTTTTGTTAAATTCTACGTGGGCGAAGTCGCGGGTAACAGCTATTTAACATAAAATAAATGCATCAGAAAGTAATATTAACGTATTACACATCCAGATACAAATTATTTACATTAATTTAATGCGTTTATTACACAAAAATTGTAACATTGTGTTAATTTTGCTGAGCAGAAGGAAAGTGTTTTGAAAAATCGATCCATAAGAGAGTTACGGGGCGTTATAAGTAAAAAAAAAACTTTTTTTTTATCAGCTATTATACCTACAGACTCTAAATTTAGCAAACATGGTTTTTTGTTCAGCTGAGATATGCAAAAAGCTGTTTTTTGTTTAATTTGCAATTCGCGTAAAATTAACGTATTAAAAACTTATATATCCTTCAGTCTGTATTGCTTAAATTTTCAATTCACCCGTGCGAAGAACGGGTATACCAGCTAGTAGTGATATAAATTGCCTTCAAAGTAATTATTACTAAGTAAAATAAAATTCAAAGGAGTCAAAAAAGTATAGTAATTTGCTTAACTTAGATAAAAATTTTAAATAAAATTTTATAGTAAGTTATTTTTATTAAAAATATTTATATGTGAATTAACTTGTACATTTTTTATTCCATTGATCCCCTCATACATTTAAAAATATTTTTAACACTCCATGATATTTAAGTTGCAAATTAACAAAATATAGTAGCATTAGCTTCTGAAGGTTATCTAAATTTATATATATATATTCGTTTACAAATTACCGTAAGTAGGATTTATATTTTTCAACAATATTTTTATTCAAATGAACTATAGAAACGGCACAAAAAATACAAAAATTCGATCAATATAGTGTAATTATTGTTCATAATGTGAAAATAAATAGCGTGTACTGTGGAATTACACCACACAATGAGAAGATTATATTTTACGTATTCTTTCACTGCTCTAAAACTTATGTTATTGTCTTATTAACGTAAATAATATATTCCTGTTTATTTATTTACTATATGTATTTATATATATTTTTGTAGTCGTAAGTATAGATGATCTTCTGTCACGTACGTAAAAAATGGAGGATGTTTGTATATGTGTATAGATATAGAAATAAATTAATAGAGATAGGTAGATAGATATGGATATATTAAGATAACTAGTTATATATTACTCAGAATAAGGGATTGCACAATATTTTTTGGGCGTTACTGGGAACAGAAATTCAAAAATGAAATGCTGCTTTTATCGTGCTTAGTTTATTTGAATACTTTTGATATATATCTTTTACAAACACTAGTTTTTAACATCAAATAATATTTAAAAATCATTTTTCCATCAAAACAGCAATATTTGAGTTTTATATCTTATTCCTTATAAGCGAAAGAGTAGGGACTAAAAACAAAAATGAAACACACTACAAGATAATTATGCTAAAAACTTTCAAGAAAGGCACATTAATGCTTTACCTTATCCCGAAAAGCCCAGGAAATACTTTTATTATTTTTGGTGATGGTCCCCTCGAAGATTGTAAGACCAACCCATAATTTCAACAAAGTGAAGTTAGCTTCTCTAATTACTGCTCAGGAGTATTCGAAAGCCACCATTACAAGTAGACGTCACAAAACGTAATGGCAACCACTGGAGTGTGCAGTATGCTTTTTCTGTTATAATATAATGTGTTGCGTTTGAAGAGAGGATTCTTTCATTACTTTCCCTAAGCCTAATGATTAAAAATAACACTGCTTGATTGTTCTTTTATTTGTTGCTCATGTCATTTATTTGGGATTACTGGGAAAATGAACAATGCCTCCTGGCCCTGTTGATTCTTAAGGATAAGAAGAGAATGGAATTAAGCATTTGTAAATATGTTTTCCTCTATTGATGTTCAATAAATCTATTGTTATTTTTCTGATCTAATAAAAGTATTATTTTTCGATGTTTCTTTTAATGCTTGATTGGGTTGAAGGCTTATATATAAAGTTTAACGTATTTAACAATATGTTAATCTCGTATCAAATGTGATATTTAGTTTGCGTTATATATTATATATATATATATATATATATATATATATATATATATATAATCAAATATAAAAGAATTTTTTCAATATATAATCATATACATATACATACACATATATATAAATTTATACACACACATATACATATACATATAAACAAAAATATAAAAATAATCATATAGTTATATACCTAAGATAACTAAAAGTAGGAAGGAGGCACATAGTATAAAGACAAATTCCTGGCCTTAGGAACCAGGATTGCAGGTTTAAACAAGTTTTGCGGCGCCAACCTTCACCTGTAATTTCTCATACTAAGTACCAAGAGGAAAGGAAAGAGTTATATATGTGTAGAATTTAAATATTATATCATTAATTTAAAGAGCATATGAACATAAACATAACCTACTAAAACGTATTTATAACGATGGCCAAGAGTGCAGTATCGTGTTCCCGCCAAATAGGGAGGGCAGAACCGCATAAAGTTAATTGCGATACGATATAAGAAACGATTAATTGCGATACGATATACGATAATAAGAAATATATATACTTTTAAAAAATCATAAAAATAAAAATAAAAATCATAAAAATTAGCGTAAAATATAAAGAGACTCAGAAAAATATATATATTAAGAATTTTTTTAAAAAAAGCATGTGGCGCCATCTATATAATAATTGTAGGATAAATTAGATATTGTCTAAATTTAAAAAAAAAACATTACAAAACATAATAACAGTAAATAATTACATTAATACAAATTGTATCATAAAAAATTATTATAAATATAATTACAAAGAAAATTAGCAGGGTATCCATGTTCAATACAGTGATTAAAAAAAATTTTTTTAAGATTTAATTTATATATTATATATATTATATATATATATATATATATATATATATATATATATATATTAATCAATCGGAAATTTTATATCTAGAAAATACCAAGTCGTTTTAATTTCTAATTTCAAACTTTTATTAAAATCTGAAAATTCCATGCATTTTTTGTAAATAAAAATATCCCTTCACTTCAAGATTTTTATCATATTTTCTGATAGTTCAGTAAATTAATGCCAAAACTTTCTATAGAAAATATTTTTGAATTTTAAAAACATTTAGTATTATACAAATGCAAAAACTCAGTTACTTTCAAAGCATTTTGAAAAAGGACAAGTAATACAAAAATCTGTATGATACAAATTAAGTTATATGTCATTTAACCTCCCTATATCTTTATTTTTTTTATTGAAAATAGATTTATGAGAGTATTCACGGACCAGTCATTTGTTAATCACTCTTTTAAAATTATAACATAATGTATTTAAAATTAAAAAAGAATGTATCAAAAAATGTTCTTAAGAATAACACTGGAACACTACAATTGATTTAGTTGTATTAGTATTGATTTATTGTGTTTCAAAGCATAAAATATGCACTCACTTTAAATGTTAAACTGTAGTAATTTTTTTTAGATAATACGTAATTTTCACACTGAGAAAAAAAAATTCTAAGGATATAGTATATAGGTTTTGTTTTTAAAAATTTCCCGGCGGATTTAAAAAAAATTGATGTAATTTTTAAAAAATATTATTTTAGGTTTCAATAGAGCTTTCAAAGTTGATAATTTTTATTTCATAATGAATCCGAGTACTTCTCTTGCCTGTCTGAAATACATTTTCGTTATTAAATATAACTTAAATAAAAATAAAATAAGCCTCAAATGGTTCAAAATATTTTAAGAAAAGTGTTAAACTCGTAAATACTTTTATGAATTGTTTGTTTTGTTAAATATTTTATGGATTAATAAAGATATATATATATTCATCATTAGCTATAAAATTTTTTTCCTCAAAATTTGTCGTAAATTCCTGGCACCCACTGACCTATTCCACTTTGGGTATAAAAAATATTCTCCATGAAAATTGCATTATTTTCTAAAAAAATGAAAATTGTTAGATTGAAAGCAAGTAAACTTTGTCACTTTTTTTTCGTCCTTACTCTCGAGTAAAAATAAAGATAACCTTTCTAAAAATGAGAAAGCTGCGTAGCAAAGAGAAGAAGGAAAAAAAATTCTGAAAAGTATGAGACAACTGCGAAAGAAATGATAGATTAGAATCTTTCATTGGAAGAAAATCTGGAAGAAATGATCTTCCGGCCGGGGAAAAGGGATGAAAGAGACGTGCTGGGGATGTGTTCCCCACAGCTGACGGATGGTGAAGGATTTTAGGTATGTAAGTAGGACTCTCCACCCTAGATGCCGCTCCAAAAATGCCTTATTTTTCTCTGTATACTTAACTTGCTTCCGCGGAAGAGTGGAATACAATGATTTATTTCCTCTTATTTTACCATTCATGGGGTATCAATGGATTTCCAGAGTGAAAATAGAAAGAGTTTCTATTGCCCTAAATAGGCAATAATTCTATAGATCGTTAAATATAAAACTTTTTTAAAGTTCAAAAGTCTTACACTTTGTGTCATATTGAATGATTGATGGTAGTTATCGCTATCAGAGCTTAAATTCACAAATAGTTTAATAACAATTTTTATTCAAAATAAAAATGATTATAATTACAGTAGTTTAAATGAAATGAAATTAATTTTTATTTTAATATTAAAAATGATATATATATATATATATATATATATATATATGTATATATGCGTTATTTATATGTTATTCTAAATATAATAAGGGTTATTATTTTTTGAAACAATTTGGTAAATATATTATAAGGGCATTTAAAAAAATTATCATTATAATTTGAAATGAAAACATTAACAACTGTGCAGATCTACTACATAAATTATTCTTCTAGATTGATTACCAAAATGTTATTGTCAACCACCACAATTAAAATAAATTCAACTTCTAATGTAAGGATTCTGAACACACCATAAATTACTGATAGCATGCAAATGTTGTAATGTTATACAAAATGTTACTAATTTTTATGGACATGATTCTATTTATATGAACTCGTTTTGAAATTGTTATTGGTATTAAAATAGTGTTAAAAACCCCTTCTATCTCTCTTTAAACTAAAATTATAATAATTTAAAAAAAGGTGCACGTTGTGACGAATTTATACGCGTACCTTCCACTAATCCTCTTGGGAAATATTTGGGATATTATTCACGTTTATTCACAGTCAACCCTTCTGAAGAAGAAACGTGTATTAAAATTGAATCTATTATATATAGGTAGGGTTTTCTAGCTAGCATGAAGAGAAGGAGAGAAAGAAAGCCAGGAGTCAGGACAGATTGTTAGCGATCACATATCACTGTAAATTATAGAATATTTGAAATATTAAATATACGAAGATTTAAAGTGACGGTTTGTCACTAAACTTAAAGTAACGTTAAGCTATTGGGATAATTGAATCGATCCTAAATTAAAGTGGTCGATATTCATAACTTTCGTACAATTCGGGAATCTTGTTATTGTTACACGTGTATTGTTTATTTTAAGACATTATCTTATTGAATTTTAGTGAATCAGTGTTGATAATTTGGTTGATCAATAAATATATTTATTTTGCACATGTCTGGTATTCCTTTCCTTCCTCTCACACATCTAGGTGAGCAAGGGAGAGGGGGTAATTCCTCACAAAGTAACCCATATTATGAATTTCTTTACAGTTGAAAAGAGTTTTACATTGAATATAGGATATGTAAATACCTAATTATGTAAAATGGAAGCTGTTTTAAATTGCAATGTTAATATAGTGCTTATCAAACTTTCAATATACGAGACCCAATGTTCAATCATCATTTTCATCGCGCCCTTCTCCATGCAATAACAATGTATTGAATTCAATAATACTATACTTTGACTCTAAAGCTACAATATACGACTTTAAGCTCTTATGTGCCACTAACGTACATAAACGTCTCGCTCAGCCAAAGTATTAATTTTCTGGACGCGCGCGCGCGCGTATATATATACGACTTTCCGAAGTACGATCTTTTCTGTGCAGTGCTATCCATAAAATTATTCCGAAGACTTTGTAATGTAACAAGAGGACTTTTACAGTGTTTGGGAATGATTTACTTATTTCAGAGGATATTTGCTTGTTTTTTTTCCTTTTCTCCTCCTCCTCAAAAAAATCAAAGTACGCTCGTCTACGTGGAAAACGGTGGCATTGCGAAGTGAATCGCATCACTTTTAATCGACAGTTAAGGAATTAATTAAAAACCGTACAAATTATCAAGATAAGTGATAATTCAATTCCATGGGATCACTGATAATTAACACACTTGTTCTTAACTTAGTATTGTTAAATTAATAATAAAATATACATTGTACAGTACTGATACATTTATAAGTGTATTATATCAGTGTAAATGTGCATTTTATATTTTATTATATCATTAAGCATTTCGTTTGCTTACTTTCAGTAAATTAATAATTTTTTAAATAATCTTTTGTTCTCGGGTTTTCAATATGCTCGTGCTCCCTCGTAGAGGTATCATGGTAAGGTAAGGGGGGGCGCACACCACAGTTTGAGAAACACTGTGTTAATAAAAAAATGAGCTATTCAATGAAATTACAAATATTGTTTACAAGGGTAAACTGAAATATTTTTTTTTCGGTCTAACAACGGAAGACTGCGTGATTTTAAGTTAAAAAATTATTTTATTTCTCTACATAATCTCCCTTGATTTCAACGCATTGGTCAAGCGTTTCTTCAACATCAGTATTCCTTCCCGGAAGTCTGAGCCTGAAAGACTCTAAAAATATTTATTTACGGCCACCTCAGCTTTTCCATCAAATGTGAAGCGCTACCCAGAAACACATTTTTTCAAGTATGGGAAAAGATTGAAGACTTAGGCTGCCTAATCAGGAGAATAGGGGAATACTTAGGCTGCCTAATCAGGAGAATAGGGGAATGGTCGAGTAAATAGTACCCGAGTCCCGCAGTTTTTCCATTGTCAACGCACTCATGTTAACAGGTCTATTTTTTCTTGTAAAAAAGGTAATTCCCCCCCCCCCTTCAAGTCAGGCCTCTTCTCGCAAATCTTGGCATCCAACTTGTCAAATAGTTTGGAGTAATATTCACCTATAATTGTTTTGCCTTCTTCAAAGTAATAAGTCTGCAGGACCTCTTTCACATCCCAAAACATGCTGGACATGTCCGTTCCAGTAGAAGTGATGGATTTTGCTTTCTTTAGCCCTTGACCACCGGCTTCAACCTATTCCGCTTTTCTTGCGACTATTGTTTCTTTTCTGACGTATTGTGGTGGAGCAATGTTTCATCCATGGTCACAAAATCGATCGAATTTAAATTGAATCAGTCCAAATATTGCTCCAAAAATTGTTTGCGCATTTTTTTCAGATCGGTATTCAACAAATGCAGCAACCATCTTACGCAGAACATTTACATCCTTGATTGTTTGTACAAGATGTTTCTCCCCCTTTCTTCCGATATTCCCGCGGCCTCACTTATTTCACTCAGTTATGCTCCAGCATGATAATATGCTTTTTTTAAATAGTTTTCGGTGTTGTTGATATTTTAGCCATCCTTCACATGGCCATATTCGAGGGAGGTGCGGTTCAATTTAAATATAGCTGCTCACTTTTTAACAGTTGACATGGACGGAGGTGAGACCCCCCGTAAACTTTTATTTTAAACTTTAGGGGTTGATCCATCCAAAACGAAGAATTGTATGACCACGCGATATATTCAAGAGTATTCATTTTAACGAAAAACACTCCAAGACATCTACTTCAAACTACATTAGAGAACAAGTTGAAACTTGTCATACGAACTAATGACACTTGCACCCAGGCAGGAAACATAAATTTTTGCTTATTAGAAATTCATCTCTATTTCAGTCCAAGAACTTTTCACTTTACCCTCGTATATCATAATTAAACATATAAAAAACTTATTTTCGGAAAGAGTAAGATATTTTAATTAGAAATTTAAGATTGGATTGCGAGTTACGTTTGAGAGAAAATGAGTTCAGTGCTGTGGTTTAGTGATACATTTGTTAAGCTATAATTAAAATCTAGAAACAGAACATGATTCTTAGTATTTGAACTTAATATTGAAAACAGAATGAAACAAATATTCCGCGTTTGCTTGTTTACATTTTAAAACAGTTTTCAGATCAAAGCAATGGATAGTAATTTATTTAAGCAATTGATTCAGAAAACTTTTTTAAACATTATTAAATCAATGCATGGAAATCATTTAATTCAGAAAGAAAAAGAAAATCAAATAAATGAAGAAATTTATTAATTTTTTTTTTACTTCATCTTAGCTATTTACATGTTCTACGAAAACTTATCTAAAGCAAATTTAGGCCACAATAGACGAGTAATGTCACCCATGCAGTATAGTGGTTAGTAACGCTGACAGCAATGCCGTAGGATCTGGGTTCGAAACCTGAATAAGACATGGATGTTTGTGCTGTAATCCTTCTCTTCTTTGTGATGTGTGCTTCACGGTTACTTCTATGTAAGCCCCGTGTGGTGCTATGTGTTGCACGGGGTATAAGTGTTCTCAATAATAATAAAAAATCGAGAAATAGTGATTGCTGAGAGTCCATGGCCGGCGTTACCGAGCAACGGGTTCGAAACCTAGTGCCACGGACGATACGCAGTGTAAGAAGGGATGATGCACGTTAAATTTGAGAATTTATGCCCTCGTTGTTGTTACTTATCTCGCCTGATCGACAGTAACAACATATCCAGATCCGCTAAATTCATTATGGAAAGGGGCTGGATTGTGCACATGTTGTTAGTCGTAGCTTTGAGCCCCATACAGGTGACAGAGGACGATTTAGCTCGGGTCCACCCCAATTTTAAGAAAGGACACCATGGGGGTGGTCAGGGTCCTCCCACTTCTATTGCTCTTCCACCAACCTCACGAGAGGCTATTTATAGTGCCCCTATACCGCAAAGGCGCTATACATTTACAAATATCCTTTCCTTCATTGAGATTTGAACCCAGGCCCTACGATACAGCAGTCAGTGTCCTTAACCACTATATCGCATGGGCGTCGGTTCATATTTCTATATATTGCTGTGTTTTTTAAAGCTACTCTTTATATATCTACTCCTTATATTACATGTACGTATCTTTATAAAAGAAGTTTTTAGTCTTCTTCACGAAAATTATATTTATTATGTTAAAAATCTTTTAAATAATTCATATTGATGTAATTCAGCATTCACACTACTTGTTTTCTAATTTTGTATGTATTTTAATAATTGTATTATTTTCAATTAAATATCATATAAATATGCAAAGGGAAGAAAAGCAAAACATTAGTAAATATGAATGTTTATTTTGATTTAATATTTCTATTTATCCAGCGTGTTTTCAATTGTTCACATTGTAAATGTCTCTTTATACAAATTGTAATATATAAATAATACAAGAAGTATAGAAAAGAAAAAGCAAATTATTTTGAAACGCGAAAAAACATAATATGAAATATAATAAAGGGAGTGCAATATAATTCAATCATGACTAATTGGATAAATATTTACGAAAGATACCGGATGAAGAAAGTATACATTTTAAACTAGAAAAACTTTTAACAATACAAAAAAGCAAAGCAAGATAGATACTCTATCTACAACGCTAGAAAACATATCACTGAATTAAAAAAAAATTTTCTAATAAAAAATACGAAAATAATAAAAAATAACAAATAGATAAATATTTCTTTAAATATATAAGCTGATTGAAAAATAAAGGCTCTTTAGTCTTACATGGAAGGAAAATACATTGTTTACAAATGCAACCTTGTTAAAACTTACATTATACATTTTTAAGGTTATAATTAATTTTTTCACTCGAGACTTATTTTTTTTCAAACTCAGCAATAAATACAACTGTGCATTCCTTTCGGCCGTTTTTATTACATAAAAATGTAGATGATATGAAACTATACTATTTGTTTCAATTTTTTTTGCAAAATTTTCGTAGAGGATATATATATACATCTAAGTAACGAATCAATTCTTTAGAGAAATATTTTCTTTAAGTCTTCTTGGTCTCCTGGACATGCATGGTTCAAAACTACGAGGTCTGTAACCAAAAGTCCTAGTGTAACTAAACAGGACAACGTTAATATTCACTCATTCTTCCATTCTTCCCAGGACGTGTAGAAATACTTCTTTTTGTTTACTTTCTAAACAGAAATAAGCTTTTAGCTACAACTTTGGTACATAAAAAAGTTCCACGTCATCACATTTTTGCACGGAGCTGAAGCAATGTTGCATTAACTACCGAATATGACCAATTATTAAAAACGCATATGATTAAAGGACATTCTCGACTTCTTTGATAAAAAAAAGAAAAAAAAACTGAAGGCTTTGCATAAAAACACGAACTCTTTTGCTCATCATAAGCTTCGCGTGTTTTCGTGTTGTCTGTCCTGACTTTGTGTTTTATTAGAATACTTATTTGTATTATGAGTCTTCAAAAAATCGTCTTAAATGAATAAAGTGATCTATACGCCTTCCTAAATGTCTAACGGTCACAACTACATTAAAATATCAGAGGGATCTCTGCAATATCCATATATATATATATATATATATATATATATATATATATATATATATATATATATATATATATATATATATCCATATATATATATATATATATATATATATATATATACGCTTATATATAAATCTTATATGCTTTATATTTCTTAAAAATTTATTTCACTACAAATAAATGTTTTCATCTGCTTCTCGTAAAGAATGATTATTTAGCTTTCAAATAAAGCTTGTAATAATAAAATGTTTCATGTTCTTTCAGGAACACAAAAATTAAATCAGCCTAAAGAGTATGACTGACTTTATGACATTATGACATGTATTCACATAAATTTAGATTTTTTTTTGTTCAATGTATTCCAGGTCATAAGGAAACTTACATGCTACTATACATCAAAAAGTAGATTTTTGACGATATCAATATTTTATGAATGATGATTTGTTTAGATTTTTTTCAATTACAGAACTTTTTTAATGTGTATAATAACAATCTCTCTCTCTCTCTCTCAAGATATTTATTAATTAATTGTTCTAAGGAGTCACACGAATATAAGCCTTTTCTGTACAAATAAATCTTTTAAGCCACATTGAAAAGGCATTCAGACATCCAACTTATTTTTTTTTTTTTTTTTTTTTGGAGAGCATAGTGACATTTCGTACATTTTTTGGGAACATCACATGGACATCTTAAGGAGAAGAAAGATTATTTAGCAAAAGTCATCTGGGTTATAGAACATCAAACACTCACTATTTCATTACATTTTTAAAAAATCCCACATGTTTCTGCCATTAACACCCAACACTCAAAAGGCACATGAAAATAAAATAAAAATATATTCTCTCTCTATCTCTATCTCTCCGTCACAGAAAATTATTTTTTCACCTTACCGTATGATCATGGTTAACGAAATCTCAAAATAAATTGATGAATTGGAGAGATAAATCTCTGTTTTTATAATGGTTAGAAAACAAGGCTTCAATCACACAAGAGGTACTAGAGATACTCTTGTTTTCAGTTACCATTCTGCGCAAATGTTATTTGAAACACACTTCAAAACATGTTTTTCCATTTAAAAAAATAAAAAATATATATGTTTGCTTCCTATTCATCAACATTTGTTTATTACAGGAGAAACAATTATGAAACATTATTATAAATTTCTATTAAAACTTGTTGTTGGGGCTTTTACGCAAACACAAATAATATTTTGAATGTACAACTGTTGATGACCTCTTCTTTCCCATCATCTCCTAATTAAAAGCATCATTACTGGTTTGTTATCGTTAGGGAGTCTCTGATTTAGAAGAAGTTGCGACTCAGATATAGAATTTCAAGACTCTCCCATGACACCCAAGCGATGATGCGCAGCGTCTATTTTAAGACATTTGGAAAATATACAATACTGAAGCAAGAGCCGGTATCATCAGAGTGACTCTTTCTTTACTTTCTCTAACTTTAAAGTATATTTTTTTGAATATAAACATTACAGAAGTTTAAAAATTATGGTTTTAATAATAAGTTTAAACATAATGCTAAATACTTAGGATGTAAACATATTTACAATTTATTAAATTTTGTTTGTAAAAGATGAAAATATTTAAATGGATTAAAACTTTAAATATTGCTCCTTTTACATACACACAAACACAAACTCACACAATACGAAGAAGTCTGTATGAACAACAGATAATCGAAATTTCATAAGTTTTGATATTTTTTTCTCACTTCTCATTCCACAAAATTTATAAATAGAACAATTTCGTTTGACACTGGTAAGTTAAGTATATATTTACATGAACAATAACAAAGTTTCTCCATTTTCAAAAACTTTAAACACGGTGATCAAATGAAAACCACTTTTTAATTTAATTTTTTATTAATTTTGACTTAGAAAGGATATTTTTGAAGGATATAACGATTGGGAGAAAACATTATTCTCACCCTAATAAATATTGTGTTTTACCATGCAAAAATGAGACAATACTCACATCATCTAAGTATAATGAAAAGTATATGGATAGTTATCACATTATCTTAAATAGTTTGTTTGAACAAAAATAATGTTTTTGTTCAAAGCAGCATTATACAGCAGTGAATTTGTTTGTTTACAAACAATATGAGGCCCTGCAGTAAATACGCAATGTATATTATCTTGATATGGGAAACGATATCTTCGAAAATTGTTCAGATATGATTTTGAAACGAATTTCATAGACCAAATTCAACAGATTAAAATTAATTAATAGATAATAAAAACACTTTTGAAAGGTTGTAATTGTTTTTCATGAAAGTGATGCAGATATATATATTGGTTAATTTAATAATGAAAAAATAATGTTTTCACCATAAGATATGTGTTTGTTCGGATTCTCGGCATATTCATTTGCGTGCAAATATTATATTGTTGGTTGATTGTTCATGAAGTTTTTTTTTATGAGTGGCACAAACTGATTGGTATAAGCTACAAATATAACAAGAAATCAAATCTAAAGATCAAGTCGTCTACGAAGAATTATTTCCTTTTAGACATTTTTTTATTGTATTAGTAATGATGATCTTTTTCTGTTCGCAAGGATCTTTTTGTACACATTGCAGATTGCACATAATGCAGTGTGTTACCGAAAAGTCTCAAACAATGTGGAACTGATGAGAGAGAGAAGCCCTACTTCTATCTGAACACGCAGCCTTCAACCAAACATTCACTTACGTAACTAACATTAAAAATTTAAATATTTGTTTGGAAGTATTAGTTATACCTTCCGCTAGAAAAATTTTATATGTAAAAATTCTCTTGAATCTTAAAGGGTAATTTTTGCCCAATGTCCGTCATTAGCACAAAATTGTCGGTGAAAGCATAGACTAAATGGATATTTGTTTTCTTTCTATCCTTACTTTGTAGGGAAGGAAATTAGAGATATAAAATTTTGCACTTTGATTTTTATAGATTCAAAATCCGCGTTCATATGCTTAATCACTAAGAAGAGTATATAAAATGTTATTCACTTTAGCTGATTGCACACTATTTCGGAATAAATCAAGTAATCTGCAGATTAACTTAGAAATTGGCTTCTTACTGGCTTTCAAACTTTAATATAGGAATTGGAAAAAATATAAAAAAATTAAAAGCTTCCTTCGGTTGAAATAAAAAACATTGTTTAAAGTTTTGTTAAGGGTATTAAAATTGACAGTAATCTTAATAATTATGAGAATGGTTTTTTTGTATTAATTAGTGAAGGAATTTCTCTCTAAACGTTTTTCGATAATTTTTTATTTAAAATATGTAAAAAAAATTAAGATGCATTTTAAAAACATAACGCTAAAAATATTCCTTATATATATTTTTTAATTTTTAAGTACGACATCATAATGATTTACTTTCCTTTTTTATACATTAGAGATAAAAATGAATGCAATGAAAGAAATGCAGTAAATATATAAATACAAAATTTAAAACAAAATTCTACCTCTAATTTAAAATAAATATGTTTTCATAATTATTTTAATAATCCCTACATATTTTGTTTGGTGGAAAAATAATTACACACCACTAAAAAAACTTAAAAATAAATTCGAAAATTGTTTATATTTTTATTTCGTAATTAGAAACTTGAATTTCGTAAGAGCAATGCATGAAGAACTTTTTTTTTTTACATAAAAATAAAATGCGTCTATGATGAAAGAATAGCAAATACTTGGACGTTGAATAACACTTAAATGTTACCTTTTTTAAAGTAAATATTTATCTTAGAGGTGAGTGTAAAATATGTTGCATTTTCCAAACATTTTATTTAATTTTTTCTCCCCTCCAACTGAGCATTTTATCTAAATATTTTAAGGTCAAAAAATTATGTTAGTTACGAAAAAAAATACCAGTGCTATATCTTATGGCAGATTTGCCATAGCTATAAAAGAGATGACATATATTAAATATAAATTACAATTGTATGTAGAACGGTTGAATCAATTGAATATTTCGATTTTCAACTTATTGAGTTATTTTACAATAATTGAAAAAAATAGTGCTGTTTATTTATAAGGTTATATCAATTACATAAGCCTGCGAAATTGAAGTTCTTAAAAGATACAAAAGAAATTTTTAGTATTTTTTTAATATAATTTGGTGCGTTGATTTCGAAAATGATCATCATTTTTATCCATCACGTTAGGTTATTTTGCGAGTTCGATTTCGATATTTCTGCTAAAATCCTATTTGGGAAGAAATTTTCCATATAATAGTTAGGAACAATATTTTTTATCCAGTTAAATCAATGTAAACATCGGTTCTGGATAAGTCAAATTCAGTGTTCAGCTTTCCAAATCTTCCGAGTTGCTTGTGTTTGCGAGAAAAACCAGAAGTTTTTCCCTTGAGGTTCGAACTTTTTTGCATCCAGTTTTGATACAATATCCAGAAAAAACATCATGAACATACTGTTCATATTATTTTAAGACTAGTCGGTAGGGTAAACCCCATTTATTAATCGATTTTGAGTTTTTGATTTTTCTAAAATCTCCAAATCAAGACCTTCCCAATGATGTAACATACAAGCTATTATATGAATTAGAAGTATTTTAACATGATTTTTAAAAAATAATCAGCTGATTTACCACACCCATTTTGACAAATAGAAATGTAAACATTGCCTTTTTAAAACTGAGGAAAAGTTGCAAAGCCTCGATTAGTTTTTATTTTTTAATACCCAAATTAACTTTAGATAATTGTATAACTGCAACTGTTAGATTTGCTAAAAACCTTTGGAGGCAATTTCAGATTTTCATGTGGGTTTTAGTAAATGTTATACTTAAAATGTAGGCATTTTTTACTAAAATTTAGATCTTTTCTTTAGTTAAAATTCATTTTTAATTAGTTAATTAATGATTACTAAATCTTTGTATGTTTAAGTAAAGTGTTAAAAGAAAAAAAATTAGGTCAGGTGAGAAATATTTACGTAATGAATCAATTTTATAACTGCATAATGCATAATGAAGATAATATGTGATGAAAAAAAAAAGGAAAATACTTTTACAAGGTAAGATTTTTTACAAAAAATGTTTTCTAAATGTTTTTTTTAAATTGTATAAATGCACTCTGTTTTTTAAATGCAATTATGTATACTGAAGTAACATTTTTGAAATATTCTTAAGCAGATATCAATTCAAAAAAAGACAATTTTCAATAAATTCATAATAATCATATTTGTTAAAAATAGTTTTATTTCGGATGTTTTAGAAATAATTTGTCCAGTTTAGAGTAATTTTTAAAGTTTAAAACTTAGAAAAGGTCTGCAAAAACAAAACCTAACGATAACTTTACAAAATCCTAGCAAAAACTTTCAAAATGTCGTATAGTCAAAAATTTTTAAATACCATTTCAAATTCATACAAAACCATATTGATACATTTTCACATTATATTTATGTTGATTTATGTTTAAATTTGATACCTGTAAAGCATGAAAGCAAATAATTTTTCAAAAATGATACAGAATTGAGAAAATTGATGCAATACTAGGAATTATATCGTTAAAAAAAACTGAAAAATGCTACTCTGGGCAATTTAAGACTCTTTTTGCTTACTATTTCATGCAAAATAAATTACAACGATGCTAATGTTCAATAAAATGGGACAAATACATGTTGTAATTCATTATTTTTGTGATTAAATGGCACTTTATAGTGTAAATTCAATTTTCTCAAAAATGATGTTTTTAAAACTGTATTCATGTATTTCTCAGAATATAATGTATGAATGTAATGAATTTTTCCCCTCATGTTACTGATATGTAAATATATATATTCATGTGAGTGTTTTGGGGATTTTCCCAAAATATTTGACTGGAGTCCATATATCTCGTGACAAAAAATGTCAATTTTTTTTAAAAATTCATAGTGATATTTTTATGTTAGATGTTTTTGAGAAAACTAAACAATATATTTTAAATATTGCACTTAATTGCAAATAATAATGTTTACTTATTGTTCAGACAAGTTTTTAAGCTTTAGTAATTAAAATGCTTTTCAATAATAGGTAACAAACAACTCAGATGTGTAATGCTTTTTGTTGTTGCGAGAAGCTTGTTACCTGCATAAAAATACACCAATTTCATATTTAAAAACATAAAAACAGTTTTATTTTTGACTTTTTTAGAAATCTTTTGCAAAGTTTAGAGACAATTTTGAAACTTTTAGAAATTGTGTTTGCATGGGAACATACAAATCCATAATTTAATTTTTCTAACGTCGTAAAATCACATGTTCCCAAATCATGACTTTTACATATTGATACATGTTTACATTACATTTTTGACGTTATAAGGTCAAATTTGATAATTATAATGTATCGAAGTTAAAAATTCTTCACAGACTGTTACGTAATTTATGAAAATTGATGCAAAATGCTAAAAAAAATCTCGTTGAACAAAAACTGAAAATTACTATATATGTATTTTCTGAACATTTTAAAGCTTTTATGTTTCCTATTTTATGTTTAAAAAATTAAGAAGATACTAATGTTTAATAAATAGGGCAAATACAAGTTGTAATTCATTATTTTTGTGATTAATTGCCTTTTTACATTTAAAATGCAATTATCTCAAAATGATTGTTTTCAAAGTGCGTGCACTTTTTTCACAGAAAATAATGAATGAAACTACTTCCAATTTTTACTACACATCAATAATTTGTAACTATATATAATGGAGCTACTTTCTTGGAGATTTTTCCAAAATGTTTTAATGAGAAGCTGTTATGTTAAAAAAAATGACAATTTTCACAAATTTCAAAGCGATACTTTTAAGATGATTTTTTTGGAAAAAATAAACAATATATTTCAAACATTTTACCATTAATTAAATTTTAAAAAATCTAATTATTATACAGCCAAACTTTCAAGATTTTTTATTTAACACTTTCTGAGAAACAGGTTCCTAAAATGGCTCAATTTAACATTGTCGGTATAGGGGCTACCAACTATTTTTAAGTTGTTTTAAGGTAATTTTAACAAAATAAAGGATTGATCGACAACAGCAAATGATATTAAATCACATGAACAAATGTTAAGAAAATGGTTTAAATTTGCTTTAAACTTACGTGTACGCAGGTACATTAAAATGAAATCAATTTTAAACTACGCAAAAGCAAAACAAAATGTTTCTATTTAAATTAGTACTTTTTTTTTCCTTTGGAACTTCTTTCTGACTTTCTTCTTTTATGTTCAAACTCAGTTCTATCGTCTGTTAACATCTAGCAATAATTGTAAAGCATGTTCCAGTACCGTTTTCCTTCATATTATCACTTCATATCTTTGATGTCTCATTGAAACCTTTCACATTGTTCTTCACTGACTTATCATAAACTTTCGGGAAAAAATCCACAGGTGAGTGAAGGAAACGTATTTTGAACCAATCAACCAAAGCTTGTGTTTTCTTTGTTGCCGTATCAGCCTCAAATTTTCTATCCTTAATAAGCGTGAGTGTATCTGAATCAGCAAAAATTCCCTCTTTTACAACTTCACTTTGGATAAACCTGGAAAATTTTGTGCAGATATTTGGAACAGTCACTATTTTTTTAGAATTGCAATGACAAACTCATCACACCGAATTTTGCATGCAGAGTGTGTAACAATACATTGTTCGGCTCAACTAAGCTGTTCCAAATTACATCTTTGGTGCTTGTTCTATTTTATTTTACTCATCGGTTATTCTATTTTGACCCAAAGTTTTAATGTTGCTGCTCTGATTACAAAAGAAGCATGAAAACTTTGTGTAAATGTATTGTTAAATATAAATCATAGTGATAGCTTTCAAATTGTCTAAATGATTCAATCCTGGTTGGAATATATACAGGGTGGTCCCGAATTTATGGTACAAACTTTAAGGGCAGATACAAAACATCGTAACATTCATTTATTGGAGAGGAATCTATGGGCTTAAGTGACGCGTTGAGGAGAAAATAAGAAAAGAGAAATTGAGTTATCGGCTGGTTGCGGTTACCAGTAGGTAACAGCAGATGTCTAGCCACCTTTAAACATGATGCATCTCAGTAGAGGAAAGTGCCATTCGCAATTGTGCTGATGTCTACGATGGGAGACTTCACGTATGCGTAATATGTAGACATGCATTATTTATACGGCTGTGCAAATCGTAACGGCAGAGATGCGCTATGAATGAATCACGCGCAGTTTCCTGATCGACGAATGCCGCATCACAGAATTTTTCAGCGATTACCTCGTCAACTTCGTGAAACACGTTTTTCCACGTCACCAGACATGATGCTGATCGAAGAAGAGCAGTACGCGGCCCAAGCATAGAAGAAAGTATCTTGAACTTTGTGACTGAAAGGCCCAAGTCAAGTACTAGAGCCATTGCTCATCACGTAAGTGGGAGTCATCAGAATGTTTGTAGAATGTTAAACAAAAATCGCTTACACCACTTACATTTTCCGGAAGTACAAGATTTTTGAATCCGGGAGACTTTCTACTCCGGCTGCCAGTAGTTGGTACAGAAATTTGAGCTACAGAGGGAATTCATAACTCATGTGCTGAACAGTTATGAACAGTCATTGTAAATAGTACACTTGTCAGCAACGCTTTCAACAAACACTTTGTATTTCCTTTCTTCTCTTAATTTTTGTACTCGTGCCACACCATGTCACTTGCGCCCATTCTTTCCTTTAAGATAAATGATTCTTACTATGCCCTGTATCTTCACTTTAAATTTGTACCATGAATTTGGGACCACCCTGGATATACATATATATTTCTTTTTGGAAGGAGAATAAAGTTTCCAAAATGTTTCTTTAAATGCACCGAGTGTCCAAATGGTACAGATGTATAGCGGCGTACGTGATGATGGTTTTAAGTTTTTTTGTGGATGTCTTCACCACATGAACCATGTCCTGTTAGAGAACTAGTGACGTCTCAACGGTCATGGAGTTTCGCATGGGAAAATATCCAAGACCGGACACTACGACGCTTATGTTCTAAAGCAAGTCGACCTTTGACCTCCCTTGATCCACCCGACAGTACGGTGTACTTTCCGTACCAGTCTCTACCTTCAAAATCCACCACGAGAGTTTGATTAGGACCAATAGTGGTATAGTAATCCCGGCGCTGCGTCGAAAGAGAAGTGATTCTGAATCCCGTGTCACTTATGCGGACGTGAAGAATTCCACCTTTAAAGATACTCCGAAAGAGGAAACCCAGAGACTCTCAAGACGCTAAGAAGCACCTCAAACGTTAAAGAGATATTTCTACGGGCTTCAACACTATACGACGCCCAAACACACTCCAATGGACTTCTCACCAATTGACTTACTTCCCTTGGACTCTCATATACCAATTGTGACCTATCAAGACTCATATCTACGAGCATTCCAATGTTGTTTTAAGACTGCTTTTCTCAGGAGTAATCCCTCCTTAATTGCGACCTCAACAGCACTGCACCTTAGAAGTAGGGCCTGTTTCTCAGCAGTTCTTTTGTAATGAATCTATAAACAGCCTCAATTCATTTTTATTGTTAGTGATATTAAATTTGATCATGAATCAGAGAACATCCAGACCAGGTTCTCGTCTTCCTTAAAGTACATAACAATTTTTTTTAGACTTCTGAACCAATAAAAAGAAGTTCCTTTCGCCAATAAGTTTTTCTTTCAATCTATAGCTTAACAGGTCAATTACCACTTTTGAAAGACCCATATATCTAATCATATAGTTAAGTTCAACCTCTGTAGCCATGCTGCAATTCTTTAGTGTTTAAAAACGCACGGGTTCATGTATTTAGCTGTTTCTGTCGATCAAGTGAGATAAGAAAAAAGGACACTCGCTCAACCTGCGAAAGCCTGAGATAAATCGGCTCAAGTGAAAATATATTATGTATCGAAGTATTGAACTTGTAGCGAAGCTTTTGGTAGAGAGAGAGAGAGAGTGAGAGAAAGATTACAACGGGAGAGCATTACAGAGTGATATTCTGTATGTTAGACCATGTTAGAATGAGAAAGAGAGAGAGAGAGATAAGGCCAGCCGTAAAGGAAAAAAATAATGTTGAAAAAAAAAACTTTTGCTGAATATTCATATAACCAAGTAAAATTGAATTTTTCAAAAAAACATAATGCGATGGAAATTTTTCATTATTGTTTTTGAAATCATTGTATTTTTTATGCATTATATTTTTTTTTTATAATTGCATTTTGCATGCGTGTGTGCCTTCTCGATGTATATATGTACAAGAAAAGAGAAATACACTTATTCGGTTCCGTTTTGATAATTTCGAGTTTTTTAATTCAATTTTTAAAAAAAATACTTAAAAATAGAAACAGAAGATAATTTTGCTTAAGTTAATTCTTAATTTGGTTTAAAAAGAACGGATCAAATGGACAAATGTAGATGCATCACGTACATTTTAATGTCTTTTTTTTAGATTTAAACAACACTTTTGTTGCTGAAAACAATTTTTTTTAATCAAAACGTTATCGATTTGTGAGTATTCCACTTTATTTGGTGCCTACGTTGCTTTGAACCTGAAAAAAATTAAATAAATAAAAAAAATGTATATACATGTAAGGAAAGGGAAAAAGATAACTAACGTGTGTCTGATCAAAGTTAAATTAATTAGAAAAAATAATGACTAAGGTTTTAATTAAAGATGTTAAGCGTATTTATAAAAGAAAAAAACACGACTGATTCCTAGGAACACCATTAGATTCAATATAAAACACTTCTTTGTAAGGAATACAATAAGTAATTAAATTATGGGCGATTTTTCTTTTTATTGCCTAGTTGAAAAATTTAATCCTCTTTAGTGTGGTTTTTACTCAATCATTTATATTTATAAAGTAAGTATAAGAGGAAAAATATCACTAATCAGTAAACTCATATAATATTTATTTTGTAGCTTATATTTAGACAATAAACAACAAATAAATTTCCATGCATATCAGACATAGACAATTAATATTATTTCTTATTAATACGTGAGAGCAATTAATGTCAAATTTATATTCCTTGAAGGTTTTAAAATTGGCTGATGGCTTTCAATATACACTGAATTGAATTTGTTTCATTTCAGATGCTGATTACAGATTAATTACAAATGATAGTATTTTAGACTATCATAATTGAAACATCTACCGGGCAGTAGTGAATTTTATGTAACTAGTATTAGTGAAATGGAATAATAATGTTAAGTACATTTACTTATAAAAATGAAATATTGCTATATTACAGAGCAATACGATGATTATAAGTAATTTGATTCATTTTCTTCTTAGATAATATCTTCTTTCTACAAATGAATTTTTTTATCAAGAGGAATCACACCACTTTAATTGGAAATAGTTTTAAAACTGTCTGAGAATTATGTAATTATAAATTCTGGAGTTGTGCGGCAAACTTTCTGAACTCTTAAAATTACTCCTTTCAAATATGTTGAAGCACAGGAAGAAAATCGAAACATTTATTGTAATCGATATTTAAAAAATATATGCATTTATATATATGCCAAATTTTCTTTTAAAAAATATTTTATTCCCCATTAGGATAAATTATAAAACAAGACTTTTAATTAAAAAGAGAAAAAGAAATATTTATACACTAACGCAAAATTAACAGTTAATTAAATACAATGATATACAAATAATCAGAGGTGTAATCATACATCAAAAATATGAACAGAACATTATGGAATTTTATTTTTTTTAAAAAGAGTAAATAAAACGTTATAGTTCATTTTAAAGTAGCGTAAAAATGGGGTGGTGGAGGTAGTGACGTGGAGCATATTGTTAAAACTGTGTATTATGCTAAAAGCTTGACGACGATAATTTAAAATTTTTATGACTCAAAATTATTTTTAATGCATCTACTTCATTTGAAATATGTTTGTGATGAATTTATTTTATAATAAATTTTAAAAAATATGTATGTATAGTTATTTGTTTAACGTTGTGATTGCTAACCTTCATGTAATTTCATGTTTTTTTAAAGTAAATATTTAAAATCAAGTTACACATCCCCTAGATCTTCGTATAAAAGACATTTTACCTTATTTGTTGTATTTAATCTAACCTGATCCTATTTTACGTCAATTGATACTTTCAAATGAAACGGGTTGGTCCCGTTTTTAATAAATTTCAGCTGTTTCATTCCGTCGTAAAGTTTACGACAGGCGTCTACTATATCTAATAATCATTTTTTCCTCTATTTTTGTAAATTTTATTTCGTAATTATATATTTAATCTGCATTATACCGAGTTTTGTTACTTTATTTTACACAGTTGTGTAAAAAAATACAGAAATTTTGTTCAAATTGCGGTTTCAAAATTTATATAAAAGAAGGAAATTCACTCTCCATAAATTGATGGACAAAAGAGAAGGAATAAAGATGTAGAATTATGAAATATATTGTTTTTTATATGCTGAATAAATGTACTTATACTTTGAAAATTCTAAATTAAAATTCGTTCAATGATGCTGAAATTATCCAGATAATATTTCCTTGGAATTTAAAGTAAACATATGTTATACACTAGAAAAATAAATAATTCAACATTATTCTACGAATTAGTTATATAATATTAAGATTTTTTTATACTATAGAATAATATCAGTCATAGTTTTAACCATTAGGGATCATTTATATTTCTTATGCTAAAAATTTATACTCCACTTGTTATACTATTAATATGATGAAAACTTTCATTGCACAGCATTATTCACCATTGTTTTTTTATATATAAATTTGGTTTAGATTCGAGTATCACGTAAATATCCTAGAATTTAAGATACTTAAACTCTGTTCAATTTTTTTTATTTTAATTTTTAAAAAAAATTAAAAGACATTTATAATTAATTGCTAAAATACTCAATTATTTACAGAACTTTTTTATAGTAAAATTGTGATCCTAATAAATGAAGGAATGTAAATAAAAATATCCAGTGACGATTAATGCAAATTATATTTAACATATTCATGGTTGTTTCTCAAATATCCGTTCATTAGGTTTATTTGCAATAGATAAATTTGGACAGTAACTTGCTAAAACTAATGTGAGATATCATTAATCAAACTTACTTTAGTTTTCTGGAAATATTGGCTTAAGTTTTGAAGTGAAACTTGATGACTGACAGAAAATAAAAGTTGGCTTCTTCTGATACACTTCGCCAATTTTGAAACATCTAATCAATCTAAACGCTTTTATGAATCTATTTAAAGATTTATGTGGGTGGAAAATTATTATATGATTAGATTTCAATACCAGCATAAAGAAATAAATTCTGTGATAAAAAGATTTCACGTATTCCTCATTTTCGCTAATCAAATAAATGACAAGCTGATAAACTGATCATATAGAATTAATGAGGATAAAATACAGACAATTCCCTGAATTATCTGTTTATATACATATATTCGTGTCTGTGTGTATTAATACGAACAATGTGTTACGGACATTAAATGCATGGTAAAATGTATGGCATTTACATAGAAACATAATTACACATAAACATAATATTTCACCGTATTAGTTAAGGCAGCAAGCACTGAATTTTTGAAAAGTTCATATTCATATTACTTGGATTTCCATATTGTCAGGTATCAAAGTGGGTATTTTCGTAAAGAAACAATTTATACCTAATTGTTTGACTGTTAAAACAGAATTAAAAAATGTATTGGAGTAAATTATTGAACTTTTTTACAGATATGTTTGCCAAAGAAGCCATATGTCATGATAGAACGTGAGCATTATTTCACACAAAAATATATCTATCATACATATAGTAACATATGACATATCTTGCCTGGTTTTTAAAATGTTATCAGAAATGGAACATAAGTGAAATGCGCATGATATAACATGTAAGTAATTAGAACGTAATCGAATGAAGGATCGATCAATGGCATTTTAATATCTGTGCAAAAGGAAAGTTAAGCTCCTGGTTTTTTATTCAGAAATTTCATTTGAACTTAGAGGATTGAGAGAAGTGTTAAGCTAATATACGGATAACGGCTATTAGTACATGTTGAAGTTCGATGGCGGCAATATCGTGAAGATTGCAGTGAATCGTGTCACAATATTGCTACTAGCTTTGGTTTGAGTACAAAGACTTCTATATGAATTTGGATTTGTTTGGTTTCAGAGAATCATACTGAATGGAATACAGGATTTTAATAGCATGATGTCTGAAAGGTAAGATTTGCCTAGTTGGTTCATGTAGCTACAACAAGGATACAGTTATAGCAGAACAAGTATCCGTACAGACAATGCGTCGACGACTGGAACAGAATGGGCTGTCTGTTAGGCAACCATTATTGTGGCTTTTCTTGAAAATACAGCAAATAGATGAGTGGCGATACTAGTGCGCCCAACGATACAACTGTATAAAAGAGTGGCATAACGTCCTCTTTTCATTCGAGTCATCGTGCATCATTATGATGGACGTTATGGTTTTGGCAATCATTAAGGTATCCGACCACGTTCGGAACCGTGATTTTGCAAAAGTGTGTAAATGGATAGCATTTATGATATTTAGTGTCACTCAGATTAGAAAATGTATATAAAATTGTTTCAAGAATAAAATTACAATAAAAAATTATTTAAGTGCAATATTTTGACAAAAAATAAACATAGAATGACCCATTTTCAAAATATTCCCCTTTTGTGAAAAATGCTTCTATTATAATAATATTTTGCCTGTGTATACCTCAGATCTCTGTACAGAGGCTCAACTAGAAATTTTGAAATATATAACTTAGAAGTGGATTTATCCATGTTTTACGACAACAGAGAGGAAAGCTTTTAAGAAAAAAAACGCAAATAATTATTTTAATTGGTTGTAACTCTAAAAATAATGTGAATGTTTTTAAAATCATAGTTGAGCCACTGTACAGAGGTCTGATCTATATACAGGCAGAATATTATTATAATAGAAGCATTTTTCACAAAATTAGAACATTTTGAAAAAAGATTATTCTAAGTTAATTTTTTACCAAAATATTGTATTTAAATAATTTTTTTTATCAAAATGTCCTTAAAACAATTTTATACATGTATTCTAATCTAAATGACACTAAATATCATGCAAATTATCCATTTATGCGGTTTTTTAAAATCACGGTTCCAAACGTAGTCGGATACCTTAAGTAAACGTCTCGAATACTTCTATTTCGCTTCATCATTAATCTGAATAGTTAGTATTACATTTATTTTAGAGGTATTTTATCTTAGAGGTTGTGATTTATCATAGAGGCATTTGAAACGTTTTCATCCAATAAAATAACGCAAAATTGCATGTTTCCAGTAATATCCGGACCTAACTCGACTCATAGGCGTCTGTCTATCGCACCGGTGAGTACGTTTGTGTAATCTCTCTCTTGTTGAAAATATAGTGTTGTGGATTACTGAGAGGCAAATCCACCAGCTGCTTCATCCTGATTTCAGGTTTTAGTAATGGTTCTGTTAGATGCGTTGTCTAGTTATTGCCGTTTGCTGCCATATGTAGTAGCAGTGTATATTAATTAACACTCGGCAACACCCCAACTGCCTAAAAATTCAATCATATTTTCCTTCTTCTATGCTGTAATAATAATATAATAATTCAAGTCAAGTTTTAGTTTTTGCTTTCCTATCAGATGGTGCAATTTTAATGACCAATAGTGTTTTTGAAACATATCTAGACACTAATTTTTATTTCTCTTCCTCTAATTTGCCTTTAAGTTTAACATCTGCTCATTCCATTAATATTTTTAGAAATGTGCAGACTGTGAATTTGAAAATGAATTATTTAATGCAAAAAATTAACGAAAGATGCTTACAGAAAGTCACTCGCATCTGCCTATGTTCAAAGACAAGTTTTCCCAAACGCCATGAGATTAATGATATTATGTAATTTTGTTGATGCTTAAGACTCAAATTAATGAATAATACCAATCAGGAATTTATATGACAGTTTAAATTTAATAAAATGGGGTATTTTAAGTAAAGTTTGGCGAAACTTTTACCGGAATTCAAAATATTCTATATATCATTCAAACTCATGTATTTAAATCACTTTTTGCACAACATATTTAACACTATTATAAAGGCAATGAAGTAAAATCTAAAATATGTTTACAACTACGAAAAAATTATGACTCATTATACATTTTCTTATAGAAAATTTTATTGACCTAAATCCTTAGTACGATTAGCCTTTATAATACTTGAAATATGTATATAAAATATGAAAAAAGACATTCACAAATTTTTTGGGATATCAGCTTTTAAGACACATAACGTTGATAGAAAATACAATCTTCATAAAAGGCATTTAAAGGTTTTATTCTTACTTTACTAAAACAATGATTAATATCAGATATTTAAAACTCACGGCTTTTATAGTATAGACCTTCCACATTCTCTATCTAATTAAATTTTTTCTTCCTTGAAGCTCGAATTTTTTCCTACGCAAGATTGCAAACGTTAAAGATACTGATTAAATTACTATTAAAACGTTAAATATATTGATTATGAAGAAAACATTTTATTTGAATAATGTCTTTTTAAAAGTAGTGCAATACTTGGAAAGTATTTTACTAAATAGGTTTTATATTCTATTAGAAATGCATCAATAGTTATTGATAAAAAAGTAAGTGCAATTAAAATACAACTATTCAAAAAGAATTAAATGTTTTTCTTTCAATTTCTTTATTTTCATTTAGGTTTCAAAAAACCTACAGGAAAATATGCTAAGGCGTGAAAAGGTTAAATTGATATTGTATGTATAAATTTAATATATCGGTATTTTGGGATGCACGTGGGATAATTTTTATTGACTATCTTGAAAAAGGAAAAATTATCAAAGGTGAGAGCTGCGCAAACTTATTGCAACGTTTGAGGGAAGAAATCAAGCAAAAACGGATACATTTGGCTAAGAAGAAAGTGATATGTCATTAAGACAATGCACCTTCTCACTAATCAGTTATTTCAATGGCCAAAATTAATGCATTAAAGTTTGAATTGCTACCTCATGCACCCTATTCGCCGGATTTAGCTCCCTCTGATTATTTGCTATTCCCAAACTTGAAAAAATGGCTCAGTGGTCAAAGATTTTCCAACGATGAAGAAATGATGTCGGGAGTTAATGGCTATTTTTAGGGTTAAGACAGTTTTTATTATAAAACTGGTATCGGACTTATTGAACATCGCTGGAGAAAGTGTACAGAGCTAAAAGAAGTTTATGTTGAAAAAAACATTATTTATTTTTCAATATAAATAAAAAAAATATTTATTTTATTTTGTTTTATTAAAAAACATAAGTAGTAAAAAAAATACAGTTATACAAGATTTTAGTAAGACCAATTGTCTTATACACCCGTGGATTATGGACAATTAACAAAGAAGATGAAGAGAAACTGGTGACTTTTGTGAGAAGAAACCCTACGAAAAATGTTTATTGCTGTTAGAGAAAACGGAATCCGGAAAATACGATACAACCTTGAACTTCAATCGACGATGCTGAACATAATTGGGAAATGGAACACGAGGCGTCCTTCCATGCCATATCGAAGAGTATTGTATCTTTGACGTTGAATGGCCTGAATCGAGACGGAGCTTCCTGGTTGGTGGACACGAAAAGAGCAAGGGTGTGTGGCTAAGACGACTGCTTCGGCGGTATCCAAACTTCAATCAAAATACAGATAACTCAACATAGTCAAGGAGATCAAGGCTTCCCAAATAAGGTGGCTGGGACATGTATTTCGATATAGCGATAAAAATCTTGTAAATAAATAACTTCCTAGAGGGAAGGAGGAAAAGAAGAAAACAAAGAACAAGGTGGATGGATAAAGTAGAAAACAGATTGAAGGACTTGGGAGTTAACCGATGGAAGAACACAGTATCAAATAGATGAAGATGATCTGTACTGACTGAGACAGCCTTGACCGTTAATCGGCTATAGTGCTTTGAAAGAAGAAGAGAGATTAACATAAGAGTTAAATATATCTTAATTGTCGATATTTGTTTTATTTTATTTCTATTACAGTTAAAAGCATAAAAAATCGAAAATTAATCGAATTATTTACAATTTTAAGATAATTGAGGAACTGCTGTTTTCATCGCAAGAAAGAAAAGTGGCTTCTTTCTAATTTGTTTCCATTCTTGGTGCTTTTTCCTCCGAATGATTTTGATACTGCATTTAATTTCCAATTTTTTGGATTTCGATAGTTATACTTTCTATTTGATTCACAATTTTTTCCTACCATTTTTTAAAATTCTAATCATGTTTATTCTAAGCCTTTTTTTTGACAACATTTAAGAAAAATGATGCCAAATCTCTTTTTAAGTACTAGTAAAAAGATCCTATATTATCTTACTTTTATAATTGAAAACAAACATCAAAAATATAAATCAAAACTCAGCGTATTCAGCTTCTAATATCAAAAATTCCAAAATCTTCCTTACTGATATGTAAATAACAATAAATGAATTAAATATATTATCAAACGTTCCTTATTATATATATATGGATATATAATTTGACAAACCAACATATTTCAAAGAATTTGCTCACTCATGATAATATTTCACTCCGTTCGCAATAAAAAAATAGTAACTATTATTCTATTACTCGTATTATTCATGTAAAGATTGATTTATTAGCCAGTCCAGGTTTACTTATGAGTTCAATGTATATTTTTTTCATGATTTTTAATTCTCCTTTCTAGTACTACGCAAAACACATATAAACGTAGCTAAGCGTAGATTATAGTCAGATCTAAGGATTAAGATTAATTATAAAATACCTACGAATAAATTAATACTAACAATTAATTGCAAAATTTTACAGTTTACTTAAAACACCAAAAAGAAGGGGGGAAAATGACATTTAACAACTCAGTCAATTTACATTAAATTTATCTATGAATCATACTTCAAATAGTAATTTGTCAATAACTCGAAAATATTTTGGAACAAACGATTTTTTAATAGATATTCAAATATTTATCTAATGTTAAGAAAATTGTGCTATCATTTCATTGTTTTCATGATAGAATTTAACTATATCATAATTAGAGAAATAAAAAATAAAACGTTTTTTTTTTAATGATTATGAGAAAAGTCATGATTATGATAATACACCCACCCTCCCTCTTTCGTTCATTATTTTACTATTTCACTGAAGCCAAAAAAAATTCCATTTTGCCATTTTTCTTTTCACAGTTCTTTTTAATTTTCTTTTGTTAATGATTTTTCAAAATTTTTAAATTGATGATAAAAGGAAAAGTATGTTTTTTGAACTGACTATACCGTTTAGCTTAAAATATATTCACATCTGTGTTTTTAGTGGTTAGAATTTTAAAACTTAAAAGATTCGCTATATATATGTAAGTTTTAGCAAATGTTTAAAACAACACTTAAGCGCTTTACCTTAAGCACGTCACTTAAAAATGGCAAAAACTTTAGTCTGTAATAAAAATAGCATTGCGAACACAAACGCTTAAGTAATAAATGGCAGTATAGTTTATCATTTTAGAAAAATAGAAAAAATATCAGCTATAAAGTAAGTTAAACCGAAATTGCATTTGCTTAGAAAGATCGTAATCAAGAAGAAAAGAAAAACTGAAAATAATTATGTAAAGTATTAAAATGCTTATTTATTAATATAAATTACAGGGGAGGAGGGCATAAAGCTTTCTAATTATATCAATATATAAAGTATAATGATTTTTGCTTTAGCTTAATGGAACATATAGTATATTCTAAAAGGGCAATTATATGAAACCCCAGACGCTTGGTCAATAATCTAAATAAAGCATTTCACATAAAATCAACTAATATATTTTATTTATTACATCCAAATGTATTATAATATAAAATAACTAATATGATTTTTTTCATTAGTTAAAAAGTTTAATATATTCTGGGTAATTTTGGGATAGTTCTGTGAGAGCATAATTAGTATCTTTGTGATAGCAACATTTTAAACTGTAAATCATTAACTTGTAGTCCTTTATGTTTAAATTATATAATTTTTTAACATAACAAAAAAGTGTCAAAATTATTGTTCAATATATTTATAAATAAAAATAAATCTTCCAACAGTTTTATAAATTATAATACGTTTTGCCAGATTTGTGGTTTTTATACAGAAAAAAATACTCGAAAAAATTTTATATTAACAATTTATAACAAAATGTTCAGCACGAATATATATTTATATATATATAAGAAACGAACACAAATTAGCACCATATATATTTAATATAAGAACTGTGTTATTTTTCCTTGTAATTTTTTTTATCATTTCCTTCTCACAAAGCGTCAAATTTTTAAATGTAGGAGGAAAATTTCTTGGATTTTAAATATTCAAGTGACAGCGTTCCGCGACTTTAACATCTCGAGCAGAACACTAACAAATTATTGACTTAAACCAATATTACTCTTCGTTATTAGTTTCAGTTTGCTTCGAGTTTTCGAAAGAAGTTTCCGACTTTGAGATTTGTCGTTACTTTTAGTCCTGAAAAAGTCTTAAGCACTTAAGATATTCAGTAAAAGGAAACAGGCAGTGCCTTTTATGCAAACAGAATTTTTTATGGGATACATTTTTCTATAGGCTTTCGAAAGGATGTATCCTTAGTAAGTTTAGAATTTTTTTCCCTAGTCTTTTTAGGACTTTTTTAGGAATGAAGAATATTTTCGAAGTTGTTTACCGCTTTTTTTCTCCGGCTTCTAGAAACATGAATTTAAATTATCGTCAACACCCCACTGAAGTTAATGGAGTGTAACTAAATTATTTAAAAGTACCTATGTATAAGCAAGAAGAGCAAGAAAATTAATAAAAAAAAGTTCGATCCTTCTTCTATTTCTTTTTTCCCTCCTTTTAGTGTTAACTTTGTGGACGTTATTTAAAAAATGAATTCCGCCTTTTAAACGCAACAAAACTTCTAAAGCCTCAAGAGCGATTTTGTACTTTTTAATTTTCTATCGTTTTATAACATTGTATCGAAAGATATATGAACTAAATTGCACTCATCTTTATTAAAGATGAGTTGTGTGGTAAACAAGGTCCTGAACAACTCATAATTATATGCTAGTAAAGACTTATTTTTTTAAATATTTCCCGTTATCAACTAATTTATTGTTGGTTTCTAAATAGGAAAAAGGTTAAAATGCTCTTAAAATAATATAACCCCATATCAATGAAATCAAAAAATTAACAAATAAATAAAACTTCATTTTTTATTTGAAATTTTTTTCCAAAAACACTTTAATGGTAAATTTTGCAGATGTGTAGTATAGTTTTATGGCATCTTAGAAAACATTAAAAAATTTACAAATTATACAAAACTTAATTTTTTAAATTATAATGCATCATATATCAAAAATAAAACTTACAACTTTGATAGTATCAAGTCTTACTAATGATTTGAAATATTTAATTTCCTCTCCTGTAACACGTTTTAAATATAAATTAAATGGAATAAATAACTGATTCTTTTGAGATTGTCTGTAATATTATCCGGATAAATTTCGTCATTCATGCATGTTGTTCATAATCAGTCGAATATTTAACATTTTGAACAAAAAAGAGCAGCAAATATTTCTCATCCAAAAAAAGAAAAAGTCTCTTGGTAATATTTAAGACTCTTAGTTAGATATTCAAGAGTTATTCAGCTATCTAGCCAATAAGATATTTTCTCAGATCAGTAGCATTCCAGACCTTACTAGATGCGGCCATTCGCGCTCGGTGAGAACCTTAGCTCTCATCAAAGCAGTTAGGGATAGAATTACTAATGAAAATTCTTTTTGAAAAAAGACACTTTCGAAACAGATAAACGTGCAGTGGTTTCCACCAAAGAACCCATATATTGTTAGGGAGCTAGTGACGTCTCAACGGTCATGGAATTTCGCGTAGGAAAGTACCCGAGACCGGACACACCGACGCTTGTGCTCTGAGACAAGTCAACCTTTTAACGCGATTAATACAGCCGACAAAGAGGTGACCGGTGCAGTTCCCACGCAAATCTCAGGCTTCAAAGTCCACCACGTGAGGAGTGACTATGACCAATAGCCGAATAGTAATTTCGGCTATGTAAAAACAGAAATGATTCTGCCTCAAGTGCTTCTTTTGTGTGCGTGGCGTATTCTACTTTTAAATAGACAACAAAAAGGGAAATCTACTGACTCTCGATGCGCTAAAAGACTTCACAGACGCTAGATAGATACTTCTATAGGCTTGAACTCCCTACGACATCCCAGCATACTCCAACGGATTCTGTCTCTGATCGACTTCCAGATTAGCTTGAACTCTCAGATCTACAGCGACCTATCAATGCTTACGCCTGCGAGCATTCCAATGATGTCCAAAATCAGCATTTCATAGGAGGGGTTCTATCTTAACAACGACCTCAATAGTATGAAAAAGAACAATGCGTTGCATACTAAACAAATACCTTTGACAAATAGGTTATCGAAAACTACAAAGAAGTTAAAAAGCCAGAGAAAACTTAAATCAAAAACACTGTTACAATGACACACTAATAACGAATGGCGGAAAAATTATATTAACCGACGAGAAACGTTTTAACATTGAAGAATCTTTCAACCACCAAAATAACTATGTATGTTCCAAGTTTACTGAAGAAGTTAGAAAGGGGAAAAAATCTTGTAGAGATCTCATCTTCCAGTTTCCGTAATGCTTTGGCAGAGTATTACCTATAAAATAGTCTCAGGGTTTCATTTTTGCCAGAGAGACAGTGACAAAGGCGGGGAAAGGCTTATCAAAACACTATCATAGAGTCAATAATGAACCCTTAGACATTACTTATTCAATGAAAAATTAGACTTTTCAGTAGGATTCTGCTCCAGTTTATAATGCGAAGACGATCCTGAGTTAGCTGCAAAAGAATGAAGATTGGACTTCCAGTTGACATGATCTTAATCCACCCTACTATAAGTTGTGGTCAGTGAAACTATAAGAATATTTTTAATTTTAAATTTGGTTATAAAGTTTTTACTATCCGCATCTTTACAATTGTATTAAAAATCAGAACTTATGGGGTACGACTAGATATTATTTAAATATTATTTTTTAACATTTTCTATTAAGAAGTTAAGGATTCGACATCCTAGAATTATAATATTGAACTAAATGACAGTAAAATTAACAAAAAACAGATTGAATATAAATCAGAATCCCTATATAATTTGATTGGATTGACATTTAAAATAATTTTAGAAAAAAAAACGTTGCATTTCCAAAAATAGCAGCTTAAAAGAAAATAAATATTTCATTTTATACTTGACATTGGGAAAATTTCACTATTTTTAACACTTTGCCCTAATATGAAAAAAATTAAATTGTAAAAATCTTTCTTTTTAATATAATCATCATATTATATAAAGTACTTCTTTTTTTAGTAATATGAGTGTAATGGCTTCATATGTATCTTGTTTTACACAACGACGCGCACAGATTACCTTTATTTTAAGGGATATATATATATATATATATATATATATATATATATATAAAGATTCGAAGTATGCACTGATAACTTTTCGGGAAAAAGTTTTTTATTCAACCAACCATTGACAGGGAGGCAAACCAAAGTCAAGTGCCTGGATTGTATAATTACTTCCAGAGCTGCTAAATCATCATTTATTTAGTTTAGTTTCCGATTGGAGAGTAAAGCATAGAAAGCTTCATGTAACGACCATAAAAATTAATAAGTTGGTATCAGAATCTTTTGTTTGGACTATCTTTTAGGATAAATGATTAGCTGTGTAACTTAAGACTCGAATGGAAAAATAAATTTTAGAGGGAAATATAATTTTGTTTTCGCTATAAATTAATTGTCCTTATATATCAACTGGGTGATTCCCTACCGAACCAACAAACTTGCAAGATGTGTACGGGTTTCAAAGATGACTCGGAATCACATGAAATGCAGCGTCGCAAATGCTCTAGCTGAGAGCCATGGTGCAGAGAAGCAGAGAAAAACAATAAAAACAGCGACACTAATGGGACAGAAATCATTTTCTTGAAACTTTGTACCACAAAATGTGCCCTAAATTACTACCAGAAGCCGTCTGGCAGGCTCGACAGTTGCACTGCATCGAATTTTTTACGGTCTGAAAGATTCCTGGCATGTCGCGTATCCTCTCTCTCTGAATTATATATATATATATATATATATATATATATATATATATATATATATATATATATATATATATACATATATATATATATATATATATATATATATATATATATATATATATATATATATATATATATATAATTCAAAACATAAAAATACACAGTAACAAACTCCTGGCCTTAGGAACCAAGATTGCAGGTTTGAACAAGTTTTAGGGCTAGCCAACCTTCACCTGTAGTTTGTCATACTACGTACCAAGAGGAAAGGAAATAATAACATTTGGAGGGATTTAAACATTATAATAAAATCACTATACTAATAAAATATAATTATAAAATTATAGCCTACAAGTATTAACATTATAGATTTAACCCTCCTTTCGGACAGCACGGATTTTTCCTCCCTACTAGAGAGGCTTCGAAAACGGTCCACACTGAATTTTTCGTAAGGCCGGGGACTCACCAAAAATGAACCAAAATGATTTTTTTCCTCCTCAAGTAATGTGTTCAAAAACGGTAAAGTCGTGTATTTCCGAACTGTTCTCCCCCTTTAAAGGTTTAGTATCTTGAAAGATAATTAGAGACGGTCGGGGAGACATAATGGGCATTGAGGGGAAGTTTTATGGCTCACCGGTTCCTGTAGCAATCGTAAAAAACTAGGAAGAATTTCTTTAAACCCTAAAGTGTACGGAAATAATTGCAAGTCAACGAGTTGAGAATTCTCATTTTTTTTCCTTACCTTAAAATTCTCAAATGGAATTAAGTTTCTATAATGTATGTCTAAGTTTTTAAAAAATATCTGTAGTATTTAAATTCAAATTATATATTAAAGCATTGAGGATAATTTACTGTTTCATTTTTCTTATTTTAATCAATACTTTCAGGGATTTTTTTTTAAAATGATTATTTTGTTATGTGTCAAAAAAATAAAAAAAAAGGTTCAAAATTTAAAACTTCTTAAAATTTCGGACACTTCTAAACATGAATAATTTTTAAGCTTCTGTATTACATTATTTGCAAAAAGATTTTATGCATTGTTAAAAAAATCCCTATTTAAATATTTTAGTTTTTCATAATTTTAAAGCCAGATATTCAGGGCATCTTACATAGAATCCTTTGTTTTGTATTGTTCAGATAACAAATTATATTTGAATTTTGAATGTCTGAACATTAATTTCATTCAAAGAGAACTTTAACTACAGGCTTATATTTTTGAACTTGAATCTTCAAATAAAGAGTATTTAAAAGCATCTGGACAAATTTACAGTTAACATTTGCGCATATAAATAAATATAAAGATCCTTTTTTAAATTCAAGTTAAAAAAATATATATTTATGCATAATCCCTCATCATTCATGTCCCATTAGTAGTTGACTGAAGAAGAGGTTATTAAAATTTGGACATTTTTATCATCTTAATCATGCAAAACTAGGAATTTTTTGTATTAGCTCCACTGAAATTCTGCATTGGAATTTCGAAAAAGATATTTATACGTGTCTCACATACTCAATTGAAAAACATATATTTACCATAAATACTAATATTTTTTTGGATATTTAAAATTATCTCATTAGATTAATTTTTTAATATATATATATATATATATATTCGACTTCTAATATTTTTTCAAGCATTCCTTAAATTTCATATAATTTAATTAAGTGAGGGGATATTAAAGTCGCACTCTCTCTCTCTTCTCTACTCAACTACTTGAGGGCTTTTGGCGACGGATCTGTGGCCGGGGTACCAGGTGGTCAAGGTATTGAATCATGTCTCGAGTTCGAGCCCAGTGCCACAAAAGACCCGCCGTGTAGGGCAGCAATGCACGTTAAATCTATCGAGAGCTGAAATGTCCTCTCGTTGGAGAGGTGTGGTAGTTAGGAAAGGGGGGTGCCAGCTCAGGTGTCGCCCTCGTCATTTGACCATGCTTCAAAATTACGAGGTCGATCACTAAAAGCCCTCATGTAGCTGAACAGTGCGACGTTAACATTCACTCACTTGGCGACGGACCTTGCAATTTTAAACCATGGTCAAGTGACGAGGATGACGCTTGAGCTTCGCTCCCTTACACGGCGGATCTTCAGTGGTGCTGGGGTTGAACTCATGACACGCCAGCTACGAGTCCGTTACTTTGACCATTAGGCTACCGCGGCCTCACAATGTGGTTGAAAACTGCATGTTACGAGTAAAAATATGCTGAAACATTTGATGAACTTATAATAGATTTTTGCATAGAAGATAGATGTGTGATATGCTAAAATGACAATATGTAAAAGTTATGAGAATATCGATGACAATTTTTGAAAAATTCAATTTAAGTTTCAGTTTGAAACTTATTCGTTTTTTTTTCGCATTTAATATTAAATAGTCGCGATAACAAATTAATAGTTTAACGCATTCATAGATTATAAAAAATAAAGGTATAAATGACATTGTTGGGAATAATAAGTTTTTATCGTTTTGAATTCAGACTTCTTTGCAGGAGTGTAGACTATTAAAAGGCTGATGTAGAAGTTAGAAAACTAATATTTAAAATATATGGAAATCAATATCTGCAATTCCATGATCTTGACGAGCAGAAGACGGCATTTTTACTTAGTAGGGCAGAGTAAGCATAAGGTAGGAGCTTGTGGAGTAAACAACCAGGCCTCTGCAGTTTTGGCAGGTAATGAACTCCCATTTGTTGCTTTCAGTAAGGAATATAAAAATAACAAATTCAAAAATAAGTCATGTAAAATTTTATATATTTTAATAACAATGAATTGTGAACTTAATTTCCAATTCATTGTCACGAGTTGGCAGTAACTACGGAACTCTATCGACCGTACTTCTTATATATATATATATAAAAGAAGTACGGTTGATAGAGTACCAATAATTTTAACGCAGTTTTATATTTCGTTCTCGTAAACTTTACTCCTTTTAAAACATGTATTGACAAAATACTCTCATTTTGTATATTTATAAAAAATTTAAAATATAATGGTTATCTTACCCAACATTTTATATCAGGGGCGGCAACTATGTAGCTAAGACGTGCCAAACCAATCTGTCAGTATCATTCAGCGTGCCACATAGTGGGAAATTTTTGAAATCCTTCGATTCTTACGGTAATATTTGCAGATTTAAAGAATAGAGGTAAATAATTTAGATTTACAGTTTTATTTTATATTAATTATGGATCAACAAAATACATTTATTAACATAAAAATAAACAATATAAAATGTTACTATTTCTTCAACAAAGAAAAAAAAAATTAAAAATGTATGTTTCAAACATATTTATTTAAATAAGAAATAGACAAAGTGAAATATAAATGATTCCCTTCATTACAGTTAAATAAAAATTGTAATGCGAATTAACTCTTTCACCACTCTTCTTTCATATCGCAAAACAAGACGTATAATGCGTGACACGATTCTGAGCATTCAGTTGTTAAACAATTTCTTTGCGGAGTCGAAATATTTTTCATATTAGGAAAGATTTTTTACTTTGATATGCCGAATCATAAGTGGAAAGCAGAGTACATGCAATTTTCTTTTTTCAACAATTAAATCCCCTAGCAATAACATTCAATTATTTACAAAATAGCTGTAAGTTTATCCTTAGAAAATAATCTTTCAGATTATTTTGTAAATCCAAAAATGTCCATAACTCAGAAGATGTTTGTCAAATATAAGGTCTATTATCAACTTCCATCCACTCAAGAATTGACAAAATTGTATCACGTGCCACAGGTCCATAGATTGCCAACACGTTTTAAATGTTCTTATTAACTAACCATCTCCTATTCAAACACAATTTATATGATAAAAAAGGGTTTTCATTCATTTTGTAGGGAATTGTATTAGATTCAACCATAAGTAATTTTGTGTATCAAAAAAATTACATTGTTTCGGGGATCCCCTTAGAGCAAAATGAAAGGAATTTGACATAATTATAGTAAGTTTCTCTAAAAGGGGAAACGTTCACTTTCAAAATACACTGCATAAAGTGGTTTTAGGTGTACGAAGTTATATTCACTATTATTCCTAAAATAAATTTTGATATTTTGGTTTTTCGTTAAGTTTTGAAGTTATTTCTTCAAATATACTTCTCCATTACATTTCTTTCAAACTTGATATTTCCTTTTGCGGCCACGGTAGACTGATGGTCATGGTTATGAACTCATGTCCAGTGTTCGTGCCCTGGTACCACAAAAGTTTAGCGTTGAAGAGGAGCTGATGCACGTTAAACACGTCGAGGTCAAAGTCCTCACGTTGGTGTGATGTGGAAGTTTGGAAGGGGAGTTATCAGCTCAGGTATCGTCCTCGTCACTTAACCGCGGTTCAAAATTATACGTAGTCGCTCGTCAGTAGCCACCGTGTTGACTTAGAATGCAATATAAACCCTTGACGTGTGCACTTGAGTTAATTCGAGTACGCTAAACAGCTCTAAATATGTACATTAGATATAATTCAAACGTGGTCGCATTTTATGCTGCTGTAATTTTCGCACTCAAATATCAGCGAGCGCCGTCTGCACTCGTGATATTTGACTATTGTTTCTTATATTTACGATTTAGTCGTGAAACATCAAAAACTTGGATAAAATATTTGTATGAGAAATTAAGGGAAAAGAAATACTTAGATTTTAGAAGTAAATTACTAGAAAATTTACATAAAATTATTACTATGAAACAAATATTATCCAGTAGAATCCGAAAACTTTGCCATTTCATTGCGTATTCAAAGATTTGAAAGTCGAGATAGATAAGCTTTGAACATAAAAGATTTACTGACGTTTTATCTGACGTGACGCAAAAACACAGACATTTGTATCTGTCAGTATTCACTTTTCATTACGTTGACATGATGGAAGTGAAAGCTAAGAAGGGGGAT
Organism: Trichonephila clavipes; assembly: GCA_019973935.1. Lineage (NCBI taxonomy): Eukaryota > Metazoa > Arthropoda > Arachnida > Araneae > Nephilidae > Trichonephila > Trichonephila clavipes. The sequence goes on from BMAU01001164.1 coordinate 164,072, forward strand.
TCTGTGAAGCTGAAACCAAAAGCCGTGGTGTTTTATAATAACAGCATGGGGGGTGTTGATAGATCAGATCTCAGTGTCTATCTTACTATCCTGTTGCCCGAAATCAACAGCGAAAATACTACAAGAAGATTTTTCGACATTTGTTAAATCTAATTGTGTGAAATTCTTTCGTTATCTTTAAAGAAAAATGGCGAGATTTTAAATCATATTGATTTTCGAATGAAACTGATAGAAAGATTGATAGAAGAATGAGGTAGTGATTCTAGTTCTCGAAACTTTGTTTCCCCTAAAATTTCTGAAAATGTAGTCCGCTTAATTGGGAGGCACTTCCCTTCATATGTAGAAAGTGACTGTTCAAAAAAAAAACAAAACATCGCGAAAATGTGTGGTATGCAACCTTAAGATAAATGATAATGACGCATTGGAAAAGAAACTCGTTTTCAATGTAAAGATTGTAATGTTGGACTGTGTGTGTGCAGTGCCGTGTTTCGAAAAATATCACACTGTGACATTTCTGTAAACGATATGCATGTGTCTTTCTCATACTTCTTTGATATTTTTTGCTATTTATACTTGTTAAAATTACTTTTTATAAATTGTTTTTTGTAATTAATTGTAAATTGAATAAAACCTTTTCTTACAATTATATGTATTTGAGGATGAAATCTGATTTACTTTATTAAGGAAATTTTTAGTAAATTTCATTTTCTTAGCCAACTTATTTCTTTTAAAACATGCATATTTGTGTATTATATAATTAAATTTCTAACTGTCTAAAATTATGTCTGGCTTTTTTCTTCATTAAAATCTTTCAGGATTTTACAAATTATCTTGCCATTATTCATTGTGTACTTAATAAGGAAAAAATATCTAAATATAAATAATTTCTGGCCTAATAAACATATAATTGTTTTTAGCTACAGTTTGGAAAATGCATTGAAATTTGTATCGGGACAGGATTTTAACATATTATGAATGTGTTTTTGACTGCCACTATGTTATATATTTATCTTTCATTCTTTTTACAGTATGAGTAGAATTCGTAAACAGTTTTGTCAGAGTAAAATTAATTTTTGTTTTATATTCAAATTATACTATTATATTGATTCTGAAAATAATAGGTTAGTTTGACAAGCCATTATTTCACAATTTTAAAGCATTGAACAGTTTTGAAATTTTTAAAACTTTTCTAAAATGTTAAATTATTAAAAATATTTAATTATTGTAAGTGATTAATATTTCTTAGATTATTGGAAACAAAAAGTATAAAATTTAAAATATATCTCTTTGTTGAATTTTAATAATTATTTTTATGGCTAAACCTGGAAAAAACCCAATTTTTTAAAAATATTAACAATAAGATATTTTTAAAAAAATAACTAGAGTTCTCAGACCTAAATCCATATGAACTTTTATAGAACATATGTAAGGGAACATTTACAAGATATTTCAAGACTCTATCTTGAACAGGAAAAACGCCTTAGGGATTAGAAAACACTCTCCTCTTCAAAATTAAAAATCTGAGAAAAACATATTTAAAATTTGTAAAGGCATAAAAAAATTCCAATGCCTGTAAAGCTTTAATTTTATTAATCTGTAACTATCCAACTTATGCTCTACATGAAAATTCTACTTGAAATAAATATGACTAAAATATCTTTTTTAATTCAAAATATTCTAAGATATATATATATAACATTGATAACAACTGTTAACTTGATCAATTATTCACTTTTATCAGAATTTATATATTCACAAGAGTTTTAAATGCAAAATATTTATATAGAAATTAGTAGTTATACAAACGTAATCCAGAAATCACCAAGTTTGTAAATAATATCTATTTTTTCTCAGTTCCCCATCGTGGCAGTTAAGCAAGTTTAAGTTTTTGTTGCATGAATTTAAAATACTGCAGTGTAGTACTACAATAGATTTATTATAATGTAGTTTGTGGTACATCAGGGAAATATTTAGTTCATTCTGCAACATTTGTATTCTGTAGTCTAATTGTAATATTACCTGAAAAAGCTGCATTTTAGATTTACCATTTTCAGTCATATTCCATCCCTTTCAAGTATTATTTCTCACAGTACCCTGCGTACATTTTGGTCATGGCATTTTTCAAAAGGAAAAAAATTAATGAAGACAAAGTATAGAGCTTTTAAATTATATAAACTATGTGTCAAAAAATATATTGGTCTTTAAATCAAACTTAATTAGATAAATGTGAGAAAACTCAAAAACTTAAAAACATGAGCAAACAGAAATGATTTTAGAAATTAAAATTGTAGTTAATAGCCATTTCACACGAAATATTGGATTGTGTTAAAAATATTTTTAATTAATTCAATCTAGGAATGCAAAAATGCTTTAAAATGAAACCGAAATTAAAATCAAAACTCAGAAAATTAAAATTTCTTAAAACCTAATTTGGTTTTTAGATCAGAAATTGAGCAAGTTTTCCAAATATATGAAATATATATTTGCAATAAATTGGGAGAAGTTTCTGTTGGCCGTGAAGTGGAGAAAATGTCCATTTCACAATCCTCGCCCCAGGCCACAGCTGTAAATGAGAAACCTCCCCTTTCGAGCAACACAGAAACCAAAAAGGAATAAAATCATCCCCTGCAAAACCATTTGAGGACCTCCCGCAGTTTTAACAGGGGAAGGCATAAACCTGCGTTGCGTTTTCGAAACCTTTCGCTACCACTAGCTTTGAAAAAGTAGACCGCTTTCGAAATGAAATTCAATTAGCGGGTCATCCACTCAGAGGGTTAAATTCGATGCAAAACGTAGATAGTAAGTTTATATACTGAGTGTTTTTTTCCAGGTATAGAATTTTAAGTTGGCATTACTTTCCAAGATGGTGACCGATATAACAGCTGTCAAGTGATTTATTCTCAGTTTTGTTTGGCAATTCATCATGAATAGACTCACGCCTGAACAACGCTTTCAAATTGTGCAATTTTATTTCGAAAATAATGGTCGATTTTCATAAGCGAATTTTGTTTAGCGATGAAGCGCACTTCTGGTTGAATGGCTACGTCAACAAACAAAACTGCCGCATTTGGAGTGAAGCTAATCCACAAGTGTATGTCGAACCACCGTTACATCCAGAAAAACTGACTGTTTGGTGCTCTTTATGGGCTGGTGGAATCCTTCTTCAAAAACAATGAAGGCCACAACGTTACAATCAATAGTGATTGGTATAGAGCCATGATTACTAACTTTTCATTCCTGAATTGAACAATCATGATGTCCAGGATCTGTGGTTCCAACAAGACGGCGCAACATGTCACACAGCTCGTGCCACAATCGATTTATTGAAAGACACGTTTGGTGGCCGCCTAATTTCACGTTTTGGACCTGTGAATTGGCCTCCAAGATCTTGTATTTAACACCGCTAGACTATTTTCTGTGGGGCTATGTAAAGTCATTGGTTTATGCGGATAAGCCACAAACGCTTGACCATTTGGAAGACAACATTCGCCGTGTTATTGTTGATATACGGCCACAAATGTTGGAAAAAGTCATCGAAAATTGGACGTCTAGATTGGACTACATCCGATCCAGCCGTGGCAGTCCTATGCCAGAAATCATATTTAAAATGTAATGCCACAATATTATCTTTCGAATAAAAAAAATCATGTCAATCGAATAATACATCGTTGTTTTATTGCAATTTAAAGTTCTATACCTCTCAAAAAAACACACCCTTTATATATATATATATATATATATATATATATATATATATATATATATATAAACATTATTGTTGTTCTGTTTTATTAATTTCATTTTACTTTACTGTCTGGTTTATCATCCACATGTGTTAGGAATATGCTTAACTTTTCAACATGGCTTTGCTTTCTCCAATGTATGTCTGCAGATACTTTGAGTTTCATTACAACATGTATGTTTCTATATCCTAATTTTTTTGTATAATTTTTCCTATTTTTCCTCTTTATGAGATAAACATTATTGTTCTCTTTTAATAATTTAATTTTAGTTTACTGCCTGCTTTATCATCCACCTGTGTTAGAAATTGGCTTAACGTTTCAACATGGCTCTGTTTTTTTTCTATTATGTCAAAAATCTCTGCTGTAAGGGAAAGGTGTATCTATAAAACATTGCTTAACCCTAAATTGCTGGCTTAATTCAGCGACAGCTCTAAAAATCATATTAGGTTTTAATTTTAGTCCAAAGACTCTTTTGGTATCTACATTTGTTGTGCATGCATATATATATATATATATATATATATATATATATATATATATATATATATATATATATATATTAAACATTGACGAAAGCGCTGAGACGTTATGTGCATTGGCTTAAGGGAAAGGTTTGAACCCCCAAATCTCACCCATGTGTACGCCAGAGGTCCTGCATAATTTTTGTGCTTTTTGAAGAAATATATTAACAGTTCTAATCTTTCATTAACTCTTTAAAAGGCTTTCAGGGTTCTTTTTTATCCTTTTTCTCATAATATTCATTTTCTTAGAAAGTGTATTTTCAATATCTATAGTTTAAGCTACATGACAATACATAATTTCATCACAAATAATTATTAATATTAAATCGTTTTATTATTTTTTTTTTATTTTCGCTTGTCATTATTACTACCGCTCTACTAAACCTAAAAAGATCACCATAAAAATTTAAACTTAAAGATGTAGTCTGACATTTTATTGAATCACAGTAAAATATGTTACTCACTATTGATATTTATGTCATTGTTTGAATATTCAAAATGGACAGATTTTTAAATAAATTTCAGCAAATATAATTTTGTAAATACTTATGATGGTTAGAGTTTTAACTTATAATGCTACAAAACAATTTTAAGGACAGAATCGGATAACTATGGACCTGGTATTATTTTTAAATGTTTTATCTAAGTATATTACATAGAAAGTTGAGGTTACACCACAGAATTCATGAAAACTTATAGTGCAAAAATTACTATGACCCTAATCATGCATAACATTCTTCGTAATTCATAGAAACTTTTCAGTCTTTGCTAAGGTATAATTAATCAATTGATGTGAAAAAAATACTCTGACTTGAGATAAGGCAAGGTTATTATCAAAAACCGCTACCTATAAACAACAAAGAATTTTAATCTTAAGAAATTCGAAGATTGGTTGGATAATAAAAACAAACCAAATTTTTTTTAATAAATACCACATGCTATTTAATTTTAAAACATCTTTTTTACTACCTTTTTAATATCATCTTTTAAAAGATTATAAAAAAAAAGAAATTCTTGGATGGGGTAACATCTCCAGATAAAAAAATTTCTTGGAGATTATGGAAGTGGAAAGTAGGTTTTATATGTATTATAATTATTACAACAAAACAGAAAGAAAAAAAAGGTGTTTCAAACCATAAATAATTTTTTATGCTGACCTTCACTCTTTTCTATCACACAAATTAAAAATTTATAGATTTAAGAAAAATTAAATAATTTCCCTCTCTTTCTCTTATTAAGATATTTTTTTTTCTTAAGAGATTACGTATTACTTAAAAGAGAAGTAAAACAACTTTGTTTCTTTGAAATAATAAATATTTTGTAAAAACTGAATGAAATTAATGTTAACTTTGTGTGCCCCACATTTTAAAATTAACATTAATCATTGACAAAACTTAAGATTTTCTTAGAACATAATTTGAAAAAAGCAAATAAACATTGATTACTGTCAAACAAAATGTATTAGTTCGTTAAAACTACTTAATAATCACAAATTTGCTAATTTTTTCCGTTTTTCAGAAGGTTCGATGTACTTGAGTAATACTTTATTGGACAATTAATATTGCTAATTTACTTAACATGCTTCCGAACGATATTATAACTGTTAACTTTCATTTAACAAATTAAATGGTACAAGTATCTAAGGATAATTAACTAAATTAGAAACTCCTTACAAAAGAGAAATGACTGACTGCCTGGCGTTATTCAGGACCCCTTCAAAAAATTTAATTTTTCACGGTCTCCCTAAATAATATCGGGGACCCATGAGTCTCTGTATGGACCACTTTGGAAACTACTGCTTCAGATTATCCTTAGTGGTACAATCTTCGTACAAAATAATTGATGAGATTGAAGTTCAGTGGAAGGAAACATATTGCAGCTCCCATTCTTCCAAGTAATTGTGTCCCTCAGTTTTGTGGATTCAGCTCTCTAACTCATAATTCAAATTGAACATTGCTAGTAACGAAGCTCGTGATCACAATTATAGCCACAATGGAAACTCTCTTGTTGGGCAGGATATAATTTAATGTTAAATATCATCGCATTTCGTAATGATAAGTCTCTTAGGAATGACTGAAAAGCCTGGGAAATTCCATTCATGCGCGCCAGAATACGAACAACGCAATTTTAGTTACCAAACAAAAGATATAAGTCTACAGCAGTGCTTCTCAAAGTTTCAATATCTGCGTCCCATTATTCAATCATGATTTTAATTCCCCTCCCCCCTCAATACTATAATGTATTTAATTTAATATTATAATTATAATATTTAATTAAGTGTCATCGGCGGATATACACATTTCGTTCAGCCAAAGCATTAATTGCCCCGGACGTATATATATATATATATATATATGTATTTCCGAAATACGACATTTTCTGTGCACTGCTTTCCATAAAGTAATTTCGAAGTCTTTGGAATGCAATAAAAGGACTTTTACAGTGTTTGTGTGAGAAGGATTTACTTATTTCGGAAGTTATGCTTACTTGTTCCTCCCCCCCAATACATCACAAACACGTGCCTGCGTGGAAAATAAGGGCGCTGGAGAGTGAATTGCCTAACTTTAATTCAGCAGTTAAGGGAATAATTATAAAAAGTACAAATTATCAAGATAAGTGTTAATTTTGGTATATAATTTTATATATGACAAGACCATAGGGTTATGAATAATTATTGATGTTGTTTTTAATTTAGCATTGTAGTATTATTAGTATTTCATTATAAAATGCATTGTACAGTACTGATACATTTATAAGTGTATTATATTTTTGCAATTGTGTATTTTTTTATTATACCAGAATGTATTTTCTTTATTTTCTTTTTGTAAATTAATAATTTTTTGGAATAATCTTTTGTTTTTGACTCTTCAAGCTCAACCCCCTCTCAGAGTTATCACACACTCTTAGGGACACGCACCCCACAGTTTCAGGAACGCTGGTCTAGAAAAACGTTAGAAATGAACATCTCTATATTTTCCCATCATTTGTAATACTTAAAAAATTAAGAAATGTCATTTTTATGTGAGATAAAACTATTTTACCATACATAAAAGTTAGTTAAAATTCAGATACTAATCACTAGAATTAGTAATAATAATTCAATTCAGAGTAATAATAATTAGAATTAAGAACTTTTGTTGATTGAAGATTAACCAGATAAATTGGGCTGATAATATTCGGAGGGAAGCATACATACCCATATTTAGATAACTTTTTCGATTGTTCCTCTCTGAATCCTCGTATTCACACAATGACCTTTTTCCCCTCCTTTAATATAATCTTTTTACGCGGCTATTCCAAACTTCTCCCTCTTCATCCTCTTAAGCTGCTTCTGCATATGCTGCTATTCTCTTCAGTAATCCCTGCAGGTATATTGAATGAAGGTCAGAACAAACACCAAGAGCGGAAAGACAGAGCTAAAGGCAAAAGTCCGGATTTTCCGGTCACTGGCCAACGGACAGACAAACGGACGTTGTTCGAGTAGGCCAGTCCGCTGCAATCCTCTTTACTTTTAGGGGCCACGAGAATTCAAGACGATTACTTGGGCCGAACCAAAGACGCGTAAATGCTCCTCAGAAGATGGTCAAAAGAGGCAGAGAAAGAAATAAAAATGGAACTGAGGTGATGAAAAAAAATAAAACAAGACAAAAGTAAGAAGGAAAAAGAATCAAATAGGAGGCAGAGGACAAAAAATGAGTCAATGAGGTTGAGTTGGTGATTTTTGTTTTCCTTTTTTCAGGGGTTATTTGGTGTTGGAGTCCTTTTTTCTCGCCGTCATTTTACTCAAGGCTGTCGGTCCTCTTAGTATCGAAAAAGTGCAATCAATGGAAAGGGGTGAGGCTTGTCTCCTGTACTCGTGATGGGTAATCGTAGGTCCCATGTTCAGTGAGATGTTTCCTTTTTTCCCCCCATTGCCCTTTCTTTTTTTTAATGTTCCTTTTTTGTTTCGTCTTTTAGTAGATACTTTTGTAGCGATTTCCTGTCCGTTAGTTTATTTGCGACAGGAAGTGAATAGTATGCGCTATTATTTGCCTTAAAAATTTCCTTTTGTATCCTTTTACGAGATAAAAATAGAAAGAGATTTAAAAGATATTTTTAAAATGCTTTTGTATCGAGTAATTATTTTTTAAAGAGATAAATAGAGCTGCAATTTTTATAAATGGTGAAAAACGTCTGGATGATTTTTTATATATAATTTTTTTCAAGAGTAAGCAGATAAAAGACTTTAACTTTTCAAATATAAACAGTATTTATCTCAATTCATTTAAGCTATTTTTTGTGTCTTTGTAGCAAAGAATGAATGAAACCCATCTCCAATATCGCTATACATTAATACTTTTTTTTATTTGAATGCATCATTTTTTGTAGAAAAATGCATGTTAATATTCTTTAAAATGTTCCATTGCTTCATTTATGCTTAAAACAATTTTTAGACATTTTTATGAAATTCCAGCTTAGGACAAACGAAACCTATAGTGATTGATTCGAATACAGACATTGCACAAACAACCTTTTGGTATTATTTCAAATGGTTCTTTTTTTTTTCTGCTTTTGCTAACTGATCATATAAATTAAAAATTCAACACTCAGTGACAATGAGCTCAATATTTTTAATTAAATATTAATAAAATAACAAAAAATTACCTTTATAGAATATGAATATATTTTGTGATATTTCATATAAATAAAAAATATTTAATATCTAGTACATATGAAAAGGGAAAGATACAAATTTTAAAAAACCCAAAATTAATTTAGAATTTGCTTACATTCGAGATTAATAATAAATGATAAATATATACGTATCTGTTAGAATTATCACCCTAATACTCATAATTCTGTAATAATAATAACTTCGTTTAAAATGGTAAAAATAAATGTTAATATTAAGGGAAAATTTTAACTACGATAAGCAATTTAGTCTTTCATTTACAAATTTAGTAATATGAGTATAATTACCGTAAAAGCATTCGTACAACGCGTACTTTCAGTGGAAAAAATAAGATCAAAATTTACGACACTTTATCCGTATATAAAAATTATAGCTTTAAAAACAACGAAAAGATACGCATAAAAAATCATCATATTAATATTCTGTTATATCTTCACATCATCGAATTCTATTCGATCATTTCATCATCGCTGTCATTCTGATCCAGAAATAAATAAACTTTTTCCATTCCATACAGATTGTTTGACAGACTACATATTTTAAATAATTTTCTAGTTATGTCTGCTTTAATATCATTCCATGCTTTATATCTTCTCTCATAGACTATTTTTGGACATCAAAAGATAAAAACATTGCACATGTACCTTGCACACTTATTCGTTAAAAAAATGCGCGTTATACGGCGAATATGTCGAAATTTTTAAAAATGCAATTTCTATTTTTGGAATGTAATATTATGTTTGCATTTTCCCTTATTAACCTACAAAGTCGTAAAGACAAAAGTTTATTCTATCAAACTAGTTTGACCTCGCTTATTCATTCCTAAATCTGAAATTGCTTTTTGACACGCTGGGCTCCATTTTTAATTTTTGTTTATTTCTACTTTTGTCTTACTTTTAAATGTTTATGTTGAATTCCGCAATTTGCTTTAATAATTTATTCTTTTCTGCTTCTTATATATATATATATATATATATATATATAATGTACATATATATTGTGACGTCTTACGCGTTTTTTCTTTAACAAGTCCTTTGGGTTCTTTGGGCCAGAATTAATGGCGACTCTTTTCCAACCAAATCCAAGAAACGAGATGTGAAGAAGAAATGCAAATAAACCGACTTTAAATATAGGAACTTAGAGTAAGGGGGATGGCAATGTAAAGGGATGTTAAACAATTGAGGTGCGTTGTGGCAGTTGATGATTATTGCAGTTCGTGGTTCAAGATTTAAGTTCTACGTGTCGTGGATAAACATATTAGTGTTCGACTAGAAGTTAGTCGTCAAGCTGCATACCATTGCAGATAAAGACAAGTAGCGTTACGGAATAAAATAAGGTAGGATTGATTACACTTTATTAGAATTGAGGATTAAGCGGTTCGATTATTGAGATTGGTCTGAATTAGAAATATAAATATAAATATATATATATATATATATATATATATATATTGTGTGTTGCGTATTGTGTCATCGTAGATTCTCTCATATTAATTGTAATTATATTTGTTAAAAATTTAATTTGAACATCTTAATAAAGTCATATTAAGATAATGTATGACCCGAGTTCTTTCGCTAAACCTACACCTCTAGCTCACGCTGCTACTTCGAGGGATGTACTTCCAAAGGGAGATACATCTCAATATATGTACATATATATATATATATATCGTGAATTCCAATGAACGCTTTACTTATTTTTAAATTCCGGTATTAGGTGATCAGTGTGTAAGAAATTTTATATTGATGAACCATGATCTTGTTGACGGATATTCCATTTTAATCACACTTAGACTCGTAATTCGATAACGACATACACACAAACACAAATAAAAACCTGGACGACACTTAGTGAAGCAACAAAGCACATGTAAGCAGCAGCAAGCAAGTCATATACGTGAAGTCCTGGAGGTTTAGTACCATTACAAATTAAAGCACCCTCAAGAGAAAATTAGCGTAAATTTTTACACACACACACATACACACACACACACACACACACACACACATATATATATATATATATATATATATATATATATATATATATAAGGACCTCTGTATAGCCAAACTTGTGGGGTCGGTAAGTCGATCTTGTGAGTAATGGTGGTACGGGAGGGATGATGCATGTTAAATCTGCCATGGCTTAGACTCCTCTCATTAGCATAATGTAGGAGTAGGGAGACAACTCAAATATTGTCTTCGCCATTTGACTGAGGCTCAGAACAAACGATGTACGTCACCAAAAGCCATAGATCCTCGTTAAAGCACAGTATTAATAAAAAATATAATGCAGATATATATATGTGTGTGTGTGTGTGTGAGTGTGTTTGTGAGTGTGTGTGTTCAGAATAATATTACAAATTGATTTATTGATTGGTTGTTAATGTCATATTTTAATTTGACACGTGGGCTATTGATTTGTACACCTCATGAGTTTCAATCAATTTAAAGTGAAAAGCATGACATTTGAGCTAGAGCCCCGAATTCCCACTCCACAATCACATGAGGTCTTTAAAATTCAACAATGTTAATTGAACGTAAGCTCTTTTACAAGACGGTTCTTTAGTGAACTCAAATCACTTGTCGTCAGTAATTATGCCAGTCTCGAATTCATGACTATGATCACTCAGTTACCACGTTTACACTGTACTACAAAACGTTTTGACCATGTAGGACTCTTTTGGTGTTTGTGCTTTCTGTAAGTGGTATGGTAAAATACTTTCCTCAGGTCAAGTATGGATTATTTTGTTTTAATCACATGCGCAATTCCTGTACTTCTTTTAGAATGCATTGTTCCCTTTTTGGATCTTTCACAAAGCTCGAGTGACCCACGTGAGCATTCTCAAATATAATATTAGGAGTGATTTTTGTTTACTAGCATGAATTCAGCCATTCCCACAGCAGTTGAATTTTTATAATACTTTCATACCTCACTCAACCCTAGATCCTTAGTGTAAGTTCTGGAGGCTCTCTGGCTCACGGTTATACAAGACAGGATCAAACTCTTCTAGCCCGCTTTCGAAATGGCAATATCAAATCAATGAAATGTTCCGAAGGACGCAAGAGCTTTGAAATGTGCACGAACTGTTCTTCTGAGCCGGCAACGCCTGCTCACATCCTCGAGTGCCTAGGGTTCACCAAGCAGGACTTACCAGACGTTCCCTCGCTGGTTTTGAACTATCTGAAAGTGTATGATGTCATGGACCTGGTCTAGCACTGCTGACCAATGGGGGAGTGTAACGACAACAACAACCTTAGTGTAAGGGCTTAGTTACCACCGTATCCGCCGCATCAGTGATACGTTGCAACCAAGCTGCAAGGCGCCCAGTGTGTGCAACATTTTGATATCTTCATATAAAGTTTGTTAATAGAATGGTTTTTATATATTTTTCAAAAACGAGGCACCCAAGAAATTTCCATACATTGACCATTCAAGACTATCTACGCCATTGCCCTTTTTTCATGGCAATTAGAGCGACTGTTCCTGATTTAATTAGATTTAAGAAGTTTCTTCTTAAGTTAATATCAAATGTAGAAAAATGTATTTTAATCCCAGATTTTCTATTTATTTAAATTATTTCATTGATTATTTAAAAAAAATTGAGATAAGTATGCAAAAATCTTGACAAATACTCTAGAAATTAATTTATTGTTATCTTCAAACGCGTTATTTTTTGTTGTTGTGGTTGTTAAATTTGAGAAATTTTCTAATCGTTTTGTAAAGTTACATCTGTAAAAAGAAATAAAAGAGATGTGTTTTGAAAGTTAAATATTTTTTTTACAACTTCTATTCATGGAACGTGTTCTAAATGCTACCAACAATAAAAATTGAAAGTAAAATCGTTTAGAAAAAAAAAGGAAAGCTTCCTACACATACTACATTATCTAAATATTTAAAAACATATTTTATGTACACAGATGTCTCTTATGAAAGAGAAAAAAACTAGAAGAAAAGGAACCGCCTAAAAATAAACGGACAAAAAATATTTAAAAATTTCATGAATTCTTACATAAAACAAACTAATTCGTGGAAATTTTACAGAAAATTTTTTCTATGCGGTGGATAGGGACCGCAAAAAGAAAGTCGCACTTATAAAATATGCCAATTATTTATGAAATTTATGTAAAAGTACTTCCATAAAAAATAAATAATTAATTATTACACATGGAAACATTTTAAAAACATGTAGTTTCTCATTGTATACAGGGATAATTTTTAAAAATGCACATACATAATTCATCGGTGCTTAGCGTAATCCAAAGCCATATAATAAATAAGTTCAAAATCGCTTCCGTCACTTGAACGTCCAGTTTCAATTGATTTATTTTTTGGCAACATAAAGTAAGAGATAAGTTTTTGGAACGAAGGTCGGGTGATGAGTTACTTGTAAATGTCACAATAATCAGATATACAAGATTGAAGCCCTTTTTGGAATTTTGTACTCCTTTTTTGATTTGTATGTATTTTAAGAAAATGCTTTTCCAATTTGTTGGAAAGCTGAATCCCTGCATATTTTTAAACGCTATAAAAAATCCGGTTCTTTTTGTTCGTCTTCATAATCTATCAAATTATTAATAATGTCACTATCATTGAAAGTTTCGTCTTCAATCAAGCGCGGGCTGCTGGAGCATTGAGAGAAAACAGCTGAATAAGCATTGTCGGGAGACTGTTTATAACAAATGAACAGAACGTCTTGAAGTGTATATATTTCAGTGGCGTAACGTATACTGCCGTGTCAATGGGGGACAGGACTCTGGGGGTCCAAGGCTTGACTTACGCTAAATTATAGTATTTACCCAACTTCTAAAATATTAAAGGCATAACCTGACATTCAGGGGTGGGGTCGTAACATTCTCCGTTCGCCACTGGTAAACAGAGAGAAAGCATTACAGTGGCGCCAAAGCCATTGAAACTCATACACCGCATAAAAAAGATCGCACATAAAAATCACACAAAAAAAGACTGCACAAAAACAGGTTCGACTGTATATTGCTTAAGCATCTCACATAATTTTATTTCATAATATTCGAAGTACATCTTATTCAGGGGCGTAGCTAACGCCGTATCAATGATACTTGGCCCCTAAGTTACAGGGCTCCCAACAAGTGTAATTACAGTCTGATTAGCAGGGCTCCCATACCTAAAAAAATGCCCCGAAGGAATTTTGGTACAGGGCCACCTCATAGCTAGTTACGCCAGTGATCTTATTGTTATACATCCTAGTATATATATTTTCTAAGGGAAAAAAACTCCAATTTTTCTACAATAAAAGTAAAAAGAAAGAAATAAAGATATATATATATATATATATACATATATATATATATAATATGAAATTTATTTAAGTAAATATATCTTGAATCTTTTAAATAGCTTCTCTTTCCAGCAATATAAAAAAGCTATAAAAAATAACTTTATTTCTACAATACAAATATACGTTGGATAAACTAAGCATTCAATTGTGACATCAGTAAGTAGTAACGAAAAAAAAAGAATTTTTTTCCTAGACCTCCATAAAAAATCCTTTAGATAAACTAGATTAGATTCGCCGTTTGATTCTGTCGTGACAACGAAGTAACAAATGGGGATTTCGACTTTGAAAAAATAACTTTGTTGCTCTGATCGTGGCATAAGCCTCACATGAATCAATGTAACTGTAATTTGAATTGGCTTTTTGTTACATTACAAAATATAAAATGACAAAATTTACATAAAATAACAAAAAAATTAATTTATTTGATACCCATTCGTTTTTCTCTAATATTTATATCGAAATCTTGATAAATACAACTGTGATTCATTCTGTTTTAAAAGAAATGAAACGTAGTTTTTACTTCAATTTTTAAGACACAAATTCTTTCTTTAACTTTTTTCTAGAATAATTTTTTCATTTGTAAATATTACTAATATATCCCAATATGATTATTTTATTAATTTCATCAGAATATTTACCCTTTTTTTGGGTATACGAGATATATAATTTAATAATTATCCATATCTCACCACCATAAAATCAAATACAGAAAATTAATTTTGAGATGAAATATTGATTACTATTTTTTGAATCATTTAATAATTTTGATATTTTTTTTCTATTACTAACTAATTAATTTCTAAATTTCTTGTCATAAAAACAATACAAAAAAATCATACATCTATGGAGTCAGAAACACTTCTCATAAATAAAATGAAGCCTTGCTTACATATTTTATTGACAACAAAGATTGAAAGAACTTGAATGCAGTTTTTAAGCTAATTTAACTTCATAAGTTGCGGTTGAAATATGTGTTTAGGCTTAAAAAGAGGTCAGCAAACTTCGACTACCTTCGATTCACTTACAAAAATAGATTTTTATTCTTAAAGTCATTGCAATATTGCTAATGATAATTATAATATTACTAAATTCTATAAAAAAAACTATTCTTTTTCTACATTTTAAGTTTAATTTTAGTGTAGGATTTCTCTATCTCTCTAGGACTATTTCTTAAAAATATTACATGTTTAATTTTCATGCTTCTACTATGATTAGAAAGAATCCCACCATTCACAGAAAAAGGTGAGGGGGTGGTAAGAACCCCCCTTAGATCGAAGTTATAGATAAGATATAACATTATAGGAACTTTCATGGCATATTGGTGGGAGAGGGGTGACAGACTACCGCGTTTCATGTCATTTAGGAATGGCGGGGTTTGAAAACGTCCCTCCTTTGGCCATGCGTATTTTTAGGGGTGTTTATGTTTAGGGTATGTGTGTCACGGACGACCTTGAGCAGGACTTCCGACTTTAGACGAAAATAGCCGAACGAGCGATACATTCCTGAGCGTGACGTGCATCCAAGTACACTCTCCAGCAAAACACGCGTTAAGAAGTTATCACTTTAAAACTAGTGAAAAAAAAGAATTGGGTGTATTTACACATACACAAAAAAACCCCGCCTAAACGCACTCTATACACGACTCCCGTGTGAGCCGCCAAAAAAACCAATGTTCTTCCCCCACATGGATTCAAGGTTCAGTTTGTGAAAAGCTTGTAGGTGAAGCTCTTCGCTAGCGCTTCAGGGGGAATTTCACTAGTTCTGCGGCTAGCGGTCGGGTTGCTCTATGGCTCTGCCACTGAGCAGTCCGCTGCCACATGATGGATCCGGTTATACACATCTTTAAGCATCTGATTCGTTTTAAGATAGTTACTTCTAGATTATAAATGATTTTCCATTAACAGAATTTCTTGAGAATCAGTGAAAATGTCGGAGTCAATTCTAAAACAGTAAAAGCGCAATCTCAACTGGTGAAACTATCCCCACCGGAAAAGGCTTCTAAAAGTAATTTTAAAAAATGCTTGCTTATTTTCATATATGAACTTAGAAGTAATCATGAATGGACAATAGATACACATAAATCCTCAGTAGAAGATGCAAAAAATTTTCATATTTTATGACATGCATAAGGATTAATAAAAAGAGTGTTTAAATGAAACACATCTGTCAATTTAATTGGTAGAATAAGTATGAAATATCAAATTAAAACAAATAGGATTTCTTGGTTACCGAAATTTTGCTCACGAACCTTGAAGGTTTAATTTACAACAGTATATTTAAACAATGGCTGATCTTGCATTGAGCCATAAAAATGAAAAAATCCCCCAAATTTCTTAATTTTTGAAGAATGCAAGCTGAAATATAACTTAAATAGTATTAAAATAGTATTTATAGCACGATACTCTTTTGATCGTAATCGCTACAGTGTAACCTCCCCTTATTGCATACATATATGCTTATAAATGGCTTTTTGATTCTTTATTTATCATGTTTCACTTACAATTTGGCTCTTTATTCTTCTTGAAGGGACTGGATTGGAAGTGGACGAGGTTTCACTTTTGCATAGCTAGGGAGACACTGGTTCTCTCAACCAGTCTGAAGATAATTTTTAAAGGAATTTAAATTTGCAAAAACTTCACATGGAATCTGGGCTGACGTTCTGCAACTTTCATCTAAGTTATATGCAGCCAACCATTTTATAAAAATACCAACTTCCTTTTCTTTAATTTGTTATTTAAAAAATATATACCATTTGACTGTATCACCTTATATGCCCCAACATATGGATGCCGTAACGATTTACTAATGTAGCTTGCAGTTAGAAAACAGTGGAGTGAGCTTCTATTTATTTTTAAAGGAAAATAGAAAACCCATCTTTTGGAAAGGAAAGAGGATCGATGCTTAAATACACATCGATACCATTGGTTCTCTCTCCCCTTCCAAAAACAGATATTTTATTTCTCCTTTCAAGAATAATTTTTGACATCTAATAGCCTCAATGACATCTAAGATAACGCCCTACATAAGATCTTCAAGTATTTGAAATTTGAATTGAATTTTAATATTTGACGATTTTTTTATAAAAGAGGGATATTTATAATGTGATCGTATTTTGTGTGGCAATATCTAAAAGTTATGCGAATGTTTTTGCGATCGTATTCAAACCAACGGATTTATCAAACATAGAAATATAAATGATTGACTGACGAGTGTTATTGTCAATCCGTCGATGATTTTTGCTATATCAACAAGTAATTCATAGTTTTCTTAAATAATCTGCTCTTAAAGCTGAACATCACCAAAAACAAAATTTTTGCTAAGTCATTGTTTTAAGCCAGAATCTACAGGTGATCGCTTGAATCTTAAAGTGTAAACATTTAAACTCTTTAAAGCAAAAACTCAAAATTGTCTTGTTCTGAATGCTTATGAAAGATTCAAGTACAAAATAAAACTGAAATTGATTCCAGAGAATCTAATTAATATGATTTGTGAAACAAAATATATGAGAGAGTTCTAATTAATTCTTCATCTGCGTGGGAATATGTTAAAATTAATTTTTCTAGTAGATATTTGCCTTAAAATATCGCTCTTCATTTGAGTATGAAATTTAAAATAGTATTTATAGAGAAAAAATCTAGTTTCATATATCTGAAACATTAAGAAAGTATTAGGAGTTCAAAATAAGCATAGCGTATGATATAATATTCATAAGTGTCTAAATATTTAATAGAAGCTCAAAAAGAAATATATTTACATAATTTTCAAAAAAATATAACATTTACAGTAGGGATTATAAGTATTTAATATTTTTTAAATGCTGTGATTTTTTCAGTAGTGCTGATAAAAATTGCAAAAAAATGCTTCTATAAAATTAGTAGACCTTTAAAAGCTTGTTTGAAAGAGCTTTATCTAATTCTGAAAATAAAAGAACCACACAAAGGAAATCCAGGACTTGTACTAAAACTCTGACAGTATCTCTATGAAATGAGGGACTCAATAGATAATTACCGGCAAAAAAAATTTATTTCTTAAAAGACTGTGAATAAAAGTTTTAAAAACGAGTGTAAAAGTCAAATAATACTTACGTATTAATTCCATGTCAGAGATTTTTCACCAAAGATTTTACAAGCTATGGTAACCATTTGATACCGTCCTTAGAAAAGTTGCTCAACATTTTCGTCAAAATTAGTAGAAGATTGTCAATGGCATTGGGTGAGTGCGCAATTACAGAAAGCGGTTTTTCAATAACAACTGCAGAAATATTGATTGTAAGCAATTAACTACACGTACATAAGACAAACGCGTATCGTAAGTAAAAATCAGTCAACAATCCAGAAATTTATGAATAGGAAGTGACAAAAAAAAAACAGAAAGCTACATCTATTCTCCTATGTAACGATAATCCTATGAAATTAGTTTTTAATGTGTGGTGTGTGCTAAGACAGATTGCTATGCGATACTGAGAATTAGATAACGTACCTTTTAGCTATAAATCGATGTTTTGTGTTTTCGAGTATAAAACTACATAGTTTCACAAAACATTGCACTTGCGAGTACATTATTTCGTGGAACTCGATATCATAAACAATAAAATATTTATAATCTACGAAGTACATATGAGAATAAAATACATATTAATTTTCTTTAATGATATTATAGAAAATAGTACAAAAAGAGCATTACAAATGAAAGCTACTTTGTGAAAAGAAGAATTTTCAATCTTAATAAATAGCATATGTTTGTTATACTTTTAAAGAAGTTACTACTGCTGTTATCTGTAAATATATTTCATGTCCAGTATTGAATTTATATTTATGTATTTTTTTTTATTCTCGTTGGAAAGACTTCAAGCTAAAACATTATTTCTTTTACATACTTTGCAAACATTTTAGTGGGTATTCCATGTCAATTTGTAACCACAAAAATCAATATCTTCTCGTTTGCATCTGCATTTTAACATACAATATGCTGATAGTTCAATCACAGTTACTGTAGTTCTGTCAGTAAGGAATCCTGATTTTTTCTAGAAATATTAAAATGAGTTTTTAATCCAGCCATGTGGCTTTCCTTGTTTGGTAAAAATAACTTCTGATAGCGTTTTTTAATTGTAAATATGACCTTGAATTATGTTCCGAGCATCTTTATTCAAATTAATTTTTTACAATGATGAAATAAATAAAGAGAAATTGCCTATTTTATAGAATTGCATGAAAAGAGCTGAACTGAATGAAAACCCACTGCTTCTATATACTAATGCATATCTTGTACGGAGAATATTTAAGCGTACAAGTGTGTATAGTCGGAGCCAATAGAAAAACAGGCTTTAAAAGCGCGTGTAAGTTAAGATGTATGTCGTTCGCCAGTGCACCTCGGTTAATTTCTTGGGATTGTTTTGAAGTGATCGATTCAATTCAAATTGTAATAGTAAAAATGAGTAACAGCCAACGTTCAGATGATGGAATGAGGTGACGAGTTGTCGGGAAGCGAGAAGCAGGCCAATATCAAGTCCAGATTTGTAGAGAGTTCAAATTAACGCCGAGCGTCTTGTGTAACTTATGGAAACAGTTTCAGAATACTGGATCCCTCGAGAGAAAACCTGAGCAAGGTCGTCCAAGAGTCACGATAGCCAGAGAAGATCGCCATTTGTCAAATATAGTGAAGCGTAACAGAGGGGCTGCAACTTCTCTGCCATCTCGTTACTTGTATGTAGTGTAGCCACGGGAACCCGTGTATGAGTGTGGCTGTTTCAAAAAGACTTCATTAGAGGAAGTTGTTTGCAAGAAGATCTGCTGTTTGCGTCCCACTCTCGTCTACGAACAGGAGAGTTTATTTAGCATGGTGCAGACAGCATAGAGAAAGGAGTTTGGATCATGGACAACCATTCTGTTCACCGATGAGTCCCATTTCCGCCTCTCTACGAATTCTCGCCGAACGTTCTTATGGAGAGAACCAGGGACCCACACTACCTACCCTCCAATGTCCACGAAATCGATAATTATGGCGGAGGAGGTTTAATGGTCTGGTCTGAGCAGGCACCATCTTTTATAACCGTACGCAGAAAAGGTTCTGTTACTGGTGTGAGGTATAGGGATGAGGTCCTGGGGCTCTATGTGTACTTTAACAGGGATGAATGTGTGTTTGGCCTCGAGTCCATTTTAAATGACACTAACGCGAGACCACATAGATCTCTTCTGGTCAACGAATTTCTAGACAGTGAGAATATTCGCAGTATGGATAGGCAGGCTGGTCTCCAGACCTCAACCCTATAGAATATGTCTGGGACGCTCTGAGGAGGGCGATTGCAACTCGTAACCCCTCCACATCTCCATGAACCATCCAGAAATGAAAACAGCGTCGCTGAACGAGGGGGAACAATTGCCCCAAGAACTGATAAACTGCCTCATTTCGAGTATGATATTACGCTGCAAGGCCTGTATAGCTGTAAGAGGGGACCATATCCCCTATTGACCCATTTTTTTTTTTTTTTTTGCTTATTCTGCAACCACTGTTTCATACTGTCTAACTGAATTAAGTGTTACGCATGATTAGTCGCGTGCATTGCAATTTCTGAATGGCTATTTGTTTTGTATTGCATCAATGCATGTACATATCAAATTTCATTAAAAATGGCCCAGTAGTTCTAGAGATAATTAATCGAGTCTGCAAATTCTCTTAATTTCCTACACCAATTTAGATTAGGATATCACTTAAATTTTTAAAACATTGCGTATTATTTTTCTTCACTTAAGATTCCTAGAAGTCTAATTTTAGAATTTTACACCATATCAGGTGTAGGCCTCATCAATTGGCCATGCTTCAAAATTACGAGTTCCGTTGCCAATAATGAGATATTTCTTTCTACGACTGGTTAACAAAAAATACAAATCCCCTAGGTTTGAAGAATTAAAAACGTATCGAATTAATATAAGAATATCCAAGCTAGCAACAACAGAAGATTCATTTAATTAAAATTTAATACGATGCCAAGAGGACTGTAGTTGTTAAACGTGTTAAAGGAAACATGCCACTTTTTTATCTACTTGCACTGTCACTGTAGTATCTGAAAGTGGTATTCTATTAATGTCTTTAATGAAATTGTCCCCATATTTTCAAATAATTACATCTATAAGGTATGTCTTGTTAAATTTTTAACAATAATATCGCACTTCGTCCAGGAATTCGATACCTAATTGGAAAAGAGGTTTCGAGAGTTGAACAATCGAACACTATTATTGCTAATTAGATCTTCATGTTTATATTGAAAATATTCAATAGATTTACATTACGTGGATATGGATAATATCCAAACATCTTTTTTAATTTAGCTGAATTTAAAATTGCTATTTATTGTTCTAAACAACTGTTTTTCACGAACAACATATAATCTATTGTGTTTTTTTTACCTATTCAAGTAAAACAAAATGATAAATAGTTTCGTTCATATTTTCAATTTTTCCTACTGTCTTCTGTTAAAGTACATTTCTTCGTATTTGCTAAAGATTCTATTTCAGAAGATAAATTAAAAGTACTTTTGAGAATCGTTATTGGGGCAATATTGCTGTCAATTCTTTTAAATTGTCCAGTTTACACAGAAATCCATCTCTAATATGGTTTTATTAAAGTTAAGTAAAATTTGTAATTGCAAAAGCTTACCTCAAAAACTTTTATAACAAAACCTTGCAGAACATATAACAGCCAAATTATATAAGTACAATGTACACAGGTTGAAAGGAATTTTAGGGTTGAAATGTCAACTATTCGCAGCAGACATAAATACTCGCCTTCTTTTGTGACCAGTTGTCGAATGAACATGCACATAAATTACATTTTTCATTCGAGTAGTGTATCCGCTTCCCTATTCCCACTACTTATGATGCATTAATGTAGTAGCCAGTGAATAGCCATAAGAGGTAGCGTCTCATCAGTCAATCAGAATGCTTTATTTTTATATTCAATATTTTCATGATTTCGATGAATATTTTAAATATGCTGATAGAACACTTTAGAATATTTTAAGGTAGATTCCGCGACTCGTAGATTTTCTATAGAGATTAGGTATTAATAAATTTTACATTCACAAATTTTATATTCATACATTCTATGAATATAAAATATATGGTATTCATTTTTTTTTAGATTTTAGTACCTACAAAATATGTTTTACAGATTTTATGCAGGAAATATATGCAGTATATGTAAATTGGTGAAAGTCAGTTTACATATATATATATATATATATATATATATATATATATATATATATATATATATATATATATATATATATATATATATATAATGTAATTTATAAAACATATACATGTGTGTGTGCTGGCTCAATTATCTTATGTAAAAACACAAATTTATACTACCTTTTTTTAGTAATACACTCATGTCTATAAATCTAATATATATTATAAATGTGAAAGTTTGGGAGGATCTTTGTAGGTCTTTCACGCAAAAACAACTGAATGGATTTTAATGAAACTTTACAGTAATATATCTTATACATCAGAATAACACATAAGCTATAATTTATAACATAGGCTATAATTTATGAAGATTTGTGAAACGTGTCCAAAACATAACGATATTTGTCAAGTAAGTAGGAAAAAATTCTGGCTTCTTCAAGCAAATCTGGCTTGCTCTGCAAAAAAGCCCACGTCAGCATATATCTTATCTTTTGTTTGTGAAAAACTCTTTTTGTTTTGGCTACGCAAGGGGCTCGCTTCTAATTAATTCCTGTGATCAGAATAATGCTTATTTTTTAATTTCAAATTAAAACTAAGTTTTGAAGGGATAGGTTGTTATAAATCTGTTTTTATTTTAATGTTTTTTTTATGATTTTATTATGCACATTTGGTAGTAAGAAATTGATCTTTTTTCCAAATAAATGCTTTTATCCGTTCTGATACTTAAAGTAAATAAACTTTCTCTTTCACACTGCATCATTTGGACAAATTTTCAAAATTTGTTTGTGATTAGTAGTTAATTATAACGCTATAATTTTAATTGAAAAGGCAGATATAATTATTTTTATACTTAAAAACGCAATAACTACTATACTGTATTTTTTGGAGTGAATATTAATGTCGCACTGTTCAGCTACACGAGGGCTTTTGGCAACGGATCACGTAATTTTGAACCATGGTCAAGTGACGTGGATGACACCTGAGATGCCATCCCCTTCTCCTAACTACCACACCACACCAACTTAGGAGGAATATTCTTTGAAATCCACTCTTCCAAGATATATGGCAACACGTGTTCCATGATGAGTATTTTAGCGGAAAAAATAGTTTGTCAAAATTTAAGTGTCTTATGTTTTTGTATGTTAGTGAAGACCTTGAAAAATGATTTGACAACTTATTTTAAGTGAACGGTGTATATAATTAATTTTACAGTGGAATATATTTAATTAATTTATTAGTTCTAACGGATTAAATTTTCCAAAGTGGAGTATTTTGTTTATGTATATCCCTTAATTTTAAATGTAGTGTTCAAAAAAAGAATATTGTATGAAAAAAACTGCAGTAAATCATAATGCGGTGGATAAAGTATTAACATGCATCGCACCCTACACGGCGGGTCTTACAAGGCTGTAATAAAACACGAGCCATGAAAGTAGCCAGACATTTGCCAACTTGACTCTCTCGTTAACATTTCGCTATGTTTTTCATTGAATCGTCATTATAATTTAAGAAACGGCGTTGCTTGCAAATATTACAATTTTAACATAAAATAAATACTACAGAAAGTAATATTAATGTATTATACTTTCAGATAAAAATTACTTGCACTATTTTAAGCGTTCATTACACACAACTTTTAACAATGTGTTACTTTTGCTGAGCAGAGATCAGCTTAGGAAGGTATTTTCAAAAATTGACCCTCAAGAGTGTTACGGGGAATTATAAATAAAAAAAATCCTTTTTATCAGCTATTAGATCTACATACTTAAAATTTAGCAAAGGTGTTTTATTTCTCTCTTTTTTTTCTTTTCTTTTTTTTTTTAGCTCAGCTACGCAGAAAGCTCTTTGTGTTTAATTTGCAATTCACGTAAAATTAACTCAATAAAAACTTCTTTATCCTTCAATCTGTGTTGTTTAATTTTTCAGTTCACCCGTGCGAAGAACGGGTATACCAGCTAGTTAAGGATAATTCAGAATCACACAGAAATTGAACTCTAAAATAAAAATTTCACCTGTAGAATTATCAAACACATCTTGAAGAAGAATATGCAAATTACAGGTAACCACCAGATGGCGTGGATAGTACGTCACAATGACGAGAGTGTAAGAGTATATAAGGAATGGTGGCAAAGAAGTAAAATTTTTCATAAGCGCTTTAAAAGCCTTTCATTGCACAACCGCATTTGGATGATTTTTTACGTGGCAGAATTATTGGACGACTGGAATGTGGACGTACCCAGCTGGAAGTATCCGAGGAACTTGGAATCGCCCAGAGTGTCATCTCCAGGCTTTGGCAACGATTCCAAGATGATGGTAATGTGAGTAGATGTTACAGCACAGGTCGCCCCCCCAGTTAGAACTCCGAATGAGGACCGGTATTTTTGCCAGTTACTGCCAAAAAAACAGACGGATCGCGGTATCAGTCCTGTCTCGTCAGCTCTCTTCAGCTACCGGTACGGCAGTTTCAAGGCAGACCGTGTACAGACGCTTAGGGTGCATTGGTCTATATGCTCGTAGGCCTGTCAGATGTGTTCCACTTACCGCAACTCACTGTCGCCTGCAAATAACCAGGAGTAGAGAGCATGCATTGTGGACACCACTACAGTGGTCTTGCGTGATGTTTCCGACGAGTCCAGGTTTAGTTTGCAGTCTGATTCTCACCGGACTTTAATATGGAGAGTGCCATGTACCCGTTACCACCAAGAGATCACCATTGAACGACACCATTACGGTAGTGCACGATGGCTCGCGCGCGCGTTTGGGAAGGAATTATTCTTGGTTCCGGAACTGACCTGCATGTTCAGAGTGTAACGATGACAGGCCACATCTATCGGGATGTCATTCCGGAACAACATGTACGTTTGTTTCGGGGCGCCATGAGTTTTCTGATCTTCTGTTTATGGATGACAACGCCCGTCCTCACCGTGCAAACATTGTACACGAATGCCTTCAATCGGAGGATATCATCCGTATGGATTGGCCAGCACACTCACCGGACTTGAATCCAATAGAGCATGTGTGGGATATGCTTGACCGACGAATTGCAGTCCGTCAACCCCCTCCCACCTGTCTACCGGAACTTTGGAGGGCATTGCTTGATGAGTGGTGTAATATTCCCCAAGATCAGATTGATAATTTGATACTCAGCATGACTAGGCGTTGTAAGGCCTGTATTGCATCGTCAGGGAGACATACTCCTTATTAACCATCGTACTAACCATGTTATACTGTTTTTCGTAAACAGGTTCTTTTTTGAAATTTGCTCCAGGGAGTAAAAAAAGCAATTTTTATTAATTATGTCAAACATGTAGAATATTTTTTTCTCTTTACTTTTTGTTTAATAAAGAGAATTTACAAATAAGTCAATTTTTTTTGTTTCCGTCTCTTTCTTTGACTGAACTTCATTATCCATAAATTATGGACATGAGTGTATTTCACGATCATTTTGTGTATGTTAAATCTCTTCGCTATATTATAAATTGCATTTATAATACTTTAATTTATGTATTCCATTTTCCTTTCACGTTTAAATAATTAGTTTTCAATTTAGTACCATTCAAAAAATGCTATCTATATTTTTTTTTGACATTTTACTATTTATATCTAAACGTTTCATAGAATGCTTTTTCTGGCACTTTTTATATAATTTTCCTTCATGATTTTGAAATTTTTATTGCTGCCTTTCAAAGATTTAAATATTTTTATACATGCATCATTTTTATTACGAATTTCTTAAAAATATACATTTGAATGCTTCCTAACTTTTCCTCATTGACGCTTTACAATATTTTTGCTAAACACAATCGTCGAGTGGGACATACACTGTATACATCTTTTTTTTGCGAAATAAAATGTTTTTAATTTTCAGAGCGTCAATTTTCTACCGTACACTGATCAAGAAATACTCATCTATGATTTAGATGAGTGGTAATATTTTGGGATGTAACAAAATAGAGGGGAATTCCGTAATGTTTTATATTTGTATAGATTTGCAATGTTTTAAATTTGTAAACAATTTCACTAATTGTGATTTAGTGCTGTTGTGTATTGATTAACAGTTAAAACACATGTTTCAGGATAGAATGAATAAAAGTTCATTAGGATAGAAAATTACTTTAAAAATGCCTCGTAAATTCTGAGGACTTAAAGTCGTAATTGCTTGCTTGTTAGAGCTGCGAATTTTATTTTGATATCACTGCATCAAAAACATAATTGGAGACTCATTAACTGTTCTTCTATACATTACTTTTGTGCCAAAACCTTTTTTCAACGTACTTATAGAAACAACTTGTATTGAGATAAAAATATCCAATTTACTAAATGGAATTTAAATATTTAAATTATTATTTTGATTAACATATTTTTTTTTGTTTTCTAAGCATTTTTTTAAAATTTCTTTGAATCGAATATTGCAATAATTTTCTTGAACTCTACTTATATAATTTTTGTAATATGTATTATAATCAATTTACATAATGAGTCTACTAAAAGCTATACAATGTTTTGAAACATTGTTTTATAAGTTATTTAGTTTAATCACACATTAGATTATATTAACTATATTTTCAAATTGCCTTTATAAAAGATAAGTAAGAAGATGGCACGAAAATTCATCTTAATGGTAATAACATGCAAAAAAAAACAATTTTGAAAGTTTTTCAATGAAAAGACTGTATTAAAAGTCTTAGAATAGATTAGAAAAATATGTCCTTGATGTTTCGCATTTATTATTTCTTACAATTAAAAGAGAAATATTTACTTTAAAATAATTAACACTTTTTTAAACAAAATTATCTAACAGGTCCAAACAATAATATTTAAATATTTAACAATCATAGAAGCGGTAATTTATTACTTGAAACAAAAATAAATTATCCTAATGAATATAACTACGTTTTATTTCAAGTATAGCTATTGTTGTACAAATACATTTTTTATGGTAAACAGTTATGTTATGTTATGTTATTTTTTCAATGGATGTGTTCCAAAGCTCATTACATTCTGTATTAAATGAAATATGAAAAGAATAAAAATTTCCTTCAATAACAACAAAATATTTTGTAAAAAATGATGGTGGATTCAGCTTAGGAAGCGTATGTTTATTAAGCATATATTAATCAACATAATACAAATTCTAAAAAACTGATGGTAATGATGTATATTTAAGTGTCTGTAAAACGAAAAGATTAAAAATAAATTAAGAAAAGGAAGTACAAAAAATATATCTTTATCTTGCACAGTGATTAAACGGTGTGCATTAAATATTAAATTACAGAATAATTTAAAACTAAAGGTCTTCTTAACGCGCGCGTGTTCTGTTTATACCTGAAATGAAACTTCTCCGAATTTTGTCTTATCAGAATGAATACAGAAAAAAAAAAGAAGTTCCGAAGGCAAAGGTTTACAAATCTCCTTGAATGTTCTTCGAAAAAGGATCTCCTTCTGAGGATCATTCTGCATATTCTTTTCATTTGCCCTTAAACATGTCATAAAACACACAAATGCGCTTTTTATTACTTTTGTTTTATTGTTTTTGTCTTTTATTACTTTTAGCATAGTGCACCTCTTGTAATTGAAAACTAATTCTGCTACAATGTATTTCTTGTAATGGTTCTCGAACTCACGTATACAAAGAAGCAAAAGTTGCAGGAATATACTTAAAAAAGGGTTTAGGCCGGTGTCGATTTTTTTTAATCCTCCCCCCCCCCTTCTGGTGGGATGTTGAATCGTGTTTAACAAGCATGTCTACAGATGCGTGTGGCTACACAAACTCCATATAGAATGTGTATCCACGTATTTCATACATATTTATACTTTTCTTCTTGAATATTTTTTTACTCTTGGAAACCCAGAATTTAATTTCATAACACAGTTTGAAAATACTTGGTATAGACCAAAATGATTAGCTTTGAAGTGAATGTTTGTTTGTGAACTTTTGCTTAGTGTGAGGTGCCATAATTGTTTAGTACAAATATAGATAATGTGGTTCCAAGAGACTACGGAATTTTTATATAATAAACAGATTTGTCATAGGAAAAAAATAAATTTAAATGCTTAGAAATGCTGCGTGAATGCTTGTGAAAATTTTCCAAGCGTGAAAGTGCCACGATTAATTTCTATCAAAATTTGTGATTCAAGAAAACGAAAATAAAATCTTATCTCAACAGCATAAAACTATATCTCAAAAATTAGAAATACAGCGTTTATAGAACTGTTTTATACTAGAAATTTAATGTTTCAGATAATTTTTCACATTTTTGTTCGAATCGTGTATATTTTATGTTCTTCCGTTAACAAATGCCTCTCAATAATTATATTCTGTTCAGATACCGATTTTTTTCTTTTATTTTTCAATGCAAAGTAGCAACACTGGGGAAATATTTCAAAACAAGGCCATAAATATTCACAAGCATTCTAAAAGGAAAAAGTAAACTAAGAGAAGAGTAATTCTTGTTTTACAGCGTTCAGATTACGCAGAAGAAAAATAAACTCAAATGTTTCTATCTGAAACATTTATAGCCGTATGATGAGCGTAAATTTAATTAGTCTTTTATATCGCTGCAGTTAAGTAAAAAACAAAACCTACTCAGTATTTAAATTAGATGTTTCAGATTTTTGAACTTTTACACACCAGCGATGGATATAGTCTTTCGTTGAAATAAATTTCAAAGAAACTTTTTTAAAAAAATATTTTCTTTAATAAAGATAGGTATAAAATTCTCATAAATATTTTAACACTTATAAAAGCTGTAAATGATTGGATGTAATACTTTGAGGACTTTTTTAGTATAGTAAAATCGATTTATCAGGTATTTATTTTGACATGCAGGAAATTTCTATTACATTTAATTTATGTTCATGGTATGACTTATACTGGAGATGGGCATTAGGTCCACCACGATTGACCGGTGGACAACCAAGATAATTTGAGTTAACCACCATTACTAAGGCCTAAGACGCGCATAATAAAATAAACATATTTACGAAACACAGACGCCAGCTACAATGGAGAATCAGCTTTTCACAATTGATGTGATTGTGTTTTCTGAAGCTATGGATTTTATAAATGTGTAGATGACACATGTACTGTCATTCGAAGCGCACGGTGGCGCTTAACACGTTCACTGCCACTGTTGGGGGAAGGAGAGATAACTGCGATGCCAGCCGTAGAAATAAATTTTCTCTTACAAGCGGACTAAAGGGGGGAACAAATGATGATGATAAGTTCTTCCGCGATAGCACGAAATTGGCTATTGAGACATTATCTCACATCCCGCTTTTCTACGGGTACGGGTTTTAGCGTTGAGGTTATGTCTCTCGATGGCACGAAACTTGACATCGAACAAAGTAAGTACATAAGTCAGTTTCAGATCCATCGGTTCACATATGCTCCCTGCTTGCTGCATTGAATACGTCCACGCTCTAGCAGTCACTGTATCTCTCTCTCTCTCTCTTTCTCTGGCATAGTTGTTCAAATGCTCAACTTGACAATTTCATGTTACTTGCGCTTTTATAATAAAAAAAGTCATATTTTAAAAGAGGGATATATATATATATATATATACAATGTCAAAAACAAGTGTAAGAAAAAAAGAATACAATTTAATACAGAAAGTCTACACACCTATGCCTCTGGGTGTACCGAAAAACCTTAAAAAAATTAGAAGTCCACCCCCTCCCGTATAGAAATGCCCTTATTAACAAATGAAGATATACATCTGTTCAGAGCGCACACAGGAATTTTTCAAGAGGGGGGTCCGGGGTCGAAAGTTCATCATTCTTGTATCATGCTCATTTTGATTTTGTCGATTTGGGGGAACAAAACACAGTAAAAAACTAATTTTTGAATAAATAATTAGCATTAATTAATAAAATTAATCATTTATAACAAGTAATTAATTAAAATTTACGTACTTTATACATAGAATTATAATCAATCGGAAAAAAGTCAAGGGCTTTGGGGTGGGGGCTCCGGATCCCCAGGACCCCCCCTTGTGTGCGCCACTGCATCTGTTCTATTGCATCAATATTGTTTGCATGGACCTTTAGAAAATCTGTTATACACTTAATTAACATTGAATATAATTATATTTATTTAGGAAACTATTAATTCTCTCGTAAATTATGTAAAAAATTTAAAAAAGCTTTTTATTTGCATTACTTTAAAATACAGGTTGAAAGCTCGCCAGCTAGGAAGAAGCATATTTCTAATATGAAAAATACGACAATTTGAATTTGGCGCATTGATATATTAATATAGAATGGTAAAAACGAAACACTTTTATTAGTATACACATATATGAGTTTCTGTATGTTTCTATAGACATTACAAAATCATGGCATTCCGTTAGAGCTGAATGAAAATAAATGAAGCTCGGATTTCTTTATATCCGAATAATACGTAGTACATAATCATCTTGTCTGACATAGATTTCTTAAACTATATTCAAGGTATCTGACTACATTCGCAGAACCCTGCTTTTGAAAAAAAAACATTGAAATGAATACATTTCGTTTTTATATTTAGCGTCATTTGAATTTAAATACGCATGTCAAATTGTCTTAATGTATGCTATGGCAAGAAAAAAATGATCTAAATGCAATTTTTTATGGGAAAAAATGGAAAAAGAGTGAAATATTTTTACGGCATTCCCCTTCCAGGAAAAATGCTTCAATGATAATAATGTTTTGCTGAGACTTCTGTTAAGAGCATGGAATAGTATTTTTGAAATATATATATAAATTAGAAATAGATTTATTCACATTTTTATAGTCAAGGTACAGACATTTCAGTGAAAAACTCCAATTATTATTTCGATTAATAGTAACTCGAAAAGAAATATACATATTTCAAAAATTCTAGTTTAACTTCTGAAAATAAATCTTAGCAATATAAAAGAAAAACATTATTATTATAGAAGCATTTTCCATTAAAAAAAAGTTTCAGAAAATACGTCTTCTTTTCGTTAATTTTAGTCACAAAATTTCACTAAAAATAATTTTATTGTAGTAATATTCTTACGATAATTTTATATGTATATTTGATTTCAAGTAACACTAAATATCCTTAAAAATTGTTCATCAACACGCCTTTGTAAAATCATGGTTCCGAACGTAATTAGATACCTCAGTTTCTATAAAATGTTCACATTAATTAAAAATGGATGCCATAAAAAGTATCAACTGTGGTAAATCACAAGAAAAGTCCACTATAGAATTTGTTTGTTAAAAAAAATCCTTGTATAGGTCATTATAAATTAAAATACATATTTCCAGCTATAATTATGCTTTATTAAGTATAAATTATTAAAATGGAAATTATTTCCTGCTTTTAATATATGTTTTGTGAAAGGGTTGCGCAAACAAAAAAAGAAGCTTCGTTCCATAAAAGAAGTGCTACGCAGAAAGGAAACCCTTGGATCTGGACAAGATAGTGTGGCCACCGCCCTTAGAGAAGAGACATTGAACGATGATAATTGTAAAGCTGGCAGGGGTATGGAGACAGATCGCAGCTCGCTAGATTATGATTATTTCCTCTGGGACTTCAAAAAAATAGGTGTCCACACTGCCACTGGGTGTGTTCACCTATCTGCCTTATTGATCGGAAGGGCTATGGCAGCTTACTGAACTACAGTTGTGAGGAATGTTGTTGCATTAGCGTATCTACCCATTCTTGTTGTTGGTTAGGTTTTACAAGAAAATACCACGTTGATTGTGTTTTGTGTGTTAATTAAATCCAGGTAGTGGCTATTACATATCTGTTGCTTACTACTTGTTAAATAAGTTTAATTAATAAGTCGAATCAATTAAGACATATGAATTAGTAGGAACTTCAAAAAATAGATATCTCTCAATAAATATGAATATATATTTTCTCTCTCTCAACTGATTATGTATAAGACATTGCGTTACATTTAAAAATTTACAATTACTTAAAATTACATTGTTTACATTAAAGCTGTTTTTCAACCAACACATTGATAGATAAAAGTGTATTGTATAGGTTTATAAAAATCCATGAAATTTTTCCCATATTTAAGTTTTGAAATGTGATTCTACGAGTAATTTTAAAGTGTCGTACATATGAAAGGCTTTAACAATTTCTTTTATAATTAATTTGAAATGGAATATACTTCATTTAGTGCCAAAATCTATTGTATATCGCATTTAAAAGCGAGTTTTAAGAAATAATTCAATATAATTGTAACAGCAATTATATATTAATTTAAAAAATTTTAAACCTGTAGGAATAAATATAATTTTATAACTTAAGCAAAAATCTACTTCGGAGTATTTTTTTACTTGCCCAAATTATTCTCCTTCCCGTTTAGTTAGAAAAGGACTGTGTAATAAAAATTATTAGTTAACATTTTACTAACTGAAGTTTGTTCATATATTTTTCAGTCCAAATGATTTTTAGATAAATATTCAATGATCATTTTAACTCTTTGTTTGTCTATCTGACTATGTCTATCGATCTATCTATATCAATAGATTTATATCTGCTTATATATCTACATTTATCTACCTATATCTATAGATTTATATCTGCTTATATATCTACATTTATCTACCTATATCTATAGATTTATATCTGCTTATATAGCTACATTTATCTACCTATATCTATCTATTTATAGCTGCCTATGTGTCTGTATTTATCTGTCTGCCTACCTACCTATCATCCTTTCTATATACATATATGCATGTATATAATTTTGACAATCAGTCATCTATCTTTGATATCTTAAGACTAGGTTTCAGTCATTAACGACCTATTGTGTAATAAACGCTTTATTTGTCAAGGCGTAAAGTTCCCATTCTAGAATGATGTGGAAAGTAGGAGTATAGGGTGCCAGCTGAGGTATTGCCTCCTTCAATTAATTGTAGTTTAAAATTATACGTGGTCCATTACCGATAGCCTTTATCTTGTTTTGAAGTGCGATTTTAATAAACAATCAATAAATTAATCGAAACTTACATTTATTTTTGATTCTTCATACCAAATGCTCTAGTTTTCTTATATACTTTTATCTATTTTACTCTAGGTAATGTATTGTTTTTCATTCGTTAAGTTTGCTTTCACTTCTTATACAGGGAAATCAAATGAATTTCCTTAACCTTTTTTTATCCATGAACCTATCCCTGTCATACGTCAAACTCATATGATATAATAAGTGGACCTTTAGTTCTATTTTATAATTCGTTAAAAACCGCACATTTTTAATGTTAAAAAAATTAATAAATATATTCGAAATAAATGTGTACATTTTGTTTAATAATAGCAACAAAAAAAAGAGGTTAGTTAAAAATTTTAGTGGATTCAACTGATCTTATTTTTTATTCTGCGTCGGTTTGTTATTTTATTATATATTATTGTGCCTTAATATACTGACTGGGCAGCAAAAATGTCCGTTGTGGTTCGCATGCGGCTTACGAATGGCGAGTTCGACTCCCCTGCCATAGACCAAGGTAATATAAGATTGATATTTATATCTAGTTGAATACCTGTTTTTGACTACCCAAGTCTATATTATTAGCTGGATTTGCTAATAATTATTTAAGATGGATTTTTTTTTCATTTTGGGGACATTTTAGAATTTGGACTAATGAATTATTATCTTTTGGGGGTTTAATTATGCTTGTATTTTCCAAAATTATATATATATATATATATATATATATATATATATATATATATATATATATATATATATGGGGGGTTAATAATTCCCTTTAATTTAATCTTCAACGTGCTTTTAATTTTTAACGGTCTTGGCGTTTAGGACCGTTCGTAAATAATTACTAGCTACCCGTCTAACGGGAATCTATCGAACTATATTTATGCACCAATAGGCAGGCTCTGTCCACTGAGATCATGTAGGTGTACTTTTGCTTTCCGGTTGGTATGAATACCGCGATTTCTTGAAAATCAGCCATCTTGCTCTCGTCTTCGTCATGTAGCTGTCGCGTCACTTGCTACAGTTTTGTGTCGTCCATTCCCTGTTTTGTGAAATAAAGTGGAACAACCTACAAGAAGATGATCACTCTTTAGTTCAACATCCTCTACAGCTACACCTACTCTCGGAATAATGATGTTATTAAGAAAGAATTACCACACACTAGCCATTAGCCGCTTGCATCACTGGGTATTTCATGATGCCAAGATTACTAAATTCTACGCTCACAAACGGGCATTGTTTTTTGTCTATAGGTCACAGAATCCTTCCGCTCAACCATTTTGGAAGTCGATTTTCATAGAACCTACTTCTCAACGGAACTTTTACTCAAACAAAGAAGTGGACATACCAAATTTCCAATTTGTAGGTTTAACAGAGACCAAAAACATATATATATATATATATATATATATAAGTTCACTCTAACTCATTCCTAATCTTCTTAGAAGTTATTTCCACAAAACCCGTTCTTAATGGGTCTCTGCTTAACAGCAGAGGTATTCTTACGAAATTCCATTTTAATGTCCAATAGTTTCGGAGTGAGTGATATCTACATCTTACTTTTTATATATACAGATGTGTGTAATGATTTAAATAAAAAATCCCGAAAAATTTTAACATTATTTATAGTTGATTAATCACATTAACTAAATCTCTACATCTCAATGTATATACATAATTTATTATCAAGAAATAACTGATTGTTGAGAAACTCTAAAAAATGCTAGTTTTCCGTAATAATTCTCATTTAAATAAAAAAAATGTATACAACAGTTATTCTTCCAATATTCGGAGCTGTGGAAATAATAAATCTAGTTATTAAAATAATTCTAAAATTAGTTTCGTAAAAATACTCCCTCGCGTTATTTATAGTCATAAATTCTTGAATCTCGTCATTTTATCTTGAATGCTAATGAGACAGGAAAAAAAATATCACGCCAGACTTGTTTAATTCGAGGCAACTCGAAATTCTGTTTTATTACTATTAGAAAGTTAAGCCATGATCGCTGTGTCCAGAAAATTTTATTTATTTATTCACAGTTTAAGAGCACTTAAGAAACATAAAACAAACACTTAAGACGCTGAAATCCACTTACAACCCTCCCTTTCTTTAAATAACACTAGTTACAATGTTCACCTTTTATACGATGTAACAGATCACCCGAAACAAGCTTCTAATATCTTTATTTTATTACCGTTTTATGCGTTTGCTTCCACTTTAAAATCTAGCAATAAAATTGCGAAGGAATCGAAACAATACTTAAATCATCGGTCTTCTTTGCCCAAAGGCTATGGTTACAGGGAGGACGAATCGCAATTCTTGAATTTAGCAATAATTTGTAATTAGAGTCCTTCGGCAAACTTCAGATTATTTTTCAGCATTAATGTTTTCTTTCACTTGTCGCCTTCTCCGCTTACTTCCATTCAGTTTCTTCTATCGTAAATGTTAATTTTAGAAAATATTTAGAACGAGAGAGTTTGTTTTAAAAGATTGAATGTCTTTTTCTAATTTTATTTACTATTTTTCTAAAATTATGAGAAACTATATTTAAAACGGTACGAAAAGTAACATTTCAATGATTTATGGAATCAGTCTGGAATTTGCTTTCTTTGTCTTTTTTATATGAAATAGGGAATTACTTTTTTAGATAAATACAACGTTATGTTTGTTAATTTGGAAATTATATCATGAGAGTGGTAGTGGATTATTCATTTATTGAAAACGCAGCAAACCAAACCAATATCGAATTTAAATTTGCTCAAAAATCTAATTTATGAAAAAGAATCTGCTACCTTATAAACGGAAAGCATTTATTCATTAAACAAAAAAGGATCATGCAACAGATAATATATTTAGCATGTTTAAAAAAAATTAAAAATACTGAATTAAAGATATTTAATGTAAAGCAAGAGCTCTGAAATGTTTTCTTTTGTTACATTTTAGTAATATAATAGATATCTATATGAGTTTAATAAATCGTTAAAAACAATAAAAATGGATACAGTGTTTAACTACAAAAATTAGTTCTTTATATTATATGAAAATAGTTATTTTTACGATAGTATGGGAGGAAGGGCATTTTTTTAACTTTTCTTAATGCATCTCACTTCTGATATCAATTTAAATTTTAAGACCAAATATTTCCAGTAACTAATTTTCCAGAGAATTCATTTTTTTTCTTAGCATCCAAGAAAGTTTTTATACATGAAAAAGGTTCACTTATAAATTATTTTTAATAAATATATGTATACTTAATCACTTCTTTCAGAGAACATTTAAAATAATTACAAATTTAAACATTAGATTTTTATTCAATAAAAGAAAAATTGATTCTGATATGAAAATGAGTTTTTTTGTTGAACATTTTTAAGGAATATTTTACTCTTATATTAGTTAAGTAAATAGCTTAAATTAAATGAAAGGATAAGTATTTTCATATTGATACTTGATTTTACTAAATTATATCACAGAAAATGATGTTGATAATAATTAGAAACAATTACTAGATCAATATGTATCGCATTTATTATCTTATAGGTTATTAACATGTACAAAGTGATGGTGGTGTGGCGATATTTATACATTATTGTGTTTTCCTTTTTATAATTTTGAAGACATAAAAACTGATATCCCTTCAAAGTAAAATCTTTGTTAATAAAATTAGTTAACAATGAAAAATCGATTGTTTTAGTTGTTTTAATTATAAATTTAGATTTTCTTTCATTTTGCAGCTTAATTTTTTTAAAAAAATTCGCTTACTCGTTTGGCGTTTGTTAATTTTGAAAAAAGTGAATTTGTATTAATCTTAATTACGCATACAGTATCACATTTTAAGCAAGGAGAACTCTTTCCGTGTTCCATTTTTTCCCATTTTCTTTTTTTTTATAAAGTTAGTTCTTTCTTTCATAGTTTGAATATAACGCCTTATTACGCATTATCTGATACCTAAATAAAAATGCATATTATCAATTTCTAGGAGAAAAAATGCAGTGTCAAATAAATATGCTCTTAATAAATACCCTTCATTTTTCAAAGAGCATTCTATCGAGATTTAAAAAAGAAACACCAACTCTTTGCATCTCATTGTAAAAAAATAGACTTTTTAAAACTCTCTTTGAAATTTAATGTTAAGAAATATAAAGGAATCGAGGAAAAATATATTTTCTTTTGCAACGCTAATGACTCCAAAGAAAAGAGCATTATATCAGCTCGCTGAGCATCCTTGCTATCAATCATCTACTTAAATAGCTTAAATGAAATCCAGTAATGAACAAGGGGCGATTAAATTCATCTGTTTGAGTGAGATGAAACACAAAATAAAAAAAATTATAACAGAGAAATTGAAGGAGTTTGCGATTATGATAACTATTGCCGAAAATTTTCTCTATAGGAATATTAATGTAATTGGAGAATTAGCCTGGAGTGGCACTCGTCTTTGAGTGATTTTTTTCACCTAATCTTGAAACATATGAAAATGAAGATATTGAAAGATGGGAAAAAATTAAGTTTGTGAGCTTCAATGAATATTAATGATGCAGAGATCACCAAAGAATTTTTGTTTTTAATCTTACATTAAAATAATTACTTTTTACACGAATTTTTTTAACAATACTTGTAACATAATATGTATAAAAATACTCCGGCTGTTTTAATGATATAGATGAAAAATGCGTCTGGTGGTTTTTCGATGTTTTTTAATTTCTGTGTACCCGAATTGATAATTATAATCTGATTTTTGAATTATGGCTTTATTTTGTTGTATGAATTTTAAATTAAAATTATAAGAAACGCGTAAATGGGTAGAAATATTAAGATTAATTCAACCATTATTTTATAATGGGATGTAGTTTTGTGTGTTACATTTTATATTTATCATTGATCACATGATTTTGTTAAATTATGTAAATATTTAAATTAAGGCATGACAAATATGTATATGTTATAATAAAATTCTGTGAAACATAACCTATCATAAAAAATAAATTTAATTTGATTGTTTTCTTACAAAATAAGAATTCAAGTTTAAGTTATTTAAGTGCATTTTTTTTCAATTGATGAAAAATTGGTAACGAATACACTCAAAATATTTTTATCAGTTACTTTAGATGAAATTATAAAATAAAAAATCAAGCAATATAATAATGTATACCAAAAATGTAGTTTCTCCTTTTGTTACAAACTTTGTGAGTGGAGCTATTTTTAAAAGAACTATTTAAAGATATGTAGACAACACAGGACATAGAGTTATAAATATTACTGTTATATTGCATCATTTTAGTTTTCCTTCGAATGGACTACTGTATTATCGATGCCATTATTAGTGATAAATGTAATTTTTCATGTACCATACATTTATTTTTGTATAACTAGTAGATTAAGGTATCCGACTACGTTCGGAACCGTGATTTTGCAAAAGCGTATAAATAGATAATATTTATGATATATTGTGTCTCTTAGATTAGAAAATGTATATAAAACTGTTTTAAGAATATAATTACAATAAATAATTATTTAAGTACAATATTTTGGCAAAAAATTAACTTCGAATAATCTTTTTTCCAAATGTTCTCCTTTTATGAAAAATGTTTCTATTATAATAATATTATGTCTCTATATAGCTCAGACCTCTGTACAGAGGCTAAACTAAAATTTTTGAAATATATAACTTAGAAGTGGGTTTATCCATGTTTTACGACAACAGAGGGGAAAAATTTTAAGAAAAAAACACCGATAATTATTTTAATGGGTTGTAACTCTGCAAATAATGTGAATTTTTCAAGAATCATAGTTGAGCCTATGTTCAGAAGTCTGATCTATATACAGGTAAAATAGTATTATAATAGAAGCATTTTTCCCAAAAGGAGAACATTTGGAAAAAAAGTTTATTCTAAGTCAATTTTTTGCCGAAAGATTGTATATAAATAATTGTTTTTGTCAAAATGTCCTTAAAACAATTTTATACATATATTCTAATCCAATGGACACTAAATATTATGTGAATTATCATTTTATGCGCTTTTTTAAAATCACGGTTCCGAACGTAGTCGGAACCTTAATTAAAAAGTTACCGAATTCAATAAAATGTAATAAATAACGTTAATGATATATTTATTTATATAAAAAAACAATATGACACAAAACGTTCAATTATATTTTTAAAAACATCGAACGTGACGTATGAAAGAAATATTTAATATATTTAAGGTAAGTAATATATTTGAAAAATTCTAGTTGAGCATCTGCAAAGAGGTCTAAGCTGTATACAAGTAAAATATTATTATAAAAGATGCATTTTTCACAAAAGGAGAATATTTTGAAAATTGGCCATTCTATGTTCATTTTTTGTCAAGATATTGTACTTAAATATTTTTTTTTATTTTAATACTATCCTTAAATCAATTTTATACACATTTTCTAATCTAATAGACATTATATATCATAAATATTATCCATTTATAGGCTTTTGCAAAATCACGGTTACGAACATAGTCGGATGTAATAATCAACCACTTTATCCTTAACTTTGACCTTTTTTGTAGTATTAGGTGCAATGAAATAGTCAACATTTACTGTTTCAAATAGCAGATTCCAACGTATTAATTCAGATGAAATCATTCTAACTAGGGAGGGCATGGCATATTCGTTTTAATTTTAATAGTATTTACGATGCCAAATGTGCAAATGTTACTCTACAGAATATCGTGGTAGGTACACTTTTCATCAATGTAAATGCTAGTCCGAATCAATCCGTATAACGTGAGAGTTAATCCACCGTTATCAAAATGTCCACGAGATACGTTAAATCGAAAAATTTAATAATACTTTCTGTCGTGCAATCAGACACGATGGGTTAATATGATATATGGGATAAATTCATCAAACTATAACCGTTAATAAAGATTCAAATATTGATCTATGAATGAATACTAAAACCTGCCTAAGAATCTGTTATGAGAAGAGAGAAACAGGAAATGCGCAAGTAATTGATTGCAAAAATAGTAGATATGATTCCAACTTTGCACTTATATCGCATTCTTTGACATACAATCTTGTATCATTTACAATAATGACATGTTCTTGAAGCTATTTTTCAGATTTGTACGTTTGTTCAATGTATAGTACGGTTCCGAGCTACTTTTGCTTTTCGATGCATTAATTTCAATGAGAAGGGTGACTTAAATAACAACTATTAAATGCTACACAACAGCGTTCGAAGCATCATTCATGCAAGGGTTAGTCGGAAAATAGGTTTCCCTTGTCCAATGTAGTTAGAGTTATGTATGAAAGTCAAAACATAAAATGAGACATTAAAGATAAGACATAACTTTATTTTTGCACTTAAGTTTCAAGTACATTGAGTAATTTTAGTAATTAAGTAAATTTAGGAATGTACGTCATTGATTTAATAGCCTTATCATGAACTATTTTCATGTTTTGCCTAAATAGATTTGGTCATTCTATACAATGCCTAGGCAAAGTATGTAATAAATCTCATATTTCATACTTTACCTAAAAACATCCGACATTCTATGTAATGCCTAGGTATTCTACGGAATGCCGGCATTTCATACTTTGCCGGTCACATATACATTTAACTTCAAACTGCTTAATTTGAACCTATCCGACTATTTGTTGTGTACATAGCATCTGTGTGTTTCAAAATGCTACTTTGAAATAACTGTTACTCTATAGTAATTTTAATTATCTGACAATGAAGTATTTGAAGCCGAATTCAAGTTAAATGCAATTCGAATATTATATGCAGGCACAATGATACTGGTTCTTTTTGCTTGCCATAATTTGCTATATATATTCTTATTAAAACTTATATTTAAAGAATAAACATAAGCTATTAAATCACTGTGTGCAGAAAATTTTAATTCGTTTAATCTGGAATATGCTATGCAAGATTAAGATATAGGTATATATATATATATATATATATATATATATATATATATATATATATATATATATATCTTAAACAATCATTAAAGGGTTTTTTTTGGTCCTTAAAATAAATTATTCTACATCCTGTTCATTAGCAATTGTACTACTGTTTATTTTTAGACATTTTCTTTCTCACCAATGCCCATAAAAAATAAATAACAATTTCTATC
Organism: Trichonephila clavipes; assembly: GCA_019973935.1. Taxonomy (NCBI): domain Eukaryota; kingdom Metazoa; phylum Arthropoda; class Arachnida; order Araneae; family Nephilidae; genus Trichonephila; species Trichonephila clavipes. The sequence continues at coordinate 205,599 of BMAU01001164.1, forward strand.
TGATAGAAATTAGCATAGACATTAACTCGAGAAGGATTCAAATTGTTTTTCGTTCGCAATTTAAATTCGTAAAAAATCATCCAGTTTCCAAAACAAAAAAATAAAAATAATTAAAATAATGTGAACATTTATTTAGAGAGGGAAAAAAAACCCAAAACATTTGTTCCTAGATTTCTAAATTGGTACGGCCACAAGGGAATAAGCAATTAGGAGGAAAAAATAATTAACATCATTCGATTTCAAATGCAATGGAGTTATGCATAAAAGAATCGTATAGTTCACTAGAGTAATGAATAGTGTTACTTCCATGAGAAATTAAATAAATAAATCATTAAACTATCACTTGTGAAGCTTGTGCAACAGTTAGTTGATTTGAGATGTAGCATGATATAATTTATCATCAAACTTTGATATAGTTTATTCGATTCTATCACTCTAATTGGCTTTAGTTTCGAGATATTTATTTGATAACTGTGAGCAGTAGTACTATTTGAATAACTTGAGAAACTGCTCGATATCTAAAATAAAATACTAATATTAAAAAAATGAAGATAATAAAAAAATGAATTTTTTCTGTCTTTTTATACTTATATAACAGCAACAGAAAAATTCATACATAAAATTACGTTATAACAAACTAACTTCTTTTAACATTCCATCCTTAGTTCTAATTGTTTGCTGTTTTTGTAGAAGTTGTTCCGTTAAAATTTTAAATCTTGTTCACATTTTTTTGAATGTCCATAAATTCGATAAATGCACTATTTTGCTGATGAATGTTGTGATAACAGTAGCTGAATCATGAGCTTTGGACATTGCTATTTCTGTTGAATTATGATCCTCAGTCTAACTGCAATTGGGGGCATTAAATCTATGGATGCTCAAAAGTCCAGTGGGGGAAATTTAAAGAGTGGGATCCCAACTCCAGCATTGTCTTCCGCTTGCTTATGATTCAAATACTCAAAGCGGTCGATGCTTGCCCTCATAATGATTTCTAATGCGACATTAATAAATAATCAATTCAATCAATGCATATAAACCTTTAAGAAGAATTAAATGCAAATTAATTATTTATGCACTAAATAACTGTCCAAACAGAGCCGCTTTCGAGCTAACTCTCAATTAAAAGTGCCATTTCTCCGAACAAAGCATAAAAAACTAGGAATTTGTTATCGATTTTACAGAAACCGATTCCCGGCATTATCTGAAACACACTCTTATCTACTTAACATTATACTATTCTAACCTAACCCTTGATAGGGCTTAAATTTTTTCTTTTCCGCTTACCTTATTGAATTTCTAGGAAAACGGAGAAAATACGACCTATTTATGTGGCAATTATTTTGTTCTACTCCCTGGTTAATTTAACTTTTTATAAGCAATTGACTATCTCAATTACCATAACGTTGTTCTGATGTTCTTATTTAAAATTACAAAATGAATATTGTATTCAAAGCTGGGAAGTTTTTCAGATATTTTTACATTGGTATTTTTGAACAAAATCTTGAATTTGATGATTTTATTGATAAATTTGATGGCTTATCCTTTACGATCACCATAACATCACTTCTACATCATTCCTATATGTGTGAGTGTCAGGTTTGAAAAGTTTAGATTCAAAATTAAGTAAGTAATAAATAAAAATAAAACGAACTCTTTACCTACGCGTCAGGATTTGTGGGTAAATAAGCCTATTTAAAGGTAGATCGAGCACTGACGAAGGAGGAAGCATACTCGAAAAGGCTTAGCTGGTAATTCCTCGCCGAAGTGTTGTTTGTTATTCTACTCGGTTGCACGACAAAGGGCTGCCATGTTGGATTTTATGTGATTGAAGCAAAGAAAAAATGTATTTTAGAGATTATGCCCTCCTCATTTTACCAGCAGGCCTGGGGCCTGGCATGTATATATGTAGAGTTTCTAATAATTTTTACCAGAGAGACTGAAATGTTTCAGATATTAAATATAAAATAATCATTTAGATATTTGAAACTGAAAAAATATGAATTCTGTAGTATTATAAACAACGATGACTAAAAAAACTTTCATTTGAAAGTGGGAGAACTTTCTGTTTATAATACTGAGCAAAATCCTATAGAAAATAATAGATTGGAGCTTTGAATCAATTACAAGATAAACGTAACTAACCAAAAAAAGCATTAAAAAATACTTAGATAAAATGAACAATAAGCGAGCTATATTGGCAAATTCATGATCCGAATATAGATTCAAAACTATAATAGTATAGGCCAAATGTGTATGCATGAGTATATGTGTATGCACTTGTTTATATACATACATATAAAATATAATTTTACATTTGTTTAAAAATGCATGCATGTATGCATAAATACATGTGCACTCATATATGTATTATGTATTTATATACGTACATAAAACTCAAGATCGCAAAATAAACTAACATAATAATACCTGAATATGCTTTTAAAGATGTTTTTTCTACATATACGGTATTTAAAGAAGATTAAGAAAAGTATCATAATTTTATCCTGCTTTGTTTGACAGACACTTTCAGTATTTTAACTTGTTTGAGTATTAATCCCTAATTAGAAGAAATTTTATATTTCAATATAATACGTGGTATTGTAATCTTTTTCAAATCAGAAAATTATAGTTTTATGTAATTCAAAAAAGGTAGATCTTTGCCAAGAAAACCAACTCTGTATCAAAATTTTATTAGCAACTAACCAATATATCAAAAAAAATCTTTCTTAGACTTCTGGAAACTTTTACCTAATTCTCTTCGATGAAAAAGTAACTCATTAAGAAAAGATTTTTTTTTCCATAAAACAAGTGTAATGTTTCTTTTTTTTTATTTATTTAGCTGTTAAACTTAAAACATAACTTTTGGTTGCTTAAGACTTGTGTTTCCTAAACAAAGGATAAGCGAAAGAAAATCGCTATTTTTTTTAGACCAAAAATCGATAAGATTTTCAAATCCTTTTTAGACTAGAATTACTTTCTCATCTTCTGTATCCCCTACCCACTTCCTTCTTCGTATATCCCCTAAATCCATTCACCTAAAACCCAAAGGAAAATAAAATAAAAAAATAAATAATACTACGTTGCAATTTTTTTATTTACTTTTGTCTATAGAACATTTTTATATTTTTTCTATTTTTTTTAAAAAACAGATTTGAAAAAATGTTTGAAAGAAAGCAAAAGAAAAGAATGAGCGCGAGCTACTTAATATAAGTGCCCATTTATATCCATTTGGCTCTGTCTTGGCGTTATGAGCCAAAACGTGTGCTGGATCACAAAGACAAAAGCAAGCCGCTGGCGAGATTTCGAGAAAATGCTGGTTTGGCTCCATTACGTTAAATGCAAAATCCTCCATTCCTACCGTATTCGGCATATGAAGGGGAAAAAAGGGAAAATTTCTACTTTTTCTTTCATTTTATTCTTTTCCATGATATTTGCCAGATACTACAAAACATACAAATTTTCTCTCCTCCAGCGATATGGAAAGGCTGTGTCTTTTTGCAAATAAATTTCTTTCCTGGACATTTTCAAAATGACACTCGACTCTCAGAACTGTGGTTTTTACTATCAGATAGCAATGCTGATTGAGCGTTGTGGGTGGGAAATATTTCTCTGGAGCCTTTTGGATGATAAGAGAGAAATAATGTTAAATCCTCATTGGAAACATGGCTGGGATGTTCCAGTTTTAACGATAACACCTAAATTGGCTGATAAGGAGAAATAAACATTATTCTTCAGAGTCCATTATAAGAGTGATAATATGTGTTACTTCTTTTGCAGACACAACTAGAATGTAATTAAAAAAAGACTTAGCTTAAAACTTTTAGTAAGTAACTCAACTATTTTGGTTTTGATGAATTGATAAATGTTTCGATATGATCAAGGTGTAAAAATTTCAATTAATATAAAATTTTAAAAGCATTCCAATTAGTATATTGATTTGGTCTTATGAATAAAAAACGCTGTTCGATAAAATATAAAGAAATTTCTTCACTTTAAGCTATGGCATCTAAACGCACTTACAATTTACATTTCTAAACATGGGTAAATAAAAATGTTAGCAATTTTTCTTTCTAGAAAACGAACATTTCTTCCATAAATCAATGTTTGAGTAATGATACATTTTTTATCTTAAGTTTTTTTTTCATGATTTAAGTGAGGATGCACATGATAAGAAAGGAAAAACGCGATGTATATACATAAGTATCTGTCAAGAAAGCATGACTGCATTAAAACTGAAGAATGGGTTTTTTGTGTGTCAGATCCTTAACTTCATATTCGAACTAGAAAATATATGTTCATTTTTTTCATCGTTTTTAAAGCATTAATAATTTTATAAACCTTTCCACCGTAAAAAATAGGAAAATGGTTTTGGTATCAGATAATAATTTAAAATTTTTAAAAGCAGGCAATCTTGAAGTGAAGGTATTTTTTATAAAATTTTGTGTTAAAAGTTAAATAAAATACTTAAATAAAATTATGTCGATTAAATAGCGTTGTAAATTGAAATGTGTATGCTGCACATGCTTGAAAATCTCTAATGCCAAAGATTTTTAGTAAACACGTAGATTGATTATTACAGCTTTTTGAACCATTTGTTGATTTAATATGAGGGTCCAAATGTATTTATTCTCATGAGTGGATGAGTTATCTTATTCGCACCTATGAAAACAGGTATAGAATTTATTGTTGAATCTTTATGTATCAAATCAAGAAGAAAAATTAGAGGATACAACCAGACAAAACAGAATTAATTTTTTCCCGTTGCAAAATCCCTTTTATTTATTTATTTTTATGTTTAATATAGAAACGTTTTCATACAAATTATATACATTACACTATACAGTTAAATAGATGTTTTACGTCCAGATATATATGTACTGCATGTAGCATTTTTTTTAATCATAAAAAGTCTCAACTTGGTTCTTTTCTGCTTCACTTCAAGTCAGAGGATACTGCGATTAAAGATCTCAGATACGATGTTAGCAAAGCGCTGTGAGAACACTAAGTAATAAAAATGGATGGAAACGAGCATCCGTAATTGTTTTTCTTCTTTTTTTTTAGTTAGGTTATTAAGATAATGTGATTATAAGACGTTTACTTCGCAGTTACTCGTGAGATAAGATTTCACTCAGGGGAAATGTTATTTAATATCGCAGAAAAAGCCGAGAAGTTTATACATTTCTCATTTTTGTACCCATATAGACTCCTTCTACTTTAGCATTTATGAGACCATAAACATTTCTCCCCAGTCATAATTTTTAGGAGAAACCACAAAAAACACAGATTATGACTCAAAGTATGTATTAGTGTAATTAATTTCTATGTTTGTATTTCTTTTCTATTTTACGTCACTATTTTTAGACTGAATGTAAAATTTAAATGTTCCTTAAAAAACAGTAGAGGCTTTTTCCGAGAAAGAACAATTTAAATTTTTCAACCTCTTTAAGAATATATAGTTTACATAAATTAGAATCAGTTATTGTAGTTATAAATTTTAAGGTTTTTAATGTGTAATGTATTTAGCACACACGTTTTACATTATGAAAATTAATTCTATAAAAAAATAAGTTATTCGCAAACATAATTTGTTGTAGAAAAATTTAAATTCATAATAATAATAAATACTTAAGAACGTTAATGTGTCTTCACCCTATTCAAAATCTAAATATTTTAGTACGAATGATTTACAGAGAATTTATAAAATATCATTTTCTTTGCAAAATTTGCGAAATATTCTTAATGTGTGAAAACTTATACGTCAGTTGAGAGCCATATATAATATAAAGTACTTAGTTTTGATGAATACAACAGCTTAAAAATGATTAAATGTGACAGAAAAAAATCAAACTTATCAACACGCACACACAATGCTAAATATAAGATATAATTGGGTATAACTGATACCATTATAAATTTCGAAAATTAAAAAGTAATGTACATTTGTTGAAAGCTCTCTCAAATGAATTTCTTTTGTATCAAATTTATAAAGTGTTTAGTATTCTACAATTTTGATTTCTCATGTATCTCTTTATAAGCACTTATATATTTATTTTATGTATACATGTATATATGCTAAAAATGTATTATTCTTACATTAATATATTATCTTTGTATATCGCAAAAAAGAAATCTTTTACGTAATGAATTTTGCATTTGTAGGGTTTGCATTAAAATACCTAATTATAAAATTTGAGAGTCAGAAAAAAAAGCATATGAGTTTAAAATTTCTCATTCATTTTGAGATTAGTAGCATATTCTTATGAATTACATGCTTCAAATTTTAAAATATAATATATTTCCCGTGGAATGTCTATATCAAAATTGTTCACATTTTACATCTTTATTTTAAAAAGAAGTACTTCTAGCTTAGATCTTTGAAGAACTTGAACATGAAAAACGCTCTTCACAAAAATAAGTTCTAGTTTTTCTAATTTATAAGTTTCTTGTTTTCAGAAAAATGAAAATATGGAAATACCAAGAAATATTACAGATTACTGCCCAGAAAAAACTAAAATAGAGCTGTGTTGAATTGCGAAGGATTTAAACTATACTGAAGTAGCTGACATAAATAAAATTCAACCTCCAAAAGAATAAATGTTGCACGAAATGTTAATAAAAGTTTTTAATCAGGGGAAGTGTAAAATCAAATTTTATGAAAATATATTTGGAAACAAAATAATTATTTTTTAGACATTTAACAGGAAATTATTTGTATTGATTCATATATTTTAATTTGTTTCACCTCGATCAGACAAATTTTTTTAAATAATTAAAAAATACTTGTATTACAACGAAAAGAACGATTTCATAAATTAACCTCGAAATCAACAACATTTTTATTACAAACCAAGTTATTAGGAATAGATTTAACGTACACTGGTGCCCAAAAATTAAGGATAATTGATAATTATGTGAAAAAAAGAAGCTGTAAATCAGAATGGTGGGAAACGTGATATGAGAGTGTAAAATGGTTATAAAATAAGAAAACAAATCAAAAGAATGATAATAATTAATTTTATTGTCCAAAGTAGCAGTTTGAAAGAAAACTGAGCATAGCAAGGATTCGCACTTTGAAATGAAAGAAAACATTAAATAAAACTGATGCTGCAGTTAAATAAGGCATGTGGTCACCTCTGACAGCCAGACACGCTGCACAGCGATTTACCGTAATTGCTATGAGATGATGAATGAGTCGTGGGCTCAAACATTTCCAAGCTTCTTGGAGAGCTCTCTTCAGTTCTGTAACGGAGATTGGTGGGTGAGAAAGGGCTGCAATTGGTCTTCCGAGCATATCACATACATGCTGGATAGGATTTGAATCAGGGTAATCCGCAGGCCACGACATGCTCTGGATGTTTTCGTTTCAAGGATGTCATCAATCAGCACAGCTCGGTTACATGGTGCATTATCATCCATGAATATGAAGTCAGGACCGACTGCACCTCGAAACAAGCGAACATAAGGCTTAAAAAATTTGTCTCTGTATCTTTGAGCACTCACAGACCCCGTGTCAAAGAAATGGAGGTCTGTGCGGCCGTCCATCATGATGCCTGCCCATACGATTACTCCCATTGATGGAAAATGATGTCTTTCTATTATGTTTCTTGGTTCGAAACATGTTCCACGTTCTCTCCATATCGTTACCCGCCGAGAATCACTACTCAGACTAAATCGGCACTCGTCCCTGAACATCACATTAGCCCACTCTCCTACACTCGAATGTTGATGCTTTAAACTCCAGTTCAAACGAGCGCGTTTATGTGCAGACGTGAGAGAAATGCAAATTGCTGGTCTTCTGGCATACAAGCCAGCATGATTGAGTCTCCTGTAAACAGCTTGTCTCGAAATTCGTATTCCTGTGGCGAATGTGAGCGTTGAACCCAGTGGTCTGGCAGTACTGCCTCTCTGACGTCACGCACTTATTACTAGATATCGGTCTTGGTGAGTGGTTGTGACTCTTGGTCGTCCTGATGCTGGTGTCCGGGTAACATCTCCCGTTCTTTGAAACCTCTACCACAGTCTTGAGATCACAGACTGGTCCACATTCAGAATTCGAGACACTTCGGTTTGTGATCGTGAGAATTCCAGTATTCCAAAGATTATTACTTTCGTAAACTTGTCCATTTGGCGTCTTTGTGCCGTCATTCACCTTGTCTGATGGTTAAATGTGCGTTCCTTCGCACAGCAGTTGCAAGAAACTTGTCTGAACTGCCTATACCGCGTGAATCGGTTTCTCCGCGTTCCGACATGCGCCGGTGTTTCGCTCAGGAAGTAGTCGACTGGCAAGTTTTGCATAAACCCAATGTTTTTTCTTCACCCAATTAATATCCGCAAGAAATTTGGAATAATTTTAGGAATATTTACTCCATGTTTTTTGCATTTTACGATTTATGCTTAACTTTTGGACACCAGTGTATATTTGCTTATTATCAACGTATATTTGCTTATTGCAAGCATTTTTTGAAGTTATAAGGCATTGCATCTATACACAGAGGAAATGTGATTTTGTAGGTTACAGAAAAAACTTTTAGGTATTCTCATGCATTTTTTAGAAAAACTCTAGTAATTGGATGGATTAATATATATATATATAATATATTTAAGCAAATCTTATACACACGAACACATATAGATGAATATATATATATATATATATATATATATATATATATATATATATATATATATATATATATATATATATATATATATAGTATATGGGGCATACATTGATAGACAGATACACAAATAATAGACTAATTGTATAAGTAACTAGAACGCTAGATTATTCATAGATGGATATATGTTAAGAGGTTAGATAGGTTCATTGACTTATTTAGATGTATAAATAATTAGAAAATTAGATGATTCACACACTTAAATGGATAGATATATAAATAGTTAAATAGGTTCATAGATAAATGTTTAAATAGTTTGAAAGGTTGATAGATAGATAAATAAATAGTTGGATACATGTTAAATCGAAAACAAATGCCATTGCTTCTTATTATTGTGTTGTTTATATCAAAATATGTGACCATTTGTACTTGTCCCTTTCAAATGGAATAAATATGCGTTGGAATATTTGAAAAAATATTTATAAATATAAATAGTAAATTAAAGGCGAAATTCCGTTAATAGATTTTAGAAAAATTCTGTAAAATCTCTATACATTTTTTTTCGATTTTACATGCCTCTATAGATAAGTTTTTTCATTGTGTTCATTTCAAACTAATTTTCCGTTTATGTATATATATATATACATATGTGTGTGTGTTACGAAGTGTATTAAAGGAATTTGAGTAATAGTTTTCTTGAATTAAGGTATCCGACAACATTAAAATCATGATTTTTTAAAATGATTGAAAAATTTTCTTTCATGATTTTATTTTATAAGACATCTTATTAGCTTCATAAAATTATCAAGTTTTTTTCATTCACTAGAACAAAAACTACAAGTGTTTTAGTAAAAGCAGATGCCACAACTTTACATAAGATGTCAAACTTGAAAATTAGTTTTTTTACGAAAAGTTCAAACGGGGACAGCGATTGCTCAAAACATTTTTAAAATAATTTGCTGAAATTTTTTGTGTATGTTCTGTGTATAACAGTTGAAGTGCTTTAACCTTCATATTTATCAATGTCTTATTACAAAATTTACATTTCTTTATATGAATATAATCACCGTTTTTTTAAGCAATTTCATATAATCGCTAAGATAAAGTGCTCTGGTTTTTGTAAAATTTAAAATATCTCTTATCCTGAAGGCCATTTAAAAAAAGAATAGGAAAGTAATAAATCAAAATTGAAAATTTGAGAATTTGTTCATTTACTATCTGTACAAAGTGGGCCCCGCTTATGTAATTTTTTGTCAATTTTTACCCATTATTTTTCCTATTTTCGTAGTAATAATTTATTTTTCTCTTCTTAATTTTAACCTTTTTTTCCTTAAAGTGCACTAAATAAATCTAAAAACCACAGAAAAATCTCTATATCTCCATTTAAAAAAAATGTTGTAAGTAGTCGGATACCTAAATTTTTTCGATGTGGAATTAATTTGTGAAAAAAATAAAAGTGTAGAATGACATTTGTAGAATGTATTAAGTTTTTTGTAATGATGTTTATATTGAAATAATATTTGCAATGCAAAACGAGAAAGCATCATTTCAATAAGTAGAGTTCACAGTATATGAAGCAACACGCTATTAACGGAGACGAGGAGAGTCAGGATGGCATTCTTGATGTAATGACATGATGATTCCTCATTCTCCATCAATAATTTGTCCCAGTCCATCTTCTTAAGATGACTTGGTACCCTTTAAAGTACTTTCTTTCTTTGTGTATTTAAAAATTATGTTTTAATATTTTAAATAATGTTGATATTCAAGATAGTGATACGAGATGAAATTCTTCACATAATATTCACACAATTTTAAAAATTGAAATTTTTTTGAAGAAAATTTGGAAAATTTTAAAATACTACTCCTTCTGTATTTATTAATTGTCCCACCCGAAATTTTTATGTAATTTTCTTCTGGATGTTATAAACAACTTTACTGATGGATTTTACAATAACTTAATTCGTTTTTGAGAGAAAAAATAAAATGTTGATATGCATGTTAAAAATGATTGAAAAAGACAATATCTCTGACATTATAATTTTTTTAAAAAAAAGTATTCAGTTACCAGCAAAATGGATCCCTAATTTTGTTACATGCTTTATATGCAACACACAGGAAAAATAAAAGTGAATGTTTGTTGAATAGTGTTGTAATTCCACTTACAAACAGACTGAAGCTTTATAATTCACCTGCTATACATGGCACGGCTTTTATCCTGGTCATTCCAGGATAAAAGGCTTCACATGTATAGCCCTTTTCGATGTGTTGATGACATTTCAAGGCATTTCAAATGCAGTATGGAAACTACGAAAGCAGTTCGAAAACATGTGAAAAATGCAATGGCTATTTATACTTGCCAAAAACAAAACAAAAGATTTTTGCATTAAATAAATAATTAATTAATAAAAGAGTTAATTATACATCAATAATTTCTTTATTTGTGTGTAAAAGTTTAGTTGAATTAAGATTGTTTCTTCCGTCAACTTAGAGCTAAAAATGTATAACTCGTAAAATTACATAAGTGACCTGTTTCACAGATAACACCCAACCCGCACGTTTGTGCGGGTGCCGTCTATGTTCACGGGGGAAGGGGAAAGGGAATTTTTTTAGTATTTTTCCCAGTGTTATTTGGGTATATATAATATTATTAACCAGAAGAATTTAATATTAAAGATAAAAATAATTCTGATCTTAAAGGGATATACCGAAGGAGGTTCTGCTTTAAAAAAAACAAAAAACTATCACTCGCTTTCCATGATTTTGAGTGTTGATTTTAACTTTAACATCAGTTTGCCAAAAGCTAAGCCACCCGTAGCTTTTTTTAATGATGAACTGAAGCACGAAATGAACACAAATCAAAATGTTTCGACAACTAACAGTGGTACTGTTATTGGTGCTTTTTTCCACGGTTTTTAAATACTTTGAAATCACAAGTATATGTGTAATATTTTAGTCATTATAAGTCTATTATCACTGCTCTTCCTTAAATTGAACAAGTATATTTGTTTTTGATAAAAAAAAATTGCATTACTTCTTGTGTTAATTAAATAAAATTTCATTAAAGATATAGTTATTCAATAAAAAATTATTTCCAATCATACCCATTCATTTTTTTCAGAATATAAGTTACTACTGATTATTTACTACGGCAACATGTCAGGTGTTACACATCATATGCGATTAGTGTAAGACTCGTTTCTTTTTTTTATCATAACGCTTTTTTTCGTTATTTTTTCTAAAAAAGGGGCGTGGCCGACTTGCCTAATTTGTTTGCAAATGAAGTTTTATTCAACTTCTAACTTTCCAACTTGCACAAATTATATATCAATTGAAAGATAATATTGAAAAGAATAAGATTAAATAAAAATAAAAATACGATAGGTCGCTCATTTTGGGGGTACCAAGTCCTCTTAATGAAGCCAGGACATGGCATACAAGCAGCATTTAACCACATCTCATACGCGTTTGATTGACTAAAGATCAATAGAGAATGAAGGCAATTAATTTTTCTATACATCTTGCCAAACCTTTTGACTGGTGGTCCTGCAGTATGTGGTCAGGCATTATTCTGCTAAGGTTTTGGGAGCCACGAAGAAAGGGTATTATCACAGAGTACAGGACACCATCCACTCATCTTTAGGCGACTTATGAGACCCTCATTACCAACCGGAGAAGGTCTGTTACTGGACGCGATCGGCTGTCAATCAGTGGGAAATTTCACTTATATGACCTTAATGAATGTATCATCATATCACTCCACACTCATAAACAGTGACTATCATTACACAAACACAATAGTGACTCTTGACCGAGAACCTAACCTAGTTCATAAATCTTTACTCTGACACTAGTGCGAACTTTGAATCGTCTGCACTGTAGGGACATTGACAACCTTCTTAATCGTTGTCATGACTGCATACCGCTAGCGACCAATTGACAGGTAATGGTTTGAATTGAAATGAAGGTAAACATGACTTGAGGGTTCCTCAGTGATAATTCTTCGGAAGCGTTGATCCACGCTATCTCGCCTCATTGACACCCCTCGAACTTGTCGCATTCTTTTTTCCATCCAGCTTTGCCACAGATGGAAAACCATGGACGATACTTGGTAAATGTCAGCTAAGGTGTTACATGGTCTGACCATCATATATCTCGTAAAAATGTTTATCATGTGAAATTGTCTCCTTTGGTGGCAGTCTGGTATTCTAAATTATTGCAAGTATCTTTTGTGACAAGAAAGAAATTTCCATAATGATTTCCAGGGAAGAAATAAATTCACAGATATTTCTGACTCTGCAGGTTACTTCCTTTAGGCCATACTTAACGTGTGTTGAAGCTTATTATTTTTCGCATCATTTCCATTACTCAGTGAGGTATTACTACTCAAATATTTGTTTAATTTTTTGGCCACTTTTTTTATCTTGCATCTTTAATGTAATGTAGTATATATTCTGTTAAATTGATTAAGGGTAAAATTTAAATTTATTTGATCGTATAATATGCTGAGGAATGGGATGGTGTTAAGTGATTCAGGCATTTTATAGAAATCTAGATTTACTGCGATGATGGAGGTAGAAATTATTTATTCCATTAAATTGATCAATTGGAATGTATCTTAGAAATGAATATAAACAGGGGCGTAGCTAATGACGTATCAACTGTATGGATGATATGGGACCCCCAAGCAACAGGAGCCCTAACATGTGTACCTACAGTACCTAGAGCAAGACTTTCTTTTCTCAAAAAGACCTCGATAGAGTTTTAATATGGGTCCCACTAAGAACTTACTACGCCAGTGTTCATAAACCTCATTTGATAATTAACATTCTTCTAATACGTACAGACAGGTTTCGGTTCATAATAAACACTATTTTGTTAATTTTTCCAAAGCATTTAGGAGCAGTATGGAACTATTAAAATTTTTTGAAGAATAAATAACATGTAAATTTATTATTTTCCATAATATACTAAATGAGCGATATTTTTTCCCTAAGAAGTGATCATTCAGCCTGTTTGGATAATTTAATTTTAACTCAGTTACTGTTACTTTTAAATTAAAATTATTTACCAAATTTGTATGGTTGCTTGCGATACGTACCAATTTATCTCAAACATTCATGTAAATGAAACATTTTTTTTAAAATAAATTGCGCAAATTTAAGAGATGTTTCTAATTTTAACCATTACACTTTATTAAAATAAAGTATGGGATAATAGTTACATAATTATCCATTTTTCACTTTAGAAATGTAGATTTTGCTGTCGATAATGTCGATTCTTCCTGGATTCAAAGACAAAACGTAATGATCAGTACTGAAATTTTGCGGGATAAAGGATCACAATAGCAATCTTACGTTATACCTTAAAGCTAAAAGAAAACAAAGTGGACTATTTTTGTAACGTCAAGGTTAGTGAATGTGTCACATATCATTTTCCCCTTCAGTTTCACATTCACGATTTTCGAAGTTTAAAAGTGTAACATGAAAGCTTATATACATCATTAATATTTAACGTATTAGTATTTTTACTAAAAATAATTTTAAGTAAGACATTGTCCTATGAATAATTCAAATATTCTGAATATTAAATTTGACATAGAGGAAATATGATTAATAAATTGTATATTTTTTATCAAAGATATTGACGATACCATGAAAGTGAAAGTCGAGTATGATTTCCTAAATTTTTGCTACGTAAGGAATTATTTATCATATTTTTTTTAAAAAAAAGGATATAACAGCAGTCATTATAAGTAAAAATGTGAACAGTAAAAATTACTGTAAAAATTTATAGCAATATGAATGCTTTTCAAATTGAAATAATTTTATACTGTGTTATTTTTTAAATAATGATGTATTAAATGAATGAACTTATTTAATTTTTTAGTGCTAGTTTGTAACCTTTGTAACACGTAATTTCGTTGTGCTTTTCTATAATTTTTTCCCATGTAATCAATGAAGAAAAATGAGCTAACGAAATATATAAAATTTGAAAATATTTCAAATACAGTAGTGCCCTTAGATCACACGATAGGTGGGGCCGAGTGATAACCACGTTAGTTGAATTCGCGTAAGTCGGGATATAATTTCAAGTATAAATAAATATACAAGGTAAACAAAATTGTTTTTGCCGTTTACACGTTTCCATTGAAAGAAGTGAGAATACGTATGCAAATTCGTGTATGACGTGACTGAGAAACCGTCAGTCGAGAGAAGCAACATCAGTTGTTATAAACGCAGATCTACTGCTCACATTCATCAATCGGAACTCATACGGTAGCGAAGCGAAATGGACGTATCGAAGGAGCTCGTTCGTTGTTGTTTACTTAACGACTTCAAAGTGGACTTATCAGTAGTTGCATCAAGTCGCCGAATATGTTGGCAAGGCATTGGTTTCAAAAATAATTCAGGTTGGGAGATTTGTCCCTCTGTGATAAAGCTCGAACAGGACGACCTCAGGCCTTGGATGTCGAAGCTCTGCAAGCGGCCACTGCGGAGGACAGTAGTCAAACGTGTGGTGAACTTGCCAGACAGTTCAACACTTTTAGTGAAACGGTCAGATTTCCTCTGCAACGCTGAGGTTAGATGTACAAGCTGAGAGAGCAAGTGGGTTCCTCACATGCTGTTGGAAGACCATAAGCAACAACGTTTGGCAACATGTTTATCGTTTCTTTCTCACCTACGTAGCGCATCGGGTGCGCATTCAATCGGGTGCTGAACAGTGACGAGAAGTGGATCCTGTATGATACACCCAAGCTTTCCAAACATTGTTGGTCACCCCAGGTTACTGTCCTGCACAGCACAAGACCACCTATGCACCCACGCAACATTATGCTTCATGTCTGGTGGACTTGTCGCTAAGTGGTTCACTATGAGTTGCTGTCAATGGGTCAAACGGTCACTGCAGACCTGTATTCGCAGTAATTGGAACGTGTACAACAGGCACTGCATCAGAAGGATTAAATTACTGGTTAATCGAAAGGGTGTACTGCTATTGCATGATAACGCGAGGCCGCATGTCGCTCGGGTGGCCAGGAATACTATACAGCGACTTGGTTGGGAGACTTTGTGCCATCCTCCTTACTCACTTGACCTTCACATTACCACATCTTCCATTCCCTGGACAATCATCTTCGTGGTAACAATAAAGCAGATGTGCACCAAGCTTTCAC
Source organism: Trichonephila clavipes (assembly GCA_019973935.1). Lineage (NCBI taxonomy): Eukaryota > Metazoa > Arthropoda > Arachnida > Araneae > Nephilidae > Trichonephila > Trichonephila clavipes. The sequence goes on from BMAU01001164.1 coordinate 221,391, forward strand.
GGACTTCTTGATGCCCCACACCCCCGAATTTTACCGCAAGGGGATTTAACAGCTGGAGACACTTTGACAGAAGGTACTAGATACCGATGGTGATTACTTCGAGGGCTAACAATAGGCTTACTGTGTTTGTATGACATGTTGTTGGGTCATTAAAAACGGCAAGAAATTTTTTTTCACCTTTACATGATTTTTAGTTGGGACCTGAGACGAAAGAAAATAATTATTAAGGAAAAATTATTTTAATAAAATCTTAGATAACACAAATACAAAATCACAAAACGAAGATATTTGATGTATAAGGTTTTGTAAAATCTAACAAAGTAGTCTGCTGGCTCTAAGATTTTTCTCCCGCAAAATTTACTCGTTGTGTGTGCATGCTATTTTTTTTTATTCCTTATTTTGTTGAAAACGTAAGCTCTTCGTTGGAGTCTGTAATTAAAGAAAAAAGTTAATCCTTTTTTTAATTAAATTGAGGCCTGTCAAATTCCTAACTTCGTTGTTAATTCACAATTTATTTTAGATTTGTATCGAAGTTTTAATAATGTTAAATTTACATTCCATTTTTTTTTTTTTTTTTTTTTTTTTACTTTTCTTGTTCTGTGCAGAAGAATTAGTGCCACTTCATATAGATGACGCATTTGCCTCTTAAATCTGAGACACTATAACTGACATAACAAACACAAAAAACAAGTATATCACATGTTATAAAAAACATACACTCCGTAGATAAGAAATAAATATAACATCAAATAAGTAATTATGGCTAATCATCGACTACACGCGATACGTTCGAACACGTACATACATTAGCTAAAGGGGAAGTGGGGAACGAGTACTCGAGTTGTGGAGCGCTGAAACGAAAGAAAAATCGACGAGATTTGAAAATCGCGGAACTCAAGGTTCGCGTAAGTCGGGGTATTACTGAAAACTAACTCAGTAAATATGAATATGCACTTTTAATGGAGCACATAACAATTCATTGACAAAAATTGATCAAAAATTAAAATAAAATGTTTATCCTGAATTATACTTCATATAATTTTCTATAAACTCACAGAATTTGAAAGCTCTAAGTTAAAAAAATTCAGAATTATGATAAATTTAATATTTGGTTTATTTACATCTCAATGATAAATAGAAACTGTAAGTGGATTTATATCTCAGAGAAAGAAAAAATTATACTCATCTATCTTTATTTAAATGCCTATTGTGGCAAATGCTTTGAGTATTTTTTACCAATTGTGTTATTACACACAACAAAAGTTTATATACATTTTTAAATCAAGGTCATACTTATTTATTTTTAAAAAAGTAGGTAAACTTAGTATTTACCCATTTTTCAAGAAGTTTTCAAAAAGCATTTATAAGAAAATACCTTTTTTAGTAAAATCAATCATGGAACCAGGAACCCCATATCAGCTTTTTCTATGTCTACGTTATTTTCTTCTTCTACGTATTTATAAATCATATTTTATGTGTTTACGCCAGCTAGGTTATTAGAGTAGGAGGATTAGCGTTTTAAAAGACGTTCATAATTTTTTCTTTAAAAAATTTAATCGTTAGACTTTCAGAGTATTGTGATCGCAAACACTGTGTGTTTCACGTAATCCATATACATATCCTACAAAAAAATTATAAAGCCATTAAATCAAAGTTTTTTTAAATAAAATCATACCATATCCCTTTACCATATTTTTAAAGCATTTTCTATGATTGGATAAATACCCTCAAATTTTGTAAAAACATTGTCTAGAGACCCTAGTGCACATATCTATGCTTAATTTTAAGATTACTATATATATATATATATATATATATATATATATATATATATATATATATATATATATATATATATATATATATATATATATATATATATATATATAAAGGGTGTTTTTTAGAGGTATAGAACTTTAAATTGCAAAAAAACAACGATGTATTATTCGATTGACATGATTTTTTTTTATTCGAAAGATAATCTTGTGGCATTACATTTTAAATATGATTTCTTGCATATGACTGCCACGGCTGGCTCGGATGTAGTCCAATCTGGCCTTCATCGTTTTTGAAAGAGTACGGGCCAATGATTCCACCAGCCCATAAAGCGCACCAAACAGTCAGTTTTTCTGGATGTAACGGGGTTTCGACATACACTTGTGGATTAGCTTCACTCCAAATGCGGCAGTTTTGTTTGTTGACGCAGACATTCAACCAGAAGTGCACTTCATCGCTAAACAAAATTCGCTTATGAAAATCGGGAATACGTATTCCGCACAGAACCATTATTTTCGAAATAAAATTGCACAATTTGAAAGCGTTTTTCAAGCGTGAGTCTATTCATGATGAATTGCCAAACCAAACTGAGAATAAATCACTTGACAGCTGTTAAATCGGTCGCCATCTTGGAAAGTAATGCCAACTTAAACTTCTATACCTGAAAAAAAACACTCTTTATATATGTATATATATATATTACATGTATATTTATATTTATATTCAAATCTGTGGCTATTAGAAATTTTACTTTTCCAGGAAAAATATTTCAATTACAAGTTAAATAATTTTAGCTAATGTATTTGAATATTTTATTTAAGTTTTGTAACAAGGTTATTGTATCTAATGTTGCTTAAGCTACATTTTAAAAAGAAATTATTTTTGCAAGTCATTCATTATAATTTTTACAATGAACTGAGCTCATTATTCCAGCATTCTCAGTCTTCTTTCAAAATTCAAGACGAAAATATTCTTGAGCATAATAAGCTCTAAGAGTAACAGACTGTAAGAAAAAAATGTTTCTATTCCCGAAATAATTTCAGTTTTAGCTGCTTTCCACAGAACATTAAATATCCTTTTTCCCAAATCCCTGACTTTTTAACGAATGGGATCAATCTTTTAAAAAAGACGTCATGGCTCAAAAAGTTTCTTATACTATTACAACTTTATAAAATGCTCAGAAGCTAAGTAAAATTCTTATAAAATTGAATTTTTCCAGGAAAATACTTTATTCTTTTTTGTTAAGCTGTGTCCTCATACATACCACATTTATAGCTCCAAATATATTGTATTTTCCTTAAATAAGATACATAAAGAATTCATAAAGCATTATTGTATAGAATAGAATAGCATGAACCTTTTCTCAATAGTATTATCCATAATTATCGATTCGGCTTTTGAACTTTGTGTAATTTTAAAACAGCAATGATTACAAAGCTAAAAAGTTTTAGATTAAACCATCATGATTTTTGAGTCTTCATTGTCAATATATCTGTGACAACTAACTGAACACTAACTCTATAGCCGTAAAAAATAACTAGCATACATTTTACATTATTTCATAATCCATAGTTCATTACATAAATACATTTTTTACCTTAAAATATACCATTTCCTATCAATTATCTTATGAATCAGCATTTTCACCAATCTCTCATTCAGACCTCTATTCTGTTTATCTACAGCCAGACCTCTATTTAACGAAGATGCTAAATCCCGAAAAAAAGCTCATTATATTGAAAATTCGGTAATTAGAGATTAATCTTTTAGTATACTTTTAAAACCACATAAAAATTAATTGATAAGCACTATGTATTATTTAAAGAAAATTATTATTCTCTCCTTTTTCAAAATTAATATATCTGTTCATTTTATGTATCTTACTCATCAAAAAGAAATCTGCGAAACATTGCCCAGGAATAAATACACTGTACATATACTTTCAGGTTTAAAAAATAAATTTATATACTCAAACTAATGAATTGTTTAATGACGTTTTCTAATTTTGAGCATACGAGTAATTTTAAACGTCCATTGTTTTATAACCAGTAATTTTAATCATACACTTTACCCCATGCATCTTTAAATTTAATTACTGAAAAAATCTGTTAATTTTATTGGAGTTGTTTTCTTATTTAAAGAAGCCTTTTGGCCATTTCTTTGCTCTAGGTGAGTAGGAACCTCGTACAAATAGTTCAAGGTCATTGATCACACTAAAATGTGCTAAAAGAGAATAATTTGAAAAAAATATCCGGACATATTTTAAATATAGGTAGAAAAAAATCGATTTGCAGGAGAAAAAAATTCGTTAAATGGAAAATACACTTTGCTATTTGGAGGCTATTTTACAAAGGAAAGTGTAAGATGTTATTGGTTGAAGGAAAAGTTCATAAAATTGAGAAATTCGTGAAATAGAGGTTCGTTATATGGAAAAGTTCCAAAGTATATAAATATAACTTTTTTGCCTTTAAGTTGTTACATTTTTCTTCTTACATCAATTTAAAGATGGTTTGGCAATTGTCATTAAGATATAAAAAATGAATTAAAGAATAGTAGTAATTAATTCCTACTGCTAATTTACAATACCATATTTAACTTAAAACTGAAAGCTTCTACAAAAAAGAATGAAAATAGTTCTCTGGGAACCAGAATTAATAAACGAAAAGGGTTCTGTTAAACAAATTCACTTTTTAAACAAATCCATAAAGCCGTTTGCTTCTAATTATGGCAGTGATTATTACCAAGAACAAATTGATCTCTGCAGTATATTTTCTACTTAAAAGAAACAAATATGTAAATAGTTTTAATGGGATGTCTTAAAATAATTGAGAAGTACATGTAAGGTCATATAGAAAACACGGTACCAAATAGTCATAGAAATTGTATTCAATTATATATGTTACCGTTGTAAGAAAAGAAATATCGTAATAATGAGTCATGCAAACTAAATTCATTTAAAAGAATACTCATAGTAAAAAGGTCCTATATTTATAAATATGCAACAGACGTATTAAACATAATACTAAGTGTTGTGTTTCATTTGATTTAAAAAAATGAACTAAAAAACTTTCAAGTTTAAAAAAACAGATTAATAACTGTGTTATCATAATTGCACTCTGATGCATCAGATGATTACAAATTTTTAATCTTAGCGTCTAAAATAGATATGCTATTTTTCAAAACGTGAGTGACCATTTGACACGGAATTGCATCCTGATGGTTCCAGTATTTGAGGCAATAATGAACTTTTGGTGTGCATCTTTTACAGTACTTTTTTTTGCTTGAAATTATTGTGTTTATAATACAATTTTTCAAGTAGAAATTTCAGACATTAACTTCCTAATCAGATTGATACGTAATCAGATTGGTAATAGAAAATACCGTAAAATCCGGCGTATAACGCACACTTTTAGCACAAAAAATAAGATCGAAACTTAAGGGTGCGCGTTATACGCCGGGTATAAAAACGATAGCTTTAAAAATAACAAAAGAGATGAGCATAAGGAAAAATGTACTTCTATACGTATTGAAATACTGTTTATTTAAAAGAAATGACATACCTTATGAACATAAAGAGTTGTAGTTCTAGAAATATACTGTTTTTTTCAAACGTTTGTGATAATCTCTCGAATAAATGTCTTCAAAACATAAGAGCAATTTATACTAATATTTCAATTTCTTCATAAAAAAGGGGTGTGCGTTTTGTACGGCGAATATACCTAAAAATTTAAAAAGTCTGCTTGGAAGTATAGGTGGTTATACAAATGTACTGGTTTTACGCCGGATGTTACGGTAGGTAAACTATTTCTTAATTTTTTTACTACCCCTTTGCCTCAATGGATCTTTAAAAATATTTAAAAAAAATTATATTTTATAATGTTATCTATAGCTCTCTTCTACCTTTTAGAATATGAAATAGGTTGAAATGTTGTTATGTATTACACACATATAGAATAATTCTGTTAAATCACTTAATAAATAATGAAACTTTACTAAGGAACTAAATGCAAGAAGTTAAAATTTTTATTTGAAGGTTATTATATATATGTATAGTTTTTCACTCGAAACAACGCAGCCAATAATTTCAAGGTGTGATTGCTCTTAATTATATTTTTCGCATTTTTACAAAGCGTAGCCTCTACTATAAAAAAATTAAAAATCTGCTAATGTGCGAGGAAGCTTAGGAACTCAAACTCCAATTTTGTATACTCCACTTCTGAAACAAGTCCTTATCTCCTCCCTGTTTTCTTCAGTTTTCGGGAAAATACATCATTTTTAAAGAGCATATTGTTTATTAGAATTTAATTTTTTGTAATTATTTTTCTTGTTTGTGAAATTTTGCAACTCACATTTCTTGAAATCTTTCCTTTCACTCCAAGTAAATGAAACTCTGCCTTACACAAGCAGCGAGTTGTGCACAGAAGTTCTGACCAATCCAATGAATTAACCATGGTACTTGAATATTTTGTTTACAAGATAATAAATTTATTACTTTTTACTAGGTTAAATACACACATCATAACAATATACAAAATGAAAGAGCTGGTAATCGCACCAGGAATACCACTTTCAGTAAAAATAACTGCAAAAGTTGAAATTTTCCTAAAGCAAATGCTCTAGGTCAATGATTCTCACTCTGTGGCCCGTGGGCCTCATGTAGTCTACCGCCTTTTTCTGAGTGGCCCAGTCATGCCCCATTACACTGAGAAATTCAGTTATTGGAGAAAAGTGTACTAAAAATTCAGCGGGAAATTCAATCAATCAAGCACTGATCTCTATCTATTTGCTTTTTTTATAGTAGAATGTAAGCAATGTCATGGATGACAAGAAATCGAAATTATCCGATAACGTAGTAAAAAATGCATAGAAGTAAGTACTTTTTGTGAGTGTTTGATATAGAAAAGGTTAATGAAGTATTACAATAGAAGACAAAAATGAGTTTTAGTATTTTGATCATTTTTGCTTTGTCCAATGCTACTTTGGTCTTATTGTTTGTTTTTTCCATTATCCTCATGCTGTGGCCCACGTGAAATACCTATCATGTGTGTGCGGCACGTCGGAAAAAAGATTGAGTACCTCTGCTCTTGGAAGTTGCTTAATGGCTGAAATATATGCAATAATAACTCTAACACAAAAATTAGAATACAGTTAACGTTACATTTTAAGCTATTTGTAACCGCCTTACACATTTTTAATAAAGTAGGGATGTTTTCTACCATTGTCTGTCATTTAAAATTTAAAGCATTCAAATATCATTTTGATGTTATTGGAGATTTGACATACTATTTCACTACCTGGAAAGGGATTTTCCATCTACAGAGCTCAATAACAGAAAAACTCTGCGAATATATTCTAAACTTACTGCACAAATGATACCTTATGGTACCTGTTGATCATAACTGGTGCTTTATGAATACATGAGAGTTTCATCCAAACGAATAATCGAAATCTTCCACAACTGGAAACCTTTCCCAGTAACTTTAAGTACCCAAGCACTTGTTGGCAAGCAAAGGTCCCTGCGTATACGAATAACAAAGTGTTAAGTTGATAATGAATCCGAATGTCTCAAAAATACAACTTTAAAAATAATTTGAATAATAATGAGTGATTTACATTATCTCTTAAACTGAATAACATTGGTCAATGCTTTAAAATCTAGTTTTCAACTTAGATGAAAGTATCTTTTGGATTAAGAAATTAGATCCCCCCCCCTTTTTTATTTTACCAGATGGTTTATTGTAATATGCTATTCTTAACACGATTCGGATGGTATGAAAAATATTCTTTAAGAGAAATAACCTATCTCTGATAAACCTTTATATTTAGGAAGCATGAGTTATGCTACTTTCATAAATATTAAGGAAACTAACATTAGATTTATCTTCATGATGACATATTTTACTCTTTCATTAATTAAAAATGCAAGTAAATTTGCTTCAGTTCTGAAACTTATTTTTTCTTTTTCTTTTTTTGATCTTAGAATGAAGCGCAGAAGAGAAATGTATTGGTGAAACATACAACACATTTCTTATAAATGCCAAGATGATCAAGATATGGTTCTCAATTATTCTTAATTAGTCACGTGGCAGGAAAATTCTAGATTAAAAATTAAATGATTGTACACATTGAGAAAAATGACACTTTTCAGTTCTCTACCGAAAAATTAATGTTTTTTTTAATGAATGTGATTTACTTAAAAGAGAAAATTCTGTTATTAGAATAATCTTGAGATTGACTTATTGTTTACGTAAAACTTAAAAAGACTATATTTTTAATTAAAATATTCGGAAATAGATTTATGAAATGAGAAACGTTGCAAAAAAAAATCTGAATAAATTCAGTAACGCTCAAGTACTAATGATGAATTAGAATAACATAAATTTATCTAAATTCTCTGAGGAAGTTTATGACCTAAATAAAACCTCTTTTTCGTGCTCACGTGTAAGCCAAAAAAGTTAACTGAAGTAAAGTTATGAAATAATATAAACAAATATTTTGTTTTTCTTTTCAACTATAAATGTATTTATAATAATAAACGAAGTTAATAAATTCAATGCAAACGATAAAATTTTATCTTTCATTTAGTAGTTTATTGGGGAAACTCTCTTGAAATTAAATGTGCAAAGCTGAGGAAAATTTATGCATTTTTAATTTTGAAAGACATAACATAAAAAAAAATATCTGTAACGTAATTTCGATTCAATTACTAATTTAATACTAAAAATAAAAATAAAAGTAGCATTACACCTAAAATATTTTTAAGAAAATGCTTTAAATATAGTAATGTATGCTTAATAAATAATCATCTATATTAAATATTAAGAACTTTAGAGTATAGATTTTTAAATTATTAATTTAATTAAAGAAATTTGTTAATGGAAACCAACAATCTGCATTATTACTGAGTGATATTAATGAAATCAATCATGTTACCTTAATCATGTTACCTGAGCTAAATTATCCAAATTTTCTTAATTCAAACTTTTTTCCTAGAAATACAATTCGTAAATCAATTAAAGCAGTTTGTTAACCTTATGACAATGACAATTAATCGAAATCATGCACTCTCACACAAATTTAAAATACAACCCAAGTACTGACTTTGTATGAAAAGTACTTATAGGTATTTTCTTACCATCTTTCTTTAGTTGTTTCTAAATTTCTGAGTAGATATGAATGGCATTCACAGCTAAATTTGCTCTTATGACCAATAAATAAGTTCTATTTTTAGACGTAAGAAAAAAAATAATGCAATTATGTTATTATTTTTTCCTCCAATTCTTCCCTTCTAATTTTATTGTATTTCCTTTTATTTCATCAGCATAAAATACTGTTGCAGCACATTTAAGAAATTTTTCATAATTACTAATCACTCACTTTCATTATTTTCTTGAAGGAGCTCGCAGCATTTATTTTAAAGCTAATGGTCATTCTTAAAAAAAACATAATCATTAAAATAAATGAAAAAGTGCAATTTTTTGTTCAAATGACTTTTACTTTTATTAAATATTTACTCTTATTCAAAATATTTTATCTCAATACTTATTTATTTTCAAGAAATAAATTATATTTCATCTAGGAACTAAAATTGTGAGGGAAAAATTTCAATAACAGCAAATGTTGAGAAATTTTAGAGCAATGCTTGGCTCGGCTTAATTTAAAAGTAATAACGTAATTTTTTAACTTTTAAATAAATATTGAGTTAAAAGTAAATAACTGTCTAACTGATTATCTATTCAGCAGAAATTCTCTATAATTTTCTTTTAATATATTGGGTAAGTAAGAAAGTTCTACCTGTATTTGGATATGCAAACGGGTATATCCAAAAACAATGTATTTTTAAATACCGAAATTTGCAATAGAATTGGCGACACACATGACGTTGACCGAATGACCTAAATAATCAGCCAATCATGTGTGTGGATGCCTAACATATAAGTGTATTGTGTCTCACGCAGGTAATTATCTAAAAAAACATCAAAGGGTGTAACATGGAAAGAGAGAAGAAGCGTGTGAGACATTGCCTGTTATACGAGTTTAATATAAAGAGTAAGGCAGCATCAGCATGTCTCAATGTTTATCAAAAGACCTAATCACATGTCGTCGATGGTTTCTAATTTAAGGAAGGAGACAGAAGCTGCCAAAATCAGGCTAGGAGTGGACGCCCATCACACGTAGGAGAAGACGAAATTGTCCAACCCATAAAGAACAATCCCTACAAGAATTAGTGGAGATTTTCAATGGACATCAAACAACGGACGAGAAAAGGCTGGTTAACTTGGGTTTTACGGTAAAAGGGTGGATCGTTGGGTTCCACATGACCTGACAGCTAAGCAACGGGAATACCGAATCACCACCTGCCAGTACAAAAATGACCCTATAGTGACATGAATGGTGACAGGAGATAAGTGAGTTATGTACCATATCGTAAGGCGTCGTAGGACTGTGTGCCACCCTTCCGATCTCCCTTCATGGACTTAGAAATCCGAAGTTCATCCCAAGAAAGTGTTATTGAGTGTATGGTGGAATGTGCATGTAATAATTCATTGGGATATCCTGCCGCTCAACCAAACCATCAATACTGCCTTCTACTATCTACAGTTAGACAGGCTTCAATTGTCGCGGCGTTATCCTTCATCACGATAAGGTCAGGCTCCATGGTGCTATAATCACTTGACAAAAGTTAATAGGATTTGGATTGGAGGTTTTACACTACCCTTCCTATTATCCTGACTTATTATCCTGACTGGGCATTAATTGATTCGTGCATTGAACCGTTCCTTTAGTCAAAAAGACTTTGGTGATCTTGTTGCTGTGGAAATTGCCATCCAAGACTTTTTTGACTCATAACCGCCGGAATTTTACCACTTTGCGATTCATCTCCTACCAGAAAGATGGCAAGAAGTATTAGATAGCAATGACGATTATGCATAATCATAAGTAATGAATATTATGTGTTTGTTTGCTCTTCTTTATGGGTAATGATAACAGGGAGAACTTTTGCACTTACTCAGTATGAAAATGAATTTATGCAATAAGAAAAATTAAACGCTAGCGAATTTCAAAACAAATAACGAATAATCTTGTAAGCCTTTCTTGCAATGTAGTATTAATTTTACGAATAATATAGCATGATTATAATTTATGTCTATGATTTACTATATAACTTCAAGTGCAATAGTATTTCTCTTAATAATAATTTTCTTCCCTATAACATATTATTGATGCATTTTTTATTATTGTGATTTTAGAACTAAGAGGTTCATTTTCATTGAAATTTGTCATAATTCAATCTAAAATTAAACGGATTTCTGTTTTTAATATTTATATCAGCAAATATTTTTAATGCAGAGTTTTTTCCCAAAGGGTAATCAAGAATTTGCAAGCTATGAATAATATATTAACGAGAGTTATTTTTTTCTGGCAGTTTAGATTTCAGTACGTATTGCATATATATATATATATATATATATATATATATATATGTAATAAATAAATGGTTATGAACTTTTTCAGTTTTATTGTTGACTTCTAATACATAAATAATATTCCAATAAATTAATAATTAAAAGTAAAATGGCTTTTCATTAATAGTTTAAAAAATTCAAATTATACTTTCGAATTGCCATGTTTCTAATTTTATAAAATTGCACAATATATAGTAAATTAATTTATCTCAAAATATATAAAAGATTTTTTTTTCTTCTTTTGTTTACAAAATGTTCGTATAATTTAATATTAAAAAGCTACTTTCCTTTAAAATTAAAAGAAAATTAATAAATTGCTGTTTATAATTTTTAAGTAGGAATAAAGCAATGAAAATGTATTATTCTGTTCATAGTTAATCAGTATCTTAAGTGAAATAGCTGCCCAATTTTTAAAATTTTTCTCTGAGAACAATTTGGAAAAATGTAGTTTTTATATGAATTATAGTAAACGTTAATAAATGCATCAATTTCATTAAAAATAATTTAAAATGTTTTCTAGATGTATTAGTGTTCAAAATATTTACATATGTGATACTATTTTATTTTACTTATTGTTACTCAATTTTTATTAGTCAAGACAAAAACAGAAAAATTAAATTAACATGAGAACCACATTTAATATTAGCAACAAGTTAATGGAAATTAGGAGGTTATTATGATAACATGAAAATAAGAATAAATAAAAAATATTGAAAGAGAATATATTGTTGACTGGTAATTTCTGATATGGAAATTTATAACAAACATTTTATGGTAATGACCTTATCAATATAGAGGAAATTTTATACAAAGTACTTGAGTTTTATAATACTTATGTATTAATCTTTTTAGAATGGTGAAAAAATTTTATGTAATTTTACATAATAGATACGTAATTATTTTAATAAAAACTAATAATTAAATCTTTTCTTTTTCAAGATATATATTGTTTAATACTTTAAAATAAATTATCAATTTTTATGAGAAAAAATGTGGTTAAAGAAAATCTCTACACGTACCTTTTTCCCATTCTTACATAGTTAAATGAAAAAAAATATTTTTTAATATTCATAAATAATGGATATTTGTAGTTATTTTATAATTGTAATTTACTAAAGCAAATCTGAAGCCTAAAACTAAATTATTAATGTAAACAAAGTAGTATTTAAACTTGCGATTTTTAAAAGTCTTCACCAAATAAAGTTATTGCAATTTTCTCAAAATGTTTCAGCAAAAATAACCATACAAATTTTACTTCTCATTTTGCTGCCACTCACAAACGTGAAATTAGGCGTCACCAAACGTGTCTTTCAATAAATCGATTGTGGCACGAGCTGTGTGACATGTTGCGCCGTCTTGTTGGAACCACAGCTCCTGGACATCATGATTGTTCAATTCAGAAATGAAAAAGTTAAAGTCTAAATTAAATTAATACATAATTTTTATGGTATATTTTTTCTTTAGTCGGTCATTTACCTAAAATCAAAAGACATCGCCAAATACTGAAATATGCATTCAATAAAGGAAGAACATTCTATGCCTGTTTGTGCACAATAATAATACTTTTTTGTACTTGGGGTAGTGAATTTTTCCACGAAATAGTTATTGTAGTTTTTAATAGTCGGGGCAATAACATTAGACTCACGGAATATCTATTTTGTGTAATTTCAAAATTTTATTTGGTGTTACTGTGAAATATAAATGGAAAAATTAAAATTTTCTGATGTATATTTTGTGTTTGTTTTGATATTTATGTATTATCTTAACCATATTGGCAACATTAGCACTTAATTGCCAATTCACCGTGTGTGATGCGAACAAAATCGGGGTTGATATAGTTGCAACAGTATCCAAGAACCTTTGCATTTTTTTTGGTGATTTTATCAAAATGATAATTTGTTGTTAATAATTGGTTTTTGATAGCTTTTTATCATTTAAGTTTGTTATAGCTTGCTAACTGTACCCAATCATGTTTTCCTGTGGCTCAGTCTGGTTAAAAAGAAAGAAAAGAGAAAGCACACATTTCTAATATCTTTAACTGCTTGCACTTGAGGTATGATTTTTTTATAAAAAAAATGTGGAAATATACATTAACAAAACTTTTCTAAACAGATTTATTTCATTTGTAATTTATTAACAGAATACTCCCAAGTTATTGTGTTTTTTTTTTGCCATGGTATGAATCTAAAATTATTTGCATTGTCTCCATAGAAGAGGTGCCAAGTTTGAAAACAAATTAAATGACTCTTCTTGAGGTGAAAGGGTTAATTTTACAATGCTTATGAGTAGACATTTTTGTGTTGCTTCATTGTCTGTATATATACAGAAATTGTCTGCTGTGCCTGCTTTAGAGCAGTAGTTGCCATTTTTCAACACTTCATGAACCACTTAACGTATAACATTATAACTAGCGTTTCACTAATAGGATTGACCTCTATGTGGTGGAGCACTATAGCTATATTTACGTCTTTATTTAATCTTCTATGTCCTGAAAATAAGCGGTAAAATCTTAGGAGAGCCCACACCCTTGGCGACAAACCAAAAAAGGCGCCAAGCTAGAACAAGATGGTGCCAATCGAAAGCGACAATGGTGGCAAGGAAATATAGCGGAATAAGGTGGATGCATAATGAAAATATATGTAAGCAACACAGAAATTAAACCTTTGAGATAAAAAATATAAAAACAGCACTTACTTCCTTACTGCTGATCTTTTCCGAGTGGAGGGGACAGCGTAACAACAGATTTTAAAAAGGTCTTAAAGGTCTCATCGCTAAGCGAATGATCATGTGAACGCCGCCATATTTATTCTGCGAGGTAATGGTCGAACATAAATTCGGCGTGGCTGGCACGATTTCGAAGAAAGCGTTTTACTGCCGACCATGTTACATCATGCTGATCATTACATTTAGAACATTCATAACTCGAAGCAATCAATCCTTCCTTCATACACCATTCAATCAATTCTTTCTTACCTTTCGCATTCAACAAAGTAAAAAATTCTAAAGTAGATTCCCTCACACACGCAACCAGCCCGGAGACCAACAACAAAATGAAATTCGAAATGCACGCCCACAAAATACGAAAATGCTAGAAATAGTTAGGGTTGTCGTATGTAGTGTTTAAAAAAGTAGGGTTACCAAGATGGTGCAATTATCGCCAACCAAAGTAATTCGCGCCAAGGGTGTGGGCTCTTCTAGGAGTGAACCAAATAAGCTTCATGAAAAGCAACAATCAACAAACAGTTTTTTTTGCCTACAATTTTCCAAAAAATGGTTGAGGTTACCAAAATTCGCTAACCTCAGGAATTATGATTTTTTGTTTAGTTATTTCAGTAACTAAAAGCTTTTAGTAAAGAATAATTCGTGTTCCGTAATATGTTGTTTTGTTATTTATCTTTATTTAAACTGAATCTTCATAAAAGTATAAATAATATCCCAATTTTTCTGCATAACATCCAAAATTTTTCACGCATCACCAATTGGTGACTGCTGCTCTGTAACACACATCAGTAATTATGTGTATTAGCATAACTGTAACAAAATTGGTGCCCTGTATATATTGTACCTTAATATCTAAACAATAAAGATCCTAACATTTTTGTTTTTTTATGAAAAAAGAAATGGAGGGAACATGTTGCGATTATCATGGCGGTAATTTGACTGTGGTGATGCTAATATTTAAGTACACAGATAACAAATAATTGTCCATGTGAAAAACTGTATGTGTCTAGATATAAGCCATTCTGTTTTTATAAGATAGGCCCTTAACTTTGTTGATAGCAGTTGCTAATACTAATCGAATTGTGAATTGCAAAAATACTCCCATCATTATCAACATTTTGTCGTAGTTTTCTGCTGCAAAATCCGTGTTTATATTGGAATTTTTCTGCCGTATTCGATTAAAAATACCTTCAGCCTCTCATTGCGTTGAATTTCAGCTGTGTCAATTGATGCACGTTTAAAGTTCAATATTTCATTAGCATTTTTTTTATTTTTTCATTTTCTTTTTGTTTCTGATTTTTTTTTTTTTTTTCATGTTTTGAAATTTTATGTTTTTGTTTTAAATTTATTTTCTTTTTAAGTGTAGTTTTAAGTTTTTAAGAAATTTTATATGCTTTGTTTGATTTTTTTTTCTTTTTAAGTGCAGTCAATTGGCTTCACTAGATAAAAATAATGCCTTGTGGAAAATCAAACTTAGGTTGTCATATTTGCAAGCCAAAAGTACTACAATGAGTGTAATTGCACATCAAACTGAGAAAGAATGGATATCAGCAAACGAGAAAAGCAGACAATGAATGTCACAAACACAGGCTGATGGCGCAGCAAAACAACATGCTGCCAGACTTGAAGAAGCTCATTTGCGAGCACATCATTCGTGTTTTACAACATCAGAAAGATGTTAACCAAAAACAGCACATCTGCGTCAAACATGACTTTGTGGTGAGCAATCACACAATAACAGTCAACTTGCATTCCGGTACAACCCAGTGGAAGATTCTAGGTTCAGGCAGCATGTTCTCATTTACACAAATATGGAAGTGTATCCTTATTGCAATGTTCTGGAATTCAAGGGAGAAACCAAAGGAATGTTTTGCACCACTGACAAAATTAAACTGCCTCAACTCAGAGAACAGAGCCATTACAAATTTTGCTTGCTAGATATACTGCGGAATCAAAACATTTCCTATATGACATCAGGAAATACAATTCACGTTTCCAAGTGGCATTGTTTGAATAAATGTGCATTTGTGAACACACCTCTGATTTAACAAAAATATCCATATGCATTGTAAAACTAACCCAATTCCCTCAATGAATCCAGAGTGGAGCGATTTAAAATTTATCTTCAAACTGGAGGTCGCCATTTTAAAGACAATGTAAATAAATTTAGGTTCATAACATGACACAAGGACAAAAATAAGCTGTAATAACTTCAAGCATTTGGTTAACAAATTATAAATATCAGTTTAGGAAAAAGTTTTTCGTATATATATTTATACATTTTTTTTATAAAAGATTATACGTGCAATGCAAATTATTTAACATGCTGAAAATATGTCCTTTCTGTTAAACAAGACTGAGCCACAGCAACGCGTGGCAGGGTACAGCTAGTATATATATATATATATATATATATATATATATATATATATATATATATATATATATATATCAATGAAAAATATAAAATACATGCAAAAACATAAAAGAAAAATAATTAAAGCAAATTAAAAAAAATCTGCAGCCTTTTAAATATTTATAAGAAAAAAAAAAACAATACAAATATACTAAAATTAAAAAATGTGACCAATGTGTCAATTTCGAATTAAGGACCGAATGTGTGGGCTTAAATTGGTTTGATGGTACCAACCGTGCTTCTCTGAGAATTGGTAGGGTAAATTTAAAAAGAAAATGTAAACAAGAAAAGAGTGGATTCAGCAGAAACTTCTAACGAGTAAATAAGAAGTTAAAAAAAAATTAAATATTGCACTATATGATAACTTCTTAAGGATATAATTTTAAAAATTGTACTTAAAGCATTTTTCATTGATAAAAATGAAAATTCTTATAATGGTTGTATAGCTACTGTTATCTACCTACAACTTCTTATATATATACATATATATATATATATATTGTTATCAAGAGAAAGCTTATTTTTCCTTAAGATGTGAAGAATAATGTTCTACTTACGCTTTTAAAATAATACTTTATTATTAATCTTTATATATAATAGCTTGCTCAATTTTTTATATATCTACAAGGTTATAGAAGGCAAAGAAATAAATAAGACAAATAAAAACATTTATTCACACTATTATATAATAAGTTAGATTTTAATAAAATCACTTGTTCATAATACATAAATGACGCATATTAAGTATTATGTAAAAGGGTATTTGCTGTACATTTAAAGAATAAGTTATTTTCATTATTTACAGCATTTAAACTTAGACCCCATTCATGTGGTATCGCGCGGAGAAGTTAACAAACAATACAAACTATCTATTTTTCTCTTTAAATACAACTGTATATCTTACTTGATATCACATGTGATCCAAATCAAAAAGATAAGCTTTCTTTGAAAAACAATTTTCCTCCTCTTTCAGAAGAATTTTGGTTTCTGTAAGAAAATATTTCCTTATACTTACCGCTTCAATGGTGCCCAGAGATGAAATTTGGATCACATTGTTCTTCTAAATGACGTTGCATTTTTTTCTTATATTCAGACAGAATATTTTTTTTATACTCATACCCTTGAAGAGCATCTAAGATTTTTTTTTCATTTTATTCTTTGTGTGGGTCCCCTTTTTTCCTCATCTTCCCATTTAGTACGGAGGGGTGCAAACACGGAAAAGGAGTGGTTTGGAATGACATCCATTAGACTTAACGATCTCATCAGAACAGGCGCTTAAGAACAAGCCAGTCTGCGGGACCTTTCGCACCACGTTCTTCCATGGCAGTATCCATCACTTCCACACCGTTTTGCTTTCTTTTCGGTTGCCACTGTTGTGACTCCAACGAAAATTACTTTACTGACAATTTGGCAGTGGCTAGCATGTCTGACACTTTCTTTATAGTCACTTAGTGAGTAATTATAAATAGAAGGGAAACTTGGAGCTACTTTTTATGGTTTTTAAGTAAGACGACAAATTAATAGTCCTGGAATGGAGTTCTGGTTTTCACAAAACACCATTGTTTCGAATTTCAAAAGGTTTCAAGGATAAAATATTAGTAAAACTCAGATTCTTTTGAAAGTGGTATAAAAGACAGTTTTTCTGACTAACTAATTTAATTAAGATTGGATAAATAATTGATCAAAGGAAAATTTTCTTTTAAAATGAAATCAATATTTACTGCTGTGTGCGCTCGCTAGTTATAGAATATGAAATGAAAAAGTTGCTTTTAAACATTGAAATTTTTTAAAGTTTTATTATTAATAAAACAATTTTAAATGTAAAGAAGTATGGAGTGTCATTTCCACATAGTTGATACATGCCATTAACTTAAGTATAGTAGTGTATAGTAGCGTAGTAGTAGTAGCATATAGTAGTAGTGTAAAAGTTTGCTGGATATTGTAACACTAATCGGTATTCATGGATCAAACCTTTGAGAAGAATACTGTTACTGAATGATTTAATGGGATGTGCATACGAATATTTAATCTTAATTAAAACTCCTCCCAGAAATCTGCTCAAAAAATATTTTTAGTATTGGTGATAAAACTGAAAAATACCCCTTATACACAGCAGCGTACATGAAGAGGGGGGGTCAACTCCATTATAAACCAAAAAAAAAATTCAATTTTTATCGCAGAATATTTCCTTGGCACTTTAGTGTGCTTGGTTTTTAGAATGCAATCTCCCTAAACAAGTAATATAAAAAAAAAGTAAGTCAATTCCTACTTAGGTCAACAAAGAAAATTTTTATTTTAGTTACTTTTTATTAAATAATTACAATTAATATAAATATGTAACGGTTACAATTATTATACATATGATAGAATCACAATATTAAGTGGCAAAATAGAAAGCGATTTTCCATTTTCTTTTCTATATATGATGTTGGGCTATCATTTGTTTTTGTTGATATTTATTGATTTATGAATCACATTCTCAGAAAGTAGGCTATTCCAGGAAGAATTTGAACGCACGACCATTGGATTAAAATTCCAAAGCACTATCCATTAAGCTACAGTGACACATCGAGCGATTTTCCTTTTTATATAGGGTGTTTGACTGTTATATTTGTTTGTTACTTTTTATTCATTATTTAAGTTAAACTAATAAATTAATATTTGGAAAAACTGTATTAACATCAAGTGTCACCCACTACAAGTTTTAAAAAATATATTTGAACTTGAGTGGATGAATAAAAATTATTTTAATAAGGATATAAAATTTGAACAAGACATATATATAGAGTGTGAACTAATAGTAGGAATTGAAAAAGAAGTATGTGTATGCTACTGCTCTTATGTGTCTATGTATGTAAATAGATGAGGTAAACAGAGGTTCGCTTTAGTTTTGTTGGATGAGTAATCTAAAACATTCTAATTGTTAAAAAATATTGAGTTCAAATTATGTAGTCTTCAAGGTGAATCCACTCTTCTACCTCATTAAACAGTCTTAATGGAAATCACGGACATTTATCAAATCCGCACATAACGTTCATCACTTCATCGAATATCCCGATTCATCGTCTATCCCGTATCCCTCTTCAGATCCCTTTCAATACCAATGCTTATTTGCATAAACAACCGTTCCCTCATTTGACGTAGTTTTCAACAGAGTCCAATTAATTTAAAAAAAACAGTTATTAGTCAAAATGCAAAACACGCGAGAACCAGCTGCAGATGTTGATGTTGCAATCGGTTAGCTGAAAAATAAACAATAAGAAATTTATTAGAACTTCAGTATGTAATTGTAGGCAAGAGCAGAAATATGCGTATTATATATTTTTAAATAAATATGCCTGTGCATGTATTTAAGGTGACTCCATGCCTTTTTGTATGGATAAGTTATTTATATATTTTAAAATATTAAATTCTTTTATTTGAAATTTTATATTCGCTGATAAATCGAATAATTTATAAATTGTTCCTTTAATTTCATTTCCATTTTATTACTATTTAAAGCAAAATTGTGAGTTATTTTTCTCTTGCATGATATTTTTGTTTAAGACCTAAATAATTTTATTGAAAATAGTTTTAAATCGTTGAAATCGCACATAGCAAAATTACACATTCCGCAACATTTAATTGGATTTAATCGCAAGCGCTTTCATGGCATTCCCCTGATCTTCATAATGAAATATTACCCTATTTATTTCATCTAATTTGAAGACTTCGTTTTTCTTCTTTGAGAAATAGCTGATTTTTTCGAAAAGGGTGGTTTGAAGAACTTCATTTAGCTTTATGTTATCGATTTTTGCTTCATTACGGTTCCCTTTACCAGTTGTGTTTTGTTTTTGTTTTTTAAAATTTCATTCATAATAGCTTCAGAAACTTTTGTTTATTTATCTACATAATGGCTAAAGCTGTTCTTTGTATAATTTATCAGTAATTCATTGAGTACCCATTTAAATATCCTTCGGTAGATAAGCTATAATTTTTTTTTTTTAGTCATAAGTCATTTCTTCTTAAACTTGCAATACTTGCGACCCAACATTCAATGATGTTTTTCATCGCATTTCCCCCTCCCCCTCTCGTACATTAACAAAGTTATACCTTGACGCTGAAGCTACAATGCGACTTTAAACTCATAAGTGCCACCGGCGTATATAAATATCTCCATCAGCCAATGTTTTAATTGACCCGAACGTATATATATACGTCTTTCCGATTTAAGATCGGCACTATTAATCGTAACATTATTCCGAAGGCGTTAGAATGCAAATTTCTGACCTTGTCAGTGTTTACGAAAATTTATTTTAGAGAATTTGCTTATTTATTTATCTCCCTCCCAAACACACCGCATACACGTGTCTACATGAAAACGGTGGCATCGGGAAGTGAATCGTGTAACTTTTAATCGGACGCTAAGCGATTAATTATTAATTATAAAGTAATTAGAGTTAAATTTTAAATTTGGAATTTAATTTTATATATGAGAAACCCATTGAGTCACCAGTAATTATCGAACATTTTCCTAACTTTATCTTGTCAAATTAATTACCAAATATATTGTGCGCTACTGATACATTTATGTGTTTTATATTAGTGTAAACGCTTTTTTTATTACGTAAGAATGTGTTTTGTTTACTTTTGGTAAATTAATATTTATTTTTAAATAATCATTTGTTTTCGACTTTTCAATATGCTCACCCCACACCTCCTCGTAAGGGTGTCACTTTCATCTGAGGGCGTGCTCCACAGTTTGAGAAACGATGTCATAAGCCATTGGTAGCTATGAAATAAGTTGTATAAGTATATAAATCCTTTTTCATAATGATTACTTTATAATTGTGCCTGTAATTGTTTAAAAATAGATTTTCAGGGAGACTAACTTTACAATTCAAGTTTTTTCTTTGTATGATCTGCATCTCAGTAAAAAAAAAGCTTTAATAAATTTGATTTTGGACTTCATATTATATAAAAACATTCACTGAGTGTTTATTTCTTACAATAGCTATTCATAAAGTATAAAAGGGTATTAAATATGACAAACTTGTAGATGCATAAAACTTGTACCTGTTGCGCAATGTTTTAAAAGCTTTTTTTTCTTTTATTTGGCTCTGACAACTAGTAGAAACAAGACAAAGGAAATTCGTTAAATGAAGAAGATTGTCCAGAGGGTAACTTCTTAGTAAGAACCAATGAATCCCTCAGAGGAGATAATTTGTCTTTTGGCTCTATCTCCCTTAAGGTCTTTATTCCTCCTTGGGGAGCATGCTTTCCTTAAATCACAGACAGGACAACATTCCGCTTTCCTAGGGAAATGGTGAAGAGAGAAGGTGGACTCTTCAGCAAATTGCCTTGAAGGAAAAAAAATCAAGATATAAGACTCGTGTAAGGCCCTATAAATGCCAAATATTTAATGGATTTGATTCGGATCTATAGCTTTGAATGAAAACTCTACTAAAATACTAACATTTTCTGACTGTTGTTTTCACAAGAAATATTCTATTATAGAAAATAAAGGTAGTAGTTAATAGGGAAAGCTATAACGCTTGGTTGGAGAAAAAAACTAAAATAATTTAAGTAATTATATACTATGACTGTTATACATTTTTTTCAAATAAATTGTTGTTATGGTATCCGACTACGTTCGGAACCGTTATTTTGCAAAAGCATATAAATGGATAATATTTATGATATTTAGTGTCACTTAGATTAGAAAATATATATAAAATTGTTTTAAGTATAGTATCGAAATAAAAACTTATTTTTCAATATTTTGACAAAAAAATGAACATAAAATGACCAATTTTCAAAATATTCTCCTTTTGTAAAAAATGCTTCTATTATAATAATATTTCGCCTCTATATAGCTCGGACCTCTCTACAGATGCTCAACTAGAACTTTTGAAATATATAACTTAGAAGTGGGTTTATCCATGTTTTACGACAACAGAGGGGAGAAATTTTAAGAAAAAAACGCCGATAATTATTTCAATAAGCTGTAACTCTAAAATAATGTGAATTTTTCAAAAACCATAGTTGAGCCTCTGGATAGAGGTCTGAGCTATATACAGGCAACATAGTATTATAATAGAAGCACTTTTCACAAAAGGAAAACATTTGGAAAAAAAGGTTATTCTAAGTTAATCTTTTGACGAAATATTGCATTTAAATAAATGTTTTTGTCCAAATGTCCACAAAACAATTTTATACAAGTATTTTAATCAAAGTGAAACTAAATATCAGAAAAACTATCCATTTATGCGATTTTTTTAAAATCACGATTCCTAACATAGTCGGATACCTTAATGGATTTGTTTCGGATCTGTAGCTTTGAATGAAAAATCTACTAAAATACTAACATTTTCTGATTGTTGTTTTGGCAAGAAATATTATGTTATAGAAAATAATAGTAGTTAATAGAGAAAGCTATAACGCTTAAATGGAGAAAAAAACTAAAATAATCTAAGTAATTATATACTATGACTGTTATACATTTTTTTCAAAACAATTGCTGTTAAATTATGCATCTCAGACTCTAAACTGAAGATACAATAGGGTTATTTTTACAGAGCAAAAAAAATTTTATGAAAAGTTTTTGACGTGACTTTTTCCTTTAGGTGACCAAATACATTCGAAGCATATACCGTAAAATCCGGCGTATACCACGCGCTTTTGTTACAAAAAAAGATCGAACTTTAGGGGTGCTTGTTAAACGCCAGGTATAAAAATGATAGCTTCAAAAAAAATTAAAAAAAGAGATGAAAATAAAAAAATAGAGTTATATAATGGTCGGAATACTGTTTATTTAAAAGGAATGTCATACTTTATGAACTTAAAAGGGTTTTTTTCCTAGAAATATATTTGTTTTTCAAAACACTGGGGTAATACCTCGATTTAATGGCATTAAAACATAATAGCATTGCTAACGTACATTGTGTAGGCTTCTTCGTAAAAAAGGAGATGCGCGCGTCTTACGCGACAAATATACCATAAAATTAAAAAATGCAATTTGGAAGTATATGTGCTCGTTATATATACACCGGTGTGCGTTATCTGCCGGATTTTTCGGTACATAAATATTTTTTTTAGAATTAAGTTTCTATTGAGTTTGAACACAGATACAAAATTAATTTAAGTACATCATTTTAAAAAAGTTATTTGAACGCATTTTTTTGGCAAAAAAATAATGACAAATTACCTAATTTCAAAACATTTTCTTTCTATAATAAATGCATCTATAATAATAATATTTTGGCTATATATAACTAAGACTTCTTTACAAAGCTTGAACTAAGATTTTTTTAATATATGGTTTAAGTATCGATTTTTTCATATTTTAACATATCAGAGCAGGGACTTTTTACTTTAATTCAATTTATCGTTACTCTAAAAGTAATGTGGATTTTCCAAAAAATTTAGTTCAATTTCTGTGGAGAAATCTAACCAATATATAGGCAAAATATTTTTTGTTACCGAAGCACTCTTCGCAAAACGAGAATGTTTCAAAAATATGTCACCATTTTTTGCCGAAAAATTTAATTTAAATATTTTTTCCTATAATAATATTATTAAAACCGTTCTACATGTATATTCAAATTCGGGTGACACAAAACATCAAAATCTTATTGATTTATGTATTTTCATAATCATACTTCTAGTCGTAGTCAGTCACTTTAAAGTGACGAAAATTTATATTTCTTCTAAAATGAAAAAGAAATAATGCGTATTTAATTCTAATCTTTTGTTTTGATCCAAACATGATTTATTTTGTGAACATTATTTCAAATTTAGAAAACAAAAACGTTAAATCGGTCCAAGCAATTCGTTACAAAGTGCCGTAAAAATAATTTATTATTTTTTAAAATTAAAAAAAACATATATGGAGATTATTTTTCTTTTCAACAAATAAATAATGGCACAAAACAAAAATGCCATGTAATATAGGGAATTAATTAAATATTTCTATATAAATACTAACCGATTAGTGAAAATAACGCAAAAATGGAATAAACAAATAAAATTAAATTAACTGTGCGTATCAAAAATACTAACTTTATCATTTACAGAGTTGAGAATCTTCTTTTCATCTACATTGAATTAATGAAACAATTTGCATTCCCATCAGAAAATTTATTTAAACTGAATAATTTTTCATCAACAAAAAAAAAACATCTAGGTTGATTTCTCTACGTTTAAAAAATAATTGCCTCCCTGGTGAATAACTTATTTAATCTAGTTAAACTCATACGCATATCTATTTGCGTTTTTCACACTCAAACTAATTAGCGCACTTTAAAAACGCATTAAATAATTAAAAACCAAGTGTGTATCTGTAATAAACGAGCGTGGTAGCAGAAAGAAATATTATTAAAAAAATTACGCTAATACCTAGGTGCAGATGGAGAGGCTGACATCGTGATTGATGAACCAGTTCTTAACCAGATAATTCCGCTTCTCTCAAACGCACGTTGGAGCCTCATTTCCGATGAATGAGAAAGTTGTAATTAATCTTCATTATTTATGGTCACCCTTCCTAGGTTGGCATAATCTTTTTTTATTACTTTAAGAAAGGTCATTTAGTCATTATAACTATGTCAAAGTTTACGTGAACAGTTGGAAAAATGTGTTGCTTGTAAAGATTTAAGACAGCAATTATAGAGTTTTCAGATTATTTCCATCATTGATAAACTTATTAAAACTGGTGTTTATCATTTTGTCAAAAGTAATAATTTCCTTCGTTCGTCCAAGCATGTACTTTTAAATTTAAAAAATATTATACAAGACAATGATATGAGAAACTGAGTTTGGCAGGGGGATTTTGTACATTAAATTAAAAAATGAGTTGTTTTTTTTAAAGTATTAATATAATTAAAATTTAAGAACGACTTTTATGGAAATATATTGTTATTATTAAAATATTATAATATAAGAATATATTTATCATAATATACGACTATATTTATTATTATATACGAACATATAATGATAATATGTTTCCAGTAAGAAGTTTCATCTCACAGGAAAATTAATTATAATTAAAAAAAGCTAAAATAATTAAATTAAAATTAATAAAAGTAAAGATTGCAATTACAAACTCTCTCAACTATATTGGAACATAGGTAAGCTCCTGCATCATATTTTTTATTTGGATATTAGGTTTACGCTTCACTTAGGAAAATTCAGCAATAATTAATTTAATTTTTGAAAAAAAACTAAAAAACTACACCTATCTTTGTTTGGAATATAAGGGCTTAAAGTATGAAATATAGAGTGTTTATATATTTTCCGAAAGATTCCAGAACCATTTTTAATGTTTAAAATGTAAAAACTTTCTTTTAAAAAAATGATCTGATAAAAAATATTTTGAAATTAGACCCTGCATCGTATTTTTCTGAAACGAGGGAGTTTTCTAAAATATTCAGTTGAATTACCGTTTAATCCTGTGTCATTACTTTCGTGGCATGTTATTTCTGTCAAGTTGTGAGTTGTAGTGCCCTTCTCCTTTATTATCAACGTGAGCTAGAAGTGTAGGATTAACAGAAGAACTAGAAGCAGGCATGATCTTAACATGATTTTATTAAGATCTTCAACTTAAACGTCTAACAAATTAGATAATAATAATATATGTGAGAGAATCAATCTACAGTGGCTAAACACACAATATATAATACCGAAATAACGTAACTCAGACCACTATCAATACTAACTCGCCTAAGCTATATTCCTAGACTATCACAGATCCGAATATTAAATAGTCACTCCTACCTTTAATGTAGACTGAAGTAGTGATCACTATAATCCTAGATGAAGTTGCTGTTTACTCGAATGCAATGGTAAGCACCTTGACTTAAGGGATCTCTATCACGTATAATTTCTGTTTTCTGTCACTTAAAGTTTCCAAAACCTCTTCACGCTTGAACCACGGATTATCTTAACATTCCTTAAATTGCCACCCCGCTTACTCTAACTTCTGATATTTAACATCTTCCTAATTTGCATCTTTCATTCACGCTTCACTTCTTGGATTTGGTTGGAAAAGAGTTGTCATTAATTCTGGCTCCAAAGAACTCAAAGGACATGTTAACGAAAAGATGCGTGGGCCTGTCACAAAGTTATGGGTTGGAGGCCTGGTGCCACTAAAGATCCACCAGGTAGTAAAGCTTATGTATGATTGTCAATACTTCAAGTTGGCCTATTGTAAGAGATTTGAGAGAGGAGAGCTAGCTGAGTATCATTCTCGACAATTAACGTGACCTATTGTCCTTCCAGTGGCGCAACGTACACACTTGCATTGCGGGGGCACAGTTACTCTAAGGGGCCCAAAGGCGTGACTGACACTAAGCACGTATTTGGGCTTGAGCTCTAGACCTGAGTTTGCAAGGGGGAGGCTATTATTATCCGTTACGCTATTGAGCTATGAAATGTGATGTTAAAAATCTATCAAGTTACCAAAGTTTTCAGTGTTTTTTATTATTTATCAATCATAGTGTTTTTTTTTAGTAGGGCAGCGTTTCCCAAACTATGGAGTGTGCCCACCCCCTAAGGGGGCGGATAACTCTACGAGAGGGCGCGAGTATATTGGAAAATCGCAAGCACACAAAATATTTTCTTCTTTCTCTTTTTAATCTTCTTTCGTTTGTTACTGAAATTAAACAAACGGAATACATTCTGACATAATAAAAATTAAATACACATTTACACTGATATAATAAACTTATAAATGTATTTGATAATTAATTTTACAATACTATTAGAAAAAATTTAATAATTATCAGTGACCCCGTGGGCTTGTCATATATAAAATTATGTACAAAAATTAACACTTATCTTGATAAATTGTATGGTTTATTATGAATCCCTGAACTGCCGATAAAAAGTTAAACGATGTCACTGTTTTTTACGTAGGCACGCGTATGTGACGTATTGGAGAGGGTAAAGAAAGACAAAAGGAAGAAATAAACAAATCCTCTGATATAAGTAAATCCTTTGCAAACGCTGTCAAGGTCTCTTTATTACATTCCAAAGCCTTTGGAAAAAAATTTTATGGATAGCAGCGCACAGAAAAGGCTCCTTTGGAAAAACGTATATATACGTCCGAGGAAAGTAATGCTTTGAGTGAGCAGGACGTTTATATACGCCGGTGGCTCTAAAGAGGTTAGTCGTATTGTAGTTTTAGCGTCAAAGTATGGTATTATTGAATTCAATATCATTTTATTGTATTGTGAGGAAGGGAGGCGTGCGATGAAAATTCTGAATGAATATTGAGTCGCGAATATTGAAATATTGAAAAGCACTGGAGAAGGGTAATCAGAATTCCATTTATGAGACCGCAGGATATGTTGAAAGAGTGTACAGGAAATACCTGTTAGTCTTACAGTTTTTAAGGTATGTGTGTGTAGAGGCATTTTTAGAAATACTACTCAAGCTTTTGACTTGATTCAATTTAACTCTGAAAGTCGTTGGTTAATAAAATAGAATTTTTCCACGGAAATGTAGGACAGAAAACTGTACGATGATTGCACGATGAGTTGAATTTATCATTTTCTGTTCATTTAAATTTCCAGTTCTAAAAGAAACCCTTGTACAATCACATAAGACCTTTACTAACATTTTCTCCGCATTTTTGGAACCACATTTCTATATATTTTTCCCTCATCATTCCCCATTAAATGTAAAACCTTTCTATTGCTGTGATTTAGGTAAACCCCTGCTTCTTTAAGAGCAATAATGTATTGTGTTGTTGTTTATTTCCTACAGAAGTATTTTCAAACAAGGCTTTATAAAATGTCTTTTGTTAAGCTATATGTTTGGGTAAAATATGGTGAACATGGCGTTTAGCCTTTTACACAGCATATCGTGCTTCTTTTTTCCCTTATTATTCCTTTTCAATTGGTTTTTGTGTCTAAAGATTTTCTCTCTTTTCTCTACTGACTTCAGTTTAAAATTATACAAAACAAAATGCATTTTTCAGTTATTCATTTGGAGTCTTCTTTCTGTATAGAAGTAATAGCTTACACACACAGTTTTATCCTTTCCAATTAATTGCATTTCTTATTTTTATTTTCAGACATTTATTACTCTAACATTTGGTAACGTTTTTTTAAATTTGAAATAAGAATATTTCTCCTTGGTAAATACATCAATGTGCTTTTCTAAGCGTATGTCGTTCGGGAAGAAGAAAAATATTCAAAACATTCAATGGTAATTTCAAATTCAAATAATGAGTTGTTGTCTGGAATTTTTCCGTATAATATCTGCATTTTATTTTTAAATCTCTTATCGAAATTATTCGGAAAATTAAAAAATGCAATTTCTTGCCACAATGCATTATATACACACATACATTATTTTTTCGAATCTAAACCTCCATCGATTCTAAGCTAGACCCCAGATTATCCCCACGTTTTTGTGAAAAAATAAAAACTAGTGAAAAATATGGTTTATCGCTAAACAATATTTACAAAATAACAAAATATAATTGAGAACTAATAAGAAGTAAATAATGAAATTATTTTACAAATATTATTTTTTTTAAATGCATACATGAATTTGGAATTGCTTTTATAGTCAGTATCATGTTTAAATTCCCCCATCCAACGAAAGTTTCCGTCTTTGATTCTAAGCCGCACCTGATTTTCAGTAGCATTAATATTAGAAAAAAAGTGTTGCCTGGTTTCTAATAAATACGGCATTAAATTTTATATATTTTACAATTAACTGACTTTAGAGTGAGTGAGTGAAAATTAACGTCGCACTGTGTTCAGCTACATAAGGGCTTTTGGCGACGGACCACGTAATTCTGAACCATGGTGAAGTGACGTGGACGCCACCTGAGCTGACAACCCCCTCTCCTAACTACCACACCACACCAACGTGAGAACGTTTAAGTTCTCGACAGATTTAACGTGCATAGCTCCCCTACACGGTGGGTCTTTAGTAGTACTGGGCTCGAACTCGTGACAAGGCCAGCCTCGATCCGATTCCTTGATCACTCGGTTACCGCAGCCAAAACTGACTTTAGAATCCCTTAGAAAAATTTTAAATTGCATTAAAACTGTTAAAAAATCTGTTTGATTCATTATGATGGAATATATATATTAAATAAATAAACCAATTGAGACATATTAGGAAAATAATCCTTCACGAAAATCAATTAACCTATTGAATTAACATGAGTTCACCATAAAATAATAATTATTTTTCTGTCAGGAACACTAGCGGATGCTTATAATTTCATTACTTGTATTTGTAATTTTACCTTTTTATGTAAGGAGAACTTTAACAAGTCGTTCCAGCAATAAGGCGTGTACGAATTTTTATATGCAGAAATGTTTTATTAACCGAATTTTGAATTGATAAATAAGTTTATGTTATGATTTAAAATTACTCACATAAATTAAGATAAAATTCCGCAAAATAACAAAACCATTATTTTGAAACAATGAAAATGGATTTCATTATGCATTGCAGTCTAATTATTTTTTTAATAAAATCCGACATCATGAATGAAGGCATATAGTAAAGCGAAGAATTTCTCTAGAAATCTTTCTACGACATTCCGTTGATGATTTGTTCTTCCAGGAAAGTTAATTAAATTTACAGTGTCTTTATTATTTTGACAAGAGACTTCCGTATAAGCAGAAAGGTACAATTAAGGTGACATTTGGGTAGAGAGGACACATACCTGACACAATATGTACGCAACAGCAGGTGCAAGTGTCAAGAGAATGAAAATTACATGCCAACAGAGCCGTAAGTGTTACGTCGGAGATTGAATCTGCTTTTCCTTTCCCATGGAAAACTTTGACTATATGGAGAGCATCGGGGACTAGAGATACAAAGAAATTTTATTTCACTTTCTGTGTTTTACAAAGAAACTTTATTTCACTTTCTGTGTTTGGATGGGTGCTAAAAAAGTATTTTTGGAATAATTTGCTTAAAAATAAGTAATAACTTGTCAATGTTGGAATTATTTGAAAATTTAATTGCATGTGACTTGAAAAAATAAATAGCATTAGAAAATAAGTGTCATTTAACCTTTATGTGTGTTACACTTAACTAATTTCTATACAGAGAATGTTAAATAAAGGAGTTATGGGGTGATTCTCTCATGGTCACATGATAACTACAAACACGTGTTTCTACCCAATCAGTTCATAAATTTAAAAGACATCAAAGACACATGAGAAAAGCCGTAACGTGTTCCATCCAATCAGCTCATGTGCATTGCAGTTGACAATTTTTTAATGTTTGCAGATTCTTTTAAAACACATGTATTTGTAATTAGCAAAAACGCGCATAGGTAAATAAAATTCACTTGATTTAAAATTCCACGCATGATAAAAGGATATTTTTTATAGAAAAAAATTATTTTTTTGAAGAATCGCAATGCTTGAACTTTATCAAAAAACCAAATTTCAAATGTTATGTATATTTTTTAAGTAGAACCGCAGATATAATGTCAGTTTTGAATTACATGGTGAACACGTGGTTGTATTTATCATGTGAGTTTTGAATTTAGTTCATTGTTGCTTCGTATATTACATTGAGCAAAACTAAAAAAAGTTGTTTTTAAAGGAAATTTTGAAAATTTGCTGTTACCTGAATGGAACAAGCATCAATTGATGATTCTGTTATTTTAAATTTTATATTAAGTAAAATTATATTCGCAGAATAAATCTTACATTGAGAGAAAATACCATTAAAATTTACTGTTAAATTTTAAAATGCTTGTTTTGTTTCAAATCCAAAATTTGCATGTAGTTCAATTTATAACTATATCATCGTATCATTATTCGATAAAATAAAAAAAAAATATTAAAAGTTTTAAGTTTCAGAAATTACCTAAAATTATACAATAAAATTATACTTATCGAAAAAATCAGCTCAAGTAATTGATGGTATAAATTCTTAATTTTTTTCAGACTCTAGTTAGATTCCTTGTGTGCCGACAAGTATAACATAAGGCTTACAAACGTAAGTCAATACGCAAACAATAGTGGTAGGAAGTTTCAAGTAGAAGGATATAAGCACAAATAGAAATCAAAGTGAAAATAAACGGATAAAAATACAATAAATAGTGGCAAATCCGGTATAGTGGTTAGTGACGTTGACTGCATGCCGTAGTGAATGAGTTCGAATCCCGAGTAAGACAAAAATGCTTGTGCTGTAATACTCCTCTTCTTTGTCATGTGTACTTTACACTTACTTCAATGTGGGCCCTTGTGTGATACTTTGTGGTGCATGGTGTTATAAACGTTCTCATTAAAAAACAATAAATACGGAATAAAATACAAGAGTGCTCACATGCAAACTGAGGCATTCTGTAATTAAAGTTATACGATAGGGAAGATTAGGAAGCATGATCATAATAGGATTTTCGAAATACAAATACATAAAGTATACATACACACACATGTAGAAATATATATATATAGCATAATAAAATAAGATACCAAGTGAAAAATGTAGTTTGGCCTACAAGGCCAAAGAAGAAAGAAATTGGATTTCAAGAGACATAACAAATGAAAATACAAAAAGAGTCTTTGGACTAAAATGGAGACCTATTAGGATTACTAAAGCTGTCGTGTATATATATACATATATAAGTATAATATTCACATATATATCTATATATATATATGTATATATATACACACATATAATTATATATATATATATATAATATTCACACACATATATATATACACTCAGGAACATTGAAAATAGCGACCCAAGATGAAAGCATCGGGTTGAAATGAAATTTAATACACATAATGACACAGATGAGAGATTCACTTAATCTCAAAAACAAGACAATTAAACGAATACAGGGTGTGCAACGACACAAATACTGGGCAACTTCAATAGCGCGTTGGACTACCTCCAGCTGCAATACATGCCGCCACACGGTCCGGCATTGAGTTGATTAGACACCTTTTGTTGTCCTGAGGCAGATGAGCCCACAAATCTTGAACAGCCAACTCTAAATCACGTACGGAGTGACACGATGGCATCTGTCGTTTTAGCTGACCCCACACGTGCTCTACAGGGGACAAATCGGGGGAGCGGTACAGCCAGGTAAGAGTCTGAAAATGACCTAGGAAATCTTGAGCAACTCTTGCTGTATGCGAACGAGAATTATATTGCTGGAAAATTGCCCCTGGGAAACCATTCAGGAAAGGTCCTGCCTGGGGTCGAAGAATATCATCAACGTAACGTTGGCCCATTAAGGTTCCACGCATCACAATTAAAGTGGACCGGCTATCATAGGTATAGCCCCCAGATCATCACACCAGCTGTACGGGCAGTGTGACGTAAAACAGTGGGGGAATTGTACCGCTCACCAGGGTGCCTCCACACCCTCACACGGTTATCATCTGTCCCCAAAACAAACCGGGATTCATCACTAAACACAACATTTTGCCAATCTTTGACATTCCACATTGATCTGGCTTGGCGCCACTCTAGACGTAGTTGCCGATGTTCCGGTGTTAAAGGGAGGAATAGGCGCTTGGATTTAAGATTTGCTTCTGCAAGGTGTCTGTAAATTGTTTGTGGAACAATTGCTACGCCTACGTCTGCTCGTATCGTTGAACGAGTCACCGTGGGGTCCACAAGTGCTTACCGTACGATCCTTCGATCCTCTCTCCTCGTGGTCTTCCTGGTCGCTCCAGACCCGGTTTTCCGTGCGTGGGTACCTTCTCGTGTCCACTACTACCAACAATTTGTAACGACACACTCCGAATGATCTACCTGGCCAGCAACACTGTGCGTAGACCAGCCTGCAGTTTCCATCCCGATGATCAGGCCTCTCTCAAACTCACTTAACTGTGAGAAATGTCTTCTAGCACGTTCACCTAGCATGTTTCGCTTACCAAAGTCTTCTTACAATCGGCGGGTAATCGTCACGTTTATGAATCTTCGAATTTGCGGTGGCTTATATAGCACCCTCTTCCTGATTGTATCGCCACCTTGGCGTGTATGAGCATGCGTATTGGCACAAAACTTGGATCATTTGCATATCACAATACGCTGTACTTATTTGCAAAGTTTCGCGATTGTACTTAGCTTCCTTCTTGGGTCGCTATTTTCAATGTTCCTGAGTGTATATATATTCACATACAGTAAATGTTAGCAAACACCAAAAATTTACATTTTAAATAATACAGGAATGTGCTTCTAATGTATGCACAGAACGATGTAAACGATGATTTGCTTTGACCGAAGGCAGAGAAAGGAGGAGGTCACGCAATATTGTTCTTTTATAGTCAACTCATGAGTGTACGTCCTTCGGAAGAGAATTTAGTACAGACAAGTATTAGATGTTTTACATCCTGGACTGTGTCACTGGAGCAAGAACACTGGTCAGTAAGCGATAAATTGAAGCGTATCAAATAGGCTTTGAAGTTTCCTTTCCCAGTTACAAACTGGCTAAGTTTAAAATTATGTTGAAAGTGCTTAGCCTTTAAATCAGTGTTTCTCAATCTATGGGGCGCGCCCCCCTGGGGGGCGCGATAAACCTACAAGGGGGGCACGAGCATATCGAAAATAAAAGATTTAAAAAAATTTATTTGCTAGAATGAAATAAAACAAAATACTTTCTGACATAATAAAAAATACACATTTACACGGAAATAATGTATATATATATATAATCTGCGGTTTTACATCAAAAATAAAAGTTTCTACCTCAAAACCTCAATTTTTAGCTATCTCTGATACTATAACCAAATAAAAAACGTTTTATTCGATTTGCTGTAATCCCATGATGAGAGATTTTTTTTATTATGTTTTCTTTTCAAAGTGAAAATGCTACTCTTTCAGAGGAAAGACAAAACCCAGACCCATAATCAAAAAAAAATTTAGGAAGATAAAAAGTTCATCACTGTTATATATTATTGCCATTAGCTGTAGGCAGCAGAATGTATTTACCGCGGTTTGACCTTCGAGCTTACTTGTACGGTTAGTTGTATCCCTGCTCTTATGTATTTGTTTTTCATTTAGGGAAGTTTGAAGGATTACTAAGCCAATCATAATGAAAAACGTTTTACATTATTTTTTAGAACATCCGTATTGTAATAAATACACTTTTAATCTGGGACCGGCACAGTGTGCACGAAATCGGTACTTCTGGCAAAACTGTATAATTGTTACCAATGGCCCTGACACTATCCTCCTGTTTGACAATCATAACGTGAACTAAAATATATTTGTCACATTTCTCCCTCTTTTTTGGGAGTGACAGACGTTTTTTTACGATCTTAAGGTACTTGTTTTGTCTGAGTTCCCGGTGTGATAACCTTTTTTCCGAAATATATTCTGTGTCCTTGAAAGCAGGTGAATATATTTTCTCTTAATTAAATTATTCACTGGAATTACGATTTTTATTGTGTACTATAAAAATAATTATAAAAAAAGGATTGGGGTGACTCAATATCCCGCCTCGACCATTAGTATCGAGTGCGCGCCTGCTCCAGGATTAAAACATGTTAAAGTCTTTTCGCTTTAAATATTAAAAATAATACAATTATTCTTCATCATAATTTTTTTTATTGTTCATTATTCAACATCAATTCTAAATGCTAATTCTTTGAGGCTTAAATTACAGTTCGCTTAAAACTAATTATAATTTGAGCAATCATTTAAAAAAAATCATTTTAAATTTTTGTAAACGTTGTCGTACACTTGGCTTTACTCTCCTTACAATTAAGCGATTTTATATCAATAATGTTTTATTTTCTTATAAATGAACTTGTGCAAAGAGTGACTACTTCAGCCGGTATACTTTTAATGTGTCAGTGCTGCACAGAGTATTTTATAACTAATTAATTAATATTAAAGTATTAATAAATTTAATAAGTATTAACGACTTCCATGGGCTTGTCTTACAGAGCGAAGTTTTTCAAAGGAATGCTTTTTTTTATGATTAGAAATTGACTCTCTGAATTATTTTTCTACATTTAGCTGATATCTATATTTTGTCTTCTAAGCAACCACCGCATTTTGCAATATGTTCCAATTTAAAAATTAGAGAAAAGAAAAATAATATAATAATTATCCTATTACTTATTATTATTTTTTTTTGCTTAAAAGTAACATATACAAAATTTAATACTTATGTGATGAATTTGTACGGTTTATAATAAAGATTGTTGCTTTAGCGTCAAATTTTATTATTATTGCATTCAGTACATTATTGATGTATTAGGGGGGCGTGATAAAAATTGGGATCGAAAAGGGGGGCGCCAGTATTGAAAGTTTGAGAAGCACTGCTTTAAACTGATCTGAATAGAAGGAATAAATTCCTTGGTGACATGCGCAATATTTGATTTTTGATACAAGTTATTCCTCTTGGAGCTAATCTATTCTTTAAAAACATTCTTATAATATGATTTCGGAATGCTCATAGGAATCAAATCCCTTAATTTTGTCGCTTCTTTTGCAAGCCAGTCAGCATATTCATTGACGTATGTCCTCGAATAAAAGAAATGAAAACTTTTACAGCTCTGATTCAAAGAAAATTAAGATTAATTTGCGTTTTAAAAATTAGTTGATTTTGGGAATTAATGTTATTTAAGGCAAACAAAAATTAAAGAGAATCGCTGCAAATTAAGAAATTCGATGAATGGTTTTCGTTATTGCAGATTCAAGCTACTGCTTGAGCAATGCAAAGTAAGTCAGCCTGAAACACACGATATTCATCTCTTATTCTAAATCGGAGAGTTTCAACTTCAATGAAATCTTGGAAGATAACAAATGCAAGGCCAACCATGATTGATTTGATTGATTTTGCTACCATTTGTAAATCAGACAACAGGAAAAATGTTATCAATTTTTTTACTGTAATTAACTAAGTTAAGATGAAATCGTTCAGAAGGATGAGGGAGCTCAGAAATTTGCAGGAAGCAATCTAGACTCTTATTGGTACAATTCTTCGTTGCAATCTTGAATTCATTGTAAAAATAATTATATACGAGAAGTCATAGAATAAAAATCTGTTCAATTTAATGAAATTCTGTGCACAACTCCTTAGAAAACAACAAATGCATGTATTTTCTTATATTTTGTAACCTACTGTCACAATAGATGAGTTATGAGCAATAATATTTTTCTGAATGTTGAGACTGGATTTCATGCATTTTCACATGTCACTTGAAAATCAAAATTCCTATTTCTTTAGTGTAATATATATTTAGTAGAAAAACATGCAATATTTTTTGATTCATGATTCTTTTTTTTAACTATTTTGAAAACCTTTTAGTTTTTATCTTCGAGTTGGACATAGCTTCCCAATGATTTATTTCTTCAAACTATATTTTTTTATTAAACTACCAATAAATATCAGCATGAGATTTTAAACTCTTTAAGTACTTTTCCCAAGATATGATGCATTGACTCGATAGAATACAACACTTGTTTAAGATACATAAGTTGGAATCAAAGGCAAGAGTTCTTCATAAATTTTAACTAAATACTGGAAATCTAAAACGAGATTTTGTTTCCATTCATTTACGCTATTGTATATATACTCTGTTAATATTTTTTCTAATATTCATTTATTTTCATACATTTTCTAACCAATTGGTTTCTCTCTATTTTAAATACAGTGGGTTTTTTTCGATATTCTTACTATAAAGTTGCATTCCACCAAAATATAGACAAAGTCTCTTTAAAAATATATTTTTCTCTTTTATACTGTGCGTATAAAAAAGCTTCCTTTTATGCATTCAAAATTTGACTGATTATCAACAGAAGTATTGAACAGAGTTTAAAGAAGTTAGATATGCAAATAAGTTGGTAAAATATATAAATAATGTATAAAACTTATGATATATATTTATGATCATGCATATGGTTTATCAGAGCAGAGAGGTTTAAAAAAGAAATTATAAGATAGGTAGAGAAAATGAATTAATAAGTGAAAACTGTTCTATTTTAGTTAATAATGTACTTTTCTGGAAGAAAATGCTTGTTCAAACTCTACATAAATACACTTTATCGTCATTATATAGGAGTGTTTTTTTTACATGTAGTCACCACGTCTCCCTCCATTTTTAAAAACAGACATTTCTTACTGAATTTCGATGAAAATGTCTCAAATCTAATAGGCCGCATTGGTGCATATTCCTCTTTGATAATTTTATCCAGTTATCCTACACTTAATGGTTTTGGTGTACAAATTGATTCAGTTGTTGAATAAGAATGGGAATCAAATTAAAGTGTTACCTTATTTAAAATAGAATAGAGTTAATATCAGCGTTTCTCAAACTGTGGGATGCACCCCCCAGGGGGACGTGACAATGCTACATGGAGGGACACAAGCATTTCGAAAAAGTCAAAAATAGAAGATTATTTTAAAAAATTATCAATTTATCTAAAAGTAACAAAACAAAAGATACGTTCTGACATATTTATATTGATATAATATACTCATAAATGCACCGGTACTGTACAACGTACTTGATAACTATCGTAATTTATCGATACTACGTTAAGAACAGGTTTAAAACACTTACTAGTGTCTTCCATGGGTTTGTCATATACAAAATTTAATACTATCTTGTTAATTTGTGTGGTTTATAATATCAGAGTAGTATTGTAGCATTATTAAACATAGTATATTATTGGTACATTCTATAGTACATTATTGTTACATTCTATCTATTGTTACATACATACTACTGTTGTACATTATTGTTGCATTCTATATATTGTTACATTCATAATTTTGTTGTACATTATTGTTACATTTTATATATTTTTACTATATGGGAAGAGAGCGTGATGAAATTATGATTGAAAATTAGGTTGCAAGTATTGGAAGTTTGATAAGCACTGGTAATAATGAATAGTAAATGGTTTTAATGAGAGAGAAATGAGATTTTTAAAGCATCAAGTCTTTCAAACAGATGCACTATTAATTTATGCTATTTTATTGAAGAAGAAACTTTGACTAAAGCTATTCTTGAGTTTTTCCTTACACTATTGTGCAAGTATTGCAATAAAGCACTCAGATGTGTGCGACGTTCTCCCATACGAGAAATGAGATCTGCATATTTTTTTTTACTTATGTCCCTTACAATTGCACACAAAAAAATCTACGTACATATATTTCATAAAAACAAATGCATAAGTTTTCTTAGAAAACTTTTATGAGAAAAACATTTTAAAATATAATTGACACAAAAATTAAATTCCGGGATTATATATTTTAATTCCGTGATTATATATTTTAATCCCGGGATTTCGAGATCGGATGAAACACCGGGATCCCAGGTCAGCAAGCCCTACTGACCATTACATCCAATGAATATCCTCCCGAACTATAAATCCTTCAAACAGGGTAGACACAAATACAAAATTGAGGGAGCATATGTGAGAGAGCATCCATTTAAATGTAGCTCATTTGTACCCTTGAAAAGGAAAATTAGGGCTAAAAGATTTCATTTCTATGAATCACATCAGGCATAGAGTCTGATATGGAGGTTTACACTCGTGTTCAAAATTAATTCCGATAGATCATCAAACTTCCGTAACAATACACGAGGAATGGTGGACGTGCAGTTAGTTTCTGGTTCCCTTAAAATGACAGTGACTCGACAAATCATTGAACGCATTAATGAAATGAACAGTCTTCCTCTGATTTCTGACCAATGTTGGTGTTCTCTGCACTATATAAAACAGTCTATTTTGATGAATAAGCGAGTACCACATCTTTTTGCCCACTAACCTCTTTTATATAAGCCTTCTTGAAGAATTAATCCCTTAAATTTGGGATCCAACTTCCACATGAATCTTTAAAGACTATTGAGAACCTGTTTCACTCCCATTATGCCTTTTTAAATAAACACATGAATCCTCCTTATTCACAGTTGCATACACCATTTACTTTTATGTGTTACTATATAGTGTTACCATTTACTATATAGTGTTACAAATTATGTGTAAATAGTGTAAATAATTTGTATTTGAGTGTTTAATGCAGTTATATTATGCTATGTTATATTTATTTCATGTTAAAGTTGTACTATTCACAAGCAGTGCCACCCCTTACGTTATAATGGCGATTGAATGAGAACTTGGCGGTAGAGCCAAGTTGGCATCATTTTTGGCGACCTTGTTGGCGAGTTCGGAACCCTCTGGAATCTTCTAGAAAGTAGTAGATCTCTCCACTAGTGTCACGTTCAATGACACGAGCAGTTATATTTCTAGAAGTTTCTGTCGCCCATATAAAAAGGATGCTCGGCTGTGCTTGTGAATAATCTTTACTTACGTGTATTTTTTAAACACTGTTATTGTGTTTGATTGCTGTTGAAGGTGTGAAGACCTTCGGATATTTACCCTGTAAATATTACCGATGAATCCTGTATTGAAAGGATTGGATTTTCGATAATAAATTCGCAACGCTCTTGAAGAACTGATTATTTTTTTCTTTGTGATTGCTTTTGCATAAAATCCTCGAACCCTCGGATCTACGTAACAATATATTTTTTAAATAGATAAAGACCCGAGAAGTAATCTTTATGCTAAATGTTAAAAACTGTATTGGTTTATGGGTGAGATTTGTGGCGCCAAACCCCATCTTTGTGTACGCTACTGTCATTGTTTACCTAGGTTCTTAGCTGGCTTTATTAAACTGTCATAATAAGTTGCATACAACTTTTACATCATAATATCTAGCAATCTACATTTTATGCTGACTAGCCTAAAGATTCTCTACGGTTCACCACTTCTTTCCATTACCCAAATATTGGTGGCTGCTCATTTAACTGCTTGGTTTTGAGTTTTACCGAATGTTACAAAAACACGCTACTGAAGTCCCGGAGATTTACCAATGAACGAAACGTGGAATTTGGCACGTGCACGTACAAAGCATTTTCTTTTAAATGTGTGGCATACACGCAGAAATACGTTTATGAAAACATCATCTACATTTTTGTTTTTAGAAGTATTGGTCTTACCTTACTTTCAGTACTTTCAGAGAAATTCTACTATATTTGTAAATGTTTATTTAGCTGGAACGCCAGCGTAAATTCCGATATTTAAATTTTTACCCGCGCTTTATTGTTAAGTGTTGTACCTTTTATACAACTATTTTTATTATTATTTTTATACGTATTTAAAAATTGTGAATAAATATAAGGGAAGAAAAAATACTTTGAATGAACAGTGTGTTTAAAAGTAATGATCCAATGGATGAAGGTTAAAGTATTTTGAAGACTGAACTGATATATAGAAGCTAAATATAATCAACTGGTGTAGCATAGTTAACTTTAACGAGAGATGCAATCAATTTCGAAGAAAATCTGCAAAACCGTAAGAAATGGTTTATACCAAAATTAAAAATAGACGGTAATTAAAATATTTTATATGGGTTATTTGTTGTTGAAACATAGACATGTGAGATGTGCATACTGTAAAATATGGCGTACAAGGCGCACTTTTAACTTAAAAAATAAGATTGAAATTTAAGGGTGTGCTTTATACTTCGGGTATAAAATTGATAGCTTTAAAAGTTACAAAATAGATCAGCATAAAAAAATTACTTCTACACATATGAAAATACTGTTTATTTAAAAGAAATGGCATGCCTTATAAATTAAAAGAGTTAAAATTCTAGAAGTATACTATTTTTTTAAAAGTCTGGGATAATATTTCGTATAAATGAATTTGAAACATGAGAGCATTTTATACCAAAATTTCAGATTTTATCGTAAAAAAAGGGGGGCGCATTATACGGCAAATATATCTACAAATTAAAAAATGCATCTTATAGGTGCATGTTATATGCCGGATTTTACGGTATATAAATATAATTTAAAAGGCTATTTATAATTCTAAGCAATTGAAGATATTTTGATCAAACATTTTTTTGCAGCGAAAACGTTTAACAGTTTTTTTGAGGATAGTATTAAATAGATTGGCACATATATGGGTCGTAAAATCTTCGGTGGTTTATATCTGGCGTGCAACACATTTTTGGGAAAAAGTCACTGGCATACAATTACACTGCTGGACAATTGCTAAGGACGGATCACAAATTGCTATGTAGCATAACATTAAGCGAGAAATGAGGCCTAGTATGATAAAATATAGTTGCCACACTGTTCAGACATTAGAATAAAGAATATTTATTGTTCTTGGAAAGTACAAAAGCTGTGAAACATCTGAAAGAAAACAAAAATGTTCATTTGATCTGCGTACGGAGAAATGGAACAATGCATCTAAAAGTCAGCAGGCACCTTAAAGAAAGGTATCAGTATGGGATATGTCCACCGTGGACTGTGATGCAACATTCCACACGTCGTACCATACTTTGTACAACATTATCCAGCAGCTGTTGAGGCAATTTATCCCATTCCTCGGTGAGTGCACGGATGAGGGTGTTCTTGTTTGTCGGAGGATAGTTTCGACCGGCAACTTGCCTCCCCAAAGCATCCCACAAATTTTCAATGGGGTTTAGATCTGGAGAACGCGCTGGCCATACGATACGTTGAATACCCTCGCTGTCTAAACAATCCTGAACAGCGAGTGTTCGATGACATGTTGCATTGTCGTCCATAAAAACAAATTTATCACCGACAGCACCACGGAAAAGACGAACATGAGGAAGTAAAACTGCATCAGTGTATCGTTGGCCCGTCATAGTCCCTTTCGCAACCACATGTAGGCGCGGGCGGCCATTGATCATGATGCCGGTCCACACCATTATACTGCATGTCGGATATCGGTCCTTTTCCTGGATATTTTCTGGACGATAAGCAGTACCACTCTCGCGCCAGATCAGTTGGGGTCTACAATCCGATGACAGACTGGACCTACTCTCATCTGAGAATAGTACGCATGCCCAGTCCCGTTCAGTCCAATTGTGATGCTCACGACACCATTGCAAACGGGCAGTACGGTGCTGTCTGGTCAATGGGACATACACAACAGGTCTGCGTGCGTATAGTCATCCTCCCCTCAAACGTCTGGTAACAGTTTTTATGGAGATCTGCTTTCCTGAGGCAGCAAGAAACTGATTTGCCACCTGCTGAGCTGTGGTGCGCCTGTTCCTTTTTGCTGATAGGACGATATATCTGTCTTCTGCAGGCGTCGTACTTCTAACACGACCTCCCCCGTGCCGTCTACTATACATTCCAGTAGTTTTAAATGACTTTCACAGCCGTGAAACAACGCTGTGAGCGATGTCGAACTCCCTGGCAACATCTGTTATTTTTCGCCCTTCTTCGATCTTTCCAATAATTCGGCCACGCATAAAATCATCTATGTGATGTCGGGAAGACATGCCAAAAATTTTAAGTTCGTCTATTAAATCTTTCCTGTTAAACTTTGACTTGAAACAACAACTGTCCACACGCGTCAAAACCTTTAAAGCTATTATGAACGCTATCACGTGATGAACAGACGTGGAAAAAAATTTGCATACTCATACTTCTTCTTACTAATATCCCGCACTTATTCTAATTTTCCACATTTTGCTTCCTTTCATTTTGTGGTTGCTATGGATGATAGTGTTATCCGTCCTTAGCAATTGTCCAGCAGTGTAATATGTATGTACTCTAGAATACAAACAGTGTATATTTAAAAAAACTTATTAATTAGTTTTTAGTTTTAATGTTTATTTGTTTTACTGAATAAATGTATGAGAATTTAAGTAGCTGTTTAGTCTTAGGAAGATTTTAAAATTAACTCAACTCTAAAATTAACTAACATTCTAAAATTAACTAACACTCAATTTGTGCACTGAACCTTGGTAGCATAGATATGACGTATCGGTTCATGGTCGGCTAGTTATGAGTTTGAGCCCCAGGGCCACTAAAAGCCTACCTTATAGAGGGGCTGATGTTCATGAAATCTGTCGAGATTCAAAGTCTTCCATTGGAGTAAAATGGTAATTTTGATAGGTATATTTCAGCTCAGGTGTCTTCCACAACTCTTAAGTGAATTTTTATAACTACCACGTCCGTCTCGTCAATAGCTCT
This sequence comes from Trichonephila clavipes, assembly GCA_019973935.1. Classification (NCBI taxonomy): domain Eukaryota; kingdom Metazoa; phylum Arthropoda; class Arachnida; order Araneae; family Nephilidae; genus Trichonephila; species Trichonephila clavipes. Next base: position 264,746 of record BMAU01001164.1, read on the forward strand.
TACGTTTCTTTTGTAGTGTGCAACGTTAGATGTTAATAAATACTCACAAAGGCATCCATTGGACACGTTTAAACGTATAAGTCTTTATTGTTTCGTAAAATTAAATTTAGCATTCTCAAAATAAAATGAAATTTATTCTAGTACTTTTTTAAAGTAAAAGATATGGCGTGTTATATTAAATGTTCGCAATTGCGAAATTTTGTGATGTTTAAAAAAGATTCAATTTAAATTATTTGCGCATAAGTTCATAAAATAGGGTAAATATGTTGTCATTTTTTCCTTTGCTTACATTGCCCTTTTTTAAGAACTTTGATATTGTTATACGAAGAAGGTTTCACAGTGATAACAAAAATTTAGTTGAAACTTATTATTTCCTCATCATTAAAAAATAGCTAGATTCAAACAAAAAATAGTTTATTTTTGAAAGTTTTGGTGAAAAAAAAGTCATGTTTCACATAATCCGATTTAGAAAACATTTTATCAATTATCATGTTCCTTGAACATTTCTTAAATATATTTACATAAAGAACATGTTTTTACATTTTGTATGATACTACCTTACAATTTCTATGCACTGTTCATGTCAACTTCTTCAAATAATTTCTTAAACAATTATTTGTTGATATCAAAATATATATGTGTTAACTGGCATAAAGACATTAATCTATATCATTGTTTTCTCAGTTACCAAAGTTACTCTGAATTCTAGGGGGGAAACTTTATTGTGCTTGCCTTTCAGTCGTTTCGAAGTTATATTAAATGTGAAGAAAGCAAATCTCACATGATGGAATTATAAACGCATCTTGAACTTTGATTTCAAAAGAGGAGGGCAGAAAAACCGATTTAAGCTCCAAATTCTCACTTAGTCTCCACTTTCAACTTGACCAGGGCTCTTCTCCGCAATTTCATTTTACGAGTAATTTGACATAGCCATCGTGGTTCAGAACGGTTGCTTGGCAACGTACAAATCAAAATAAATCAAACGAGTTTCTCTTCCTCCATCTAGAACTATCACAGTCTTCTTTATTTTTTTATGTTTTATTTCCACAGTTATTCCCCCTTGCCCCTTATTCGTTTTTTCCCTTCTTCTTCAAGTCCATACCGAAGTGATAGTACGATTCAATTTGTCTCAGTTTGATTTCTCTTCTTTTTATATATAAATTTAACTTTAGAGTCCAGAGAAAGGAGGAATTCTTCACGAAAGGGGAAGGAGGGTTTTCGAAAAGTGCAATATCACTTTAGAATCGATGAAACCTTTCATTGGTTTGTCTTTCAGGGCACGCGGAAAAGAAGAACAGAATAGTGATTAAGAGACAAGGAATGGGTTTCCTTTCAGACTTAGTGAGATTTTTATAGCTCCCTTTGTGTTGCATGATGACTTTAAATTTACATTTTATTTTCCTTTCTTCGATGAAGCTTTGGTGATTAATTTTCCTTTGTTCGTTTTCTTTTACTTCGCAAAGAAAATAATAAGCAGGACAATGAAGTAATTATTGAAAAATATTTTGTTATTCACTTTTAATAAAGTCGCAATTTACATGATGTTGACTCACACCAAATATAATCATTCTATATGTTTGATATGTTTTATTTAAATCATAAATGTCTCTTTTCCGAATTGATGAAATAGAAAACAATGCAAAATAACAGTTTTAAAACAAAGCTTCAATAAACATTCATTATTTTGTTTAATCTATTTTAAAGATAAATGCAAAATAAGGAATAATTAATTTGCGTAATCAAGGACTAATTATTAAAGTTCTATGTTTGTTCTTGTTAGAGTACTTTGAAATGGAATGAAAAAAGAGTAAATCGTACGTTATTAACTACAATCGTGAAAAATATTTGTATATCTCCTTTATAGTATATTGTCATTGAGACTTATGCAAAAATAGTTAGTGACTTGATGGGATTTTGTCTCATTGCAAAATAATACACGAGACACGAGTGATTTCGTACTCAAAACAACTTAAGGTATCCGAGTACGTTCGGAACTGTGTTTTTTTTTGTAAATGCGTGTAAACGGATAGTTTTTATGATATTTAGTGTCACTTAGATTAGAATACCTGTATAAAATTGTTTTTAAGAATATTATTACAGTAAAACATTATTTAGATGCAACATTTTGGAAAATAATGAACATAGAATTACCTATTTTCAAAACATTCTCCTTCCATGGAAAATGCTTCTGTAATAATAATATTTTGCCATTATATAGCTCAGATCTGTGTTCAGAGCCTGAACCAGGTTTTTGAACTATGTAACTTAGAAGTGGATTTATCTATGTTTTATACAACAGAATGGAGAAATTTTAAGAAAAAAGCTCCAATGACTATTTCAACTGGTAGTAACTGTGAAAATAATGTAGATATTACAAAAATCCTAATTCATGCCTTCTGGAAAAGTATTTGCTTTATACAAGCAAAATATTATTTTTATAGAAGCAATTTTCATAAAAGGAGAATGTTTTGAAAAAAGTTAATTCTAAGTTCATTTTTTTCAAAATATTGAATTTAAATAATTTTTTATTCCAATCATATTCTTAAAATAATTTCATACATGTATTCTAATCCAAGTGACACTACATATGAAAATTATTCATTCGTACGTTTTTTTTTAATCATGGTTCCGAACGTAGTCGGATACCTTAAGGAAAAGCTCAGAAATAAGTTCCAATTTCAATAAAATGCTTGTATTAATTTTTGAATAAATAAAACTCACAGTAACATTTTCTTCATTACAAACTTTGGAAATTTTTGAGATTTGATTTGATAAGGATTTAAATAAGGGCATTTATTCTTATGATTGAGAAAATATCAAAACACTGCAAATTTTTCAATACGCATAAAATGTAAGATTCTTCCCTAATCATCTACTGGCCATTTTCCAGGCTCAAAACATGATGGATTGAAAACTAAAAAATTTTGACGTACCTCTTGCAAACTTTTTAAAACTAATCCATAATTTTGTTTATAAACAAAGAATAAATATTTTCCAAATAATAATCCATATATGTCAACTTAATGATGATTTATCGCTAATCATTCCAAATTTCGCGTTCGACACAGTAAAATGCAAACAATTTATTTAAAAACAAACTGTAGGAAAGCTCTCTACAAATGAGATTAATAACATACCCTCATGATTCTGTTTGAACTAATTGGGCATTAAACGTTATTTGACGGTTATTGGTGACAGACTTTACTGTTTTAAATCATGAATAAAGTGAGAAAAATGACACTTATGATATAGCCGCACTCATTTCATCAAAAAATTTGTTTTTAGATTTAAACAAGCCACCCATACAGTATAGTTGTTAGTGACGTTGACTGCGGTACCATATGGCCTGGGTTCAAATCCTGTAGAAGGCACGGGTGTTTGTAAATGTATAGTGCCTTCGCGGCATGGGGGTACTCTATATAGTCATCGAGCCGCAAGTATTTTCGTGAGGCTCATGGAAGGGGAATAGAACTGGGGGGCCTCTGAGCACCCCCAGGGTGTTCTCCCTCAAAATTATGGTGGAACCGAGAAAAATAGTACTGTCACCTGCATGGTACTCAAAGCTAAGCCTAACGACAGGCGTAAAACTCTATCATTGCGGTGCGAAGAATTTCGTTGACCTTGATCTGATATTACTGTCGATCAGGTGGCATAAGTAACAACACACACACACGCACAACAACAAAATTAAACAAATAATTACTAATATTTCAGAAGCAATTTTCCTTAACTGCTACAGCTACTTTATGATGCTGTTTGATTTGATAACCTGGTCAAACCATGAAGGAATCTTTCTGCATAAATGTTAAATAGGATTGGCATTACTATTTACACGGAATATTGCAATGTGTAACTAAGAGAGAATTACTCGAGAAAATACCATATAATTTGTCAGTGAATATTAGCGAAGCTTTAGAAGGGGACGTTCTGAAGTTAATCATGATCTAACAGTGAGATTGACTTAGGATGAGGTCTTCAGTAGCGTAATTGAATATCCTACAAGCTTATCAGTTTGAAGGCAATTTAAAGACAGAAAAAATACATCTCTTTAAGTTAAGATTTCAAATTGCAGAACTATATATATGCATTTGCACGTACTGAGTGCGTGTGTGTAATTATATGATACATATATATTTCATTATGATTTTATTAGTTAAACCAATTACGCTTAAAATCATTTACATTTCAAAAAGAAGAATAAAATAAATGTATTTTTATATGCTAATAATTCAAAAAAGAAACATCGATCTTAAATTTTTGTGAAAGGCACAGTTTTATATAAATTAAATAAAACTATTTCCTGGAGGAAAATAAGGATTTGTCCTTATACTTGAAATAATAATAAGAAATTAAAATGGGTCTCAATGAAAAAAAAAAGTTATAAATTTGGCTTTTTTCTTTTTTTTTACTTCTCGTCGAATACAATTTTAAAATTTAGATAAATTTCAAATTTTTAAAAAATGTCCGTATTATTTATTGGGAAGAATTAGTAATGATCATTCCTTTGAAAGATTATAAATTTTAAAAAAGATTATCATTACTATTATTTACTATTAAGTAAGAGATTAGAATATTTCAAATATTGGATTTTATCACCTAAAAGCTGTGATTCCCAAGTTTTGTTTTTTTACTTTCGGGTGTTTTAAGGGTGTTTGGCACATGAATTTTCAAAAAATTACCCATTTTCACTTTTTTTTATACTTTTTAAAAGTTTAAATAATTCTGCTTAAATTGATATATGATATGAGAAAATATGATAATAAAAAATATTTTATTTGTTGTTTTTTTTAATGAAGCTTCTCCTTGACGCGCATCAAAGGAGCTCTGCTAGAGCACCTTTCTTTCCCCTTGCATAAGGTTTTGATAAGCGCGAGTCCATATGATGTTCAAGTGGAAAAATTAGAGTTTATTGGGCTTATACAAAAGTGTATGGGTACACGTCTTTTGGGTATTAAAAGCGAAACAGAGGAAAAAAAGTTAAGAGATGGGAAAAGCCTAAAAGATCGTAACCGACTCCCTGACGCTTTAATATCAAATTTCGAAGATGTTACTATATGTCTATTAGAAATAATATCAATGACCTATACAGCATGGAAACTATTATTTAGGCTGTTTATTTTCATCTTTTATCTTCAAACGAGAGCCCTCAACATGGACTGTGTCCTGCGATTATAAATGCATGGTGTGAGTTTCAAAAGACAGAAGCTGAATGTTACAAGCACTATGATCATAAACACATACACCATAATGAATTAAATGAAGTCTATTTTTAAAAGTCTGGGTGATCCTATATTATTAAGAAAATGTTTACATGGAAAGACGCAAAACCTAAATGAGTCAGTTAATAACACCATATGGTAAGTGATTCTAAGTTATATATTTGTGAAGTTAAAAATTCTAAAATTAGGGGTAAATATGAATATTGCACAGTTCAATATGGGTCATGTAGCAAAAGTAATGGTTATTAAAACACTATGATACTGAACCAAGTCATAACAGTGCCATGCTTCAAAAAACTCCATGCACGTCAGATTCGAGAAGCCCAACGAAAGCATTTTGAGATCCCCCCCCTCCAAAAAAAAGTGTTAAAAATAATGAAAACAAAGAAAATTAGAAGAGTCTTTTGTATGAGCAAAAAGTTAAAAAAATGCATCATATGCTTCTGAAAAGTATCAAAAAAAGAAAAAATTACAAATTTTTACTTTAAAACCTATTTTCTCAAAATGTAACATATTTTACTTTATATGTACCTTTTTCTCGAAATCTACATATCATATAATCCTCAAATTTTCAGTGAGGAGACTTAATGTGCTGACACATTTTAATGGAGGGAATTAAGATATATCTAGCAAACCGTTTTATGTATGATTTTTTTAAACTAAAAATTTTTTTAAATATTCATAATTGATTTAATTTTTAACAAAAACACAAAGTCCTTCCTTAAAGTATTATTGATCTCAGAAATAACCCTACTATAAAAATTTTATTCATGAGAAAATAGAAGTTTCTGAGAAAAAGGTACATCAACTTAAGCAACTAAACATGGACTCCTATGGACGTGCCCGACCCTATTAAAAGAATTTTTTTCATGTGTAACAACACCTTTTGTAAAATAGTTTATGACAATAGTTTTATATCTTAAATTAAATAGCATGTACGACAAAGACACAACACAAAATGTTTATTGAATAATATAATTTATAAATACATATATATATATATAATACATTTAATATGCGAAATATTAGCTTGATGATTTTTGATAAATGTCGTTTGTTCGTAAACATGGTAATGACGCTCTAATTTAGCCATCTGCATTTTTAAATGTCTCGATCTTGTATATATATATATATATATATATATATATATATATATATTTGTTAAAGCTGAACGTCTAAGCTCACGCAAATATGATGTAAAAATTCTAACAATATTTAAAAGTTTTTTTTCTTTTATTAGATAGTTGTCTCTAATTATAATCAAAATGAATTAATCTACTCTTTCAGATGTTTTGGAATTAAATCTTGTAACCCCCCGTAGTTTAAACTCTTCTCATATGAACAGTAGAAAGACTATCGCGCCCTCTAGCTGCTAGAACAATCTTCAGTAATGGCCAAGCTTCGGAACTGTAAGGACGTACGAGCATGCGCTCCCCGACCCCTTTCAATTCTATTGTAACTGTTAGTTCTCTAGTTATGTATGTAAATGTTTGTTTTGTCTAATAAACGTGTTTAATTAACTAGTGGACTTAATTAAGAACCCCTTCCCCGCGTGTCCCTTTATTACATTGGGTCACACCCCTTATAATCTCTATTATTACAGAGCGAAAATAGCTTTTCTTTCAAAGTTAATTCATATGCAGATATATCCATTGTCACAAAATGATTACGACCCCAATCAAATTGTTTTATACCCATCTATCCACTAATGGATAAGTTAAATATGCTACGTATACCCTTAGTTTATTTCAATAAAACGGCCGAATGATTGAATTTCAGATTTTTTTTTCTCAGAGTATAAGAATAATTATTATTATTTTTTAAAAAAAAAAACTTGGTGGCACACAAAAGTGCAGTGGCACAATAGTTGAGAGTCACTAACCTAAAGGTTCAATTCATGAATATAATAAAGTAATTTTTTTGCAAAGCATTGAAAAATGAGAAAATTTTCAGAATACAAGAACTTCTAGCAAATATCGACAAAAGATGATTATGTGACTTTGACTATATTTCTCTTTTCCTTCATTTCTTTCGCATACTCTTAAATGGAGAAAGATAAATTTTTGTTAACTGAAGTGAACATTTACTGTTAAAAATATAACACTGTTGTAATTATATGCGTTGCGACGACGCTTAAGGAAACACCTTATTCTTCAAAATCTATTTTCACTATTTAAAACTATGTCAATATGAGGACTTAGATGTTACAACGATTGTGAGTCATTATTAACGCCACATGAGAGCTATTAAAGACGAGCATGATACGTTTGAATCTCGGTCAAATGACGAGGACGACTCATAAACTGCGCCATTTCTTCAAATTATCACTCCACACCAACGACAGAACTTTGCCTAAGGTTCTCTAAGGGGACACTAAGGTTTGAACTCATGCCACACCTTCAAAAAATTCGTGAAAATAATCATTAGGATAACATGGCTACATGATAAGACGAGGGTGACTCTCCCTGATTTTCTGCTCAATGTGTGTTATTTCTGAATAACGTTTTCAGTTGTTCTTATTGATTTAAAATTTTATTCAAAAGGGAGTTTTGAATTTAAATATTCTTGATTATTTTTAAGAACTTGTGAAAACGCGCGCCAATGTATCATTTATAAAACACGTTATAAATCGCATAATCCTTTGTGCATTTTTTGAACAGTACTTATGTTTGAATTTTAATTCGCTTTTGATCAATAAATAGATTATGTTACATTTCGAATGTATAGTTTAGTTTTTATAAAGTCAAAACAATTACTAAATTCGTGATTTTGATCTGATAAAATGCTGTGTGTGGGGCCAAATCTGCCAAAAAATCTTACGTATGCCTAAGTAAACTTTTAAAAACCAGAATGAGAAGGATTTTTTTTTAATAAATCTCATGCATCACTTAGACTCGCATCAAAAAGACCTACAGAGCTTGACACACACACAACACAAATAATCTAAAACCTCTCAATTAATACATCATTTTGATAGATTCGAGCAAATAAGATTCGTCAACAAAAACATTTTCTTGTAATTGTTTTTGAAGTCGATTATTTTCAATTAGAGTACTGTCAGTTTTACTCTACAACCATAATTAATACAGAACAAATTGAATATATAATGCGACTATTCCTACATTATATCATAAAGTTTTTAAAAACACAACGTATGATTTTTTTAGATTCATTTAATAAAAATGAATAATTCTATTTTGAACAACATTTAATCTGATGATTTTTATCATCACATTTTTTTTCTCTTCAATTCTCCTATTTACTCAATATTATTGTACTATTTTTTGCAATTCAGAGATGAGCTCGAATGCCTTTCTATGGCTCAACGTAATAAATAATTTATTTGTCCATATATCACTTAAGTATGTAAGTATACATATATATTGTGTAATCTTACTTTTTTGTCGATTGATATAAATTAATTTAAAACTAAAACATAGTGTGAAATAAAATCATAGAAATGTGATGAACCGTAAGTCAAATAAAATTTAATAGTTTTTTTTCCTTAAGCCTGGAATATTTTATTTTTGCATGCAGTCGGGATTAGTTTCCTTCTCCCTAATTATATCTCCAAAGTAGTCTAGCTAAATGAATTCACATGGGAGATGAGACTAATGCGATTTAGTCAATCTAACTAACTTCAAAGTTCTAGATTACAAACATGTGTATATGTTCATGCATAATTAGATATAGATTTTTCAGCAGAAATTTTACGAGTTACTACTTAATAACTTATTAATAAAAGTATAAGTATATTTTGTAAATTTTCTTACTGTTTATTAATAGATTTTTTTCACTTTATGTTATCTATATCCTCAAATGACTGTGTGTGACTATGCATGACATCGCATATAAAAAGTCTGTTTTAAGCGTATGACTGTTTTATAAATGCTAATGCATTTCTGTAGTATATAACGGTTTAAAAATAAAATAATAATAATAATATAAATACATACATTCTCAAAAGAAATTTAAAAATTCAAATTACATTTAACATTTTTTTTTAAAAAAATCGAAGCACTATGAAAGAAAATGACTATGGATTTTATTCAAACCAAATATGTTTAATGTTTCTACACTGATAATGAAATTGTGAAAAAAAAAATGAAAGAAAGTGATAGAAATAGGACCCATTTAAATGGCTAACAAAAAATACTGAACTTTTCTTCTTCTTTCGAATGAGGCTGCGGGTTGGAAATTACCTTTGAAGACCTAATACTTTCCCAGGGAGCTGGTATCATTTTTTAGTGCGGCACCATATATATATGGATATTAATTGCCTCAATTTAATTTTGACGACCAGTTTCATCTCCAGAGGAGCATTTCAGCTATGACGATGTGAAATGGTTCTTGGAATTTAATTTTGCCATGGGCACCGAAGCCAAACATGCACTGTAGACATTTTTAACATGACGCATAATCATACGACACAGACGTAGACAATTTTTTGTCTCATGAAAACCCACCGACTTTGGCCGGGATCAAACCCGCAAACTTGAAATTACAAGGCCAGCGCCTAACCAACTACGCCACATAGGTGGCAAATGCTGCATATTAAAATCGGTAATTGGTGAAAAGTTCTTCGACGTTCGTACATACTTGTATACTTCAGCATTAGGTATGATGGATATTCCTGATCTTATATTGCATCCTGATAATTATGTAGGCATTCCCTAGGCCAGGGATGGAGGAAAAAATGGCACGCGTGCCACTGACGGCACGCGACACAATATTTTGGGCACGCCACCGATCAAAACGTTTTGCATTTTAGTTCTAATTAAGAAAGTTCATATATAAGTATTACGTTCAAACGCGGGTGATTGTCGCGGTGTGGCAGAACGCACTCTCGTTTGTTATTGTCTTGCATTATTTACGTCGAGGACTGAAATTGATAATGTTGTGCGAAGTTTGTCTACGCATAGCATAGTCAATTTCATTGACACTACTGTATTTTAAAGTTTATTTGTGGTATATTTACGATTTTCATTCGTTATTTTTTTTTAACATGGCTAGGTCAGCAAAAAGACAGTAAGTGCAAAAAAGTTAATGTAACAGAGAATTTCAAACTTGGTGGATCGAGAAATATGGTTTGATTATTAAAGACTACAAAGCGATGTGTGTTTAATGTTCTGAAAAGTGTTTTATGTAGAACATCGTCTGTAAAACAGATTCCAGACACATTTAACTGTTCGATGAAGCTGGCTCGTGGTATTTTAATCATTTTTTCCGTTGACTCTACCTGTCAGTTATTATTTTCAGAGATGAATGAACATTAAAGACTCAGTTAGAAACCGTTTTGGTAGATTACGCCAACTGAGCATGAATTCTGCTAAAAGTAACATCTTACGACCCTACCATGATATTTATCATCTAATCTGCAACAACAGAGGTCACACTAAAGTTACTTTATAATTTGAATTACACGTATAAAAATAAAACATTTACTACTATACAGTGCAAAAAGGAATTTTTTCGTAGTAAATAGAATTGTGCGTTGCTAGTATTTAGTTTAATTATTTTTCCACTAATCACAAGTCAAAATTATTGGACGGCACGTCTCTACCTCGCTAAATATTTCTTTTGAAGAAACGACATGTGGATCTATAAAGATTATTAATTAAAATATATAATATATGGTAGACTGAGACATTCAGACACCATATATTAACATTCAGAGGGTTTCCACCCCTGCCCTAGGCGTTCATAAAATGTTGTAGCATATCTATGACATACTTATAGTGTCTGAATGTCTCCGTCTACCATGCATCATACATTTTAATTGGTGTACTTGGTGGCCAACAAGGTGCATTGGCCCTATACGAGCCGTATATTGCTTGGTGTCATCTTGGAAAATGACACCAGAAAGGCATGCCAACTATAGTGAAACATCCGCAGCTGTAAATCCTTATTATTTTGTTGAGATAATAAAATTTTATGTAGGAACGTAGATTACTTCTAAAAGCTACCTGTTATATTGAAAGATAGAACACTACATCATCGTACCAGGAGTAATATTTGTATGTAAACTGGTTTGAAGTTATCAAATTGGAGATAAGGTCTTCGACAAAGTCGTGATGGCATTATAGATTGTGTTTCTTGGGAATTGCAATAAAATAACATATGAAAATAAGCGTACACAATTGTGATATAATTAAGTTATTTTCTAAGAGAAAAAAGTATGTTTAAAACTTCTGATTACACACAATCTAATTTTCAGTCAATCAATTTTTTTTTAAAAAATTATTTAAAGGTCCGGAATATATTTCTAAACATTTAAAAATCAAGATAATTTCTGGTTAGTCATTTTAAATTATTTAAATCATTTTTCCATGATGTAACACACATATGTATTAAAATATTATCATTGCTTGCATTATTATATATGCTACATAAAAATGCGTTGTACCTATTTAGTTATTCATAACATTTAAACAGATGCATACGTCGTTGTATGAATATTTTTAAATAATTATATATTGAGGAATGAACACGAAGTGCTTTACAACTAAAGTGAAAATATTAAATTTCTTAAGAATCATTTCCAATTTTATTTTTCCATCAGTATTTTAAAAAAAGAATTTAAGTTCTGTTTAAATCCATATTTTCTTTATCTATAAATCTAAATCTATATCTTTAACTTTTATTACTATATTTTCTCATATTTGATGATATTCATTTTATTTGACTCTGAGTTTTTAAAATACGCCGACAATAAATTCAAAATCCTTCATTATAAGCATAAATGTATTTACTAGCAAATAATATTATTTGATCCGTTATCTGGGAAAAATAAATATTTGCATAGATATTCATTTTTACTTACGCCAATATAATGCATTTTTCATGATTAATTCTTTTTACTCCCTATTGTTATTTTTATAACTTTTGTTTTTAATACATTCCCCAACAAAGAAAGAAGGGAGGGAAGAAAAAACTTTTTTTTCCATTTCTCTTTACAACCAATGCATGTTAAAAATTTTAAAGCGATAATCCGGATTTCATTTAAGAGGGCTTGGAAAATGAAAAGGGAAACGTGTATAAAAAATCAAATACTGATAAATAAAGTAAGTAAACTTCTTTTTTGCCAACCCCAATCTGAAGATTAGCAGTAAATACCAGGGGTGGGGCAAAAGGAGGATTTTTACTAAGACCCTCAGTCACATGAGGGGATCCCTAAGCTATTCTGGAAGGGCAAAGCAAGGCTGGCACACAGTAAGGGAACGGTCGGCTACGATTATTGATTAGCTTTCAGAGGGCCAAGTAAAGGTCTTATTGGCTTTGGCTGATCTCGAATGGAGACCTCCTCACCCCTCAACAGTCTTCAAGGGATTGTTGTCATCCCCTTTTTCCAATCTTTCTTGTCCTCACTCATTCTTTCTGTTGTTATCAATTTGTTTCATATAGTTCCAGAATGCAACCTAATATCTGACAACAATTTAGTGCGGTGACAGGTTAGATTTGAGTGTATTTATTCATCAATTGTTTGACCTTAAAGAACAATTGAAAACATACTTATTTTTTCAGGTGAAAATGTTTTAAAAGTGAAGAAAATATTGAGATGTGTAATGGTCCAATAGATTTGGCATTTTAAAAGAGAATTTGGAGGCCAACTTCTGAAATCCTTCATTAATCCCCAAACATTCTGCGTTCAAGTAAAATTTATATATCGCACTAAATCCTTGTTAACCCATATCAACATTAAATCACATTTCTCTTAATCCGAGCCGTCGTAAATAATAAATACAATGGACGATAAAAACGGACTTCAACCGATATGTTCTTAATAGGCTTTTTTAAAAACTTTTTTCGAATTTATGTATAGCATGTAAGCATTGTAAAGGTTTTAATTCTCTATTGAACAGATAATTACTTTTTAGGTTGATTTAATTCAATTACATGTTCTTACTCTTCGAAGTATTTAGCTATGCATAGGGATTGAAATATCGGACCAAAAGTTTAATACCAGTATTCTGTATTTTTTAGATCTTAATACCGGGGTAACCGGTTTTAATACCTGTAGTAGAAATTTTAGAAAAATGGAGAAAACATAGGTGTTTCTTTGTTTTATTTCACAGCTTTATTGGGGAGTGTAAATATCACAAAAAGCATTAATAACTTATAAATTATAGCAGTATATAAAGAATCACAAAAAAGTAAATGAACATTTTATTTATTTAAATCACAAAAAAAGTATAAATATCACTATTTAGCATCTGGAACAATTACAAATTTTTTAAAATGTGACCTTAAAAAATATAATGCATCAATTGTTCTGTAGGATATGCAAATATTCACTACTTTAAAACAAATATCGAAATATCACGCACTTTTATCACAACTAAAACCTTGTTTTCACAGATGCAAATATCATAATACGAATCCTGTGCGTGTTCAGGTGTAATAGGATAGTTTGGGACAGTCTAATTAAGTTTGCCCGTTAGAGTGACATAAAAAAGCCCTCGTGTAGCTGAACAGTGCGACGTTAATATTCAATCAATCAAACAATCAATAGAGTGACATAAAAACAAAGCACGCATACTAGTTTACTATGTTGGCGATCCCTGAACAAGAAATGGAAACAATTTAAAATATTTCTTGTAAATACCGAAAAAACGGTATTTAAATGTGTGAATACCGGTATTAGAAAACTGTACAAATGGCTCGAAATACCGGTATTTGGTATCCAGGTATACCGGTATTGCAATCCCTAGCTATGCCCTCTAGCTCGTTTTATAGGTTAGTGCCTGTAAGTCCAAACTAAGAGCTCCATTTAATGCAAATTAATGAGGTTCTACTGTATTGATAAAAACTCATCCATTACGTACGTTTAAAAGTTATTATGGGGAGGACATCCAGCCATGACAGAATAAATGGGCATCAACATCTGTACAGGTCAGGTATTCATTGGCAACATGATTCAAACTCACAATTTGACAAAGACCGTCGCGAATTCACGACCACGTCTTCTCGGCGATCTCGGCCACAGCTCTTAACCCGCGGTCACTCGCGCCTGTTTTTGCTACCGTCGTTACTCGCGGGATTTAGAGAACACCCCAAACTTTTAACACGTGTATTCAATTATGAAATTAAAATTAAGTCAAGATACATATTTATAAAGTACAAGATATTTTTTGTATTATACAAATAAAAATATTAAAATTATTGCATACAAATGAGACTAACATTAGTTTAAAGTAAACATACAAAATTTTCATTTTAAAACAATAATTTTATTTTTTTCTTAAACCAGTAAAACGTATATACCAGTAATAAATATACTTTATAATTAATGAAATAATGATTGTAGAAAATAGAAAAATAATATTTTAATCATTTCCCAAGCATTCGGAGCAGACTGCATACATATGCTCAACTTCTCGCGGGAGTTCGCAGCCCCCCGCAGATAAACTTTTCAAAGTAATTTCATTCCAATCCTTCGAGAAAGAAGTATTGCATCAGGCCTGGAGGTTTAATGACCTAAAATGTGGATCTACAGAAAATATTGTGGCTCTACGCATTCTTTTTAGAATTCTGGGAGGATTTTCTTGTTTCTGGGGTGTACAGAACACCCCGCGTGAGTGATCGCGGGATAAGGAGCTATTTAACTAAATAACATTATTAAACAAATAGCTTGTTATTAATTATGTGAATTAAGACCTTTCTTTTAATTTTGATATCATGACATGGTTCAATTAAATATGAGTCAAAATTTGAATTATTTAAGAACACATTTATAAAATAAAATATTTATTGTTAATATTTCATTTGAGTTATTGTGATATTTCATGCCATTTACTATTGTGTAATTTTAAATTTATTTTTCTTTCCTCCAAATGTTTCACGACATTTATTGAATGATTGATTGATTGGTAACATCACATTCAGAAGCAGCATGGGCTATTGCGATGAACTTCCTAATTTTAAATATGAATCAAGTTACCAGAAGAAATCACTTAAATCTTCATATCCTATGCCAAAGTGAGGATTTTGCGCGTTGGCATATTTAATGTGTATTCTACATGATGGGTTTTTGATGGCCTTTTTAAACACTCTAACTCAGGATTTAACATAAGCAAGTTAGCCACGATTTCGGGACTATGACAACTCGGCTACTGAGTCCACGCAATATTTCCTTTACGGTGCATGTTCAAACACAATAATATTGATCATCGATGCTAAAAAACAACGAACGTATTATTATTTTCTTATTTTGTTGAGAAAAGTTATTAATATTTGAGATTTACCTTCCACGGAAAAAATGCTGTGGAATTTTTCAAAAATTTGGAAAAATTCCATAAAAAAATGTATGATTACTAGTTTAAGTTTTTCTTTTCAAAAAGCAATTATTTGCTCTAAATGCTTGCCAATTTATTTGTTGCTAACACGGAAGAAACGTACAAATAATAACAGTACCTGGTGACATTTTTTGATTTAACGAAATTGGTGGAAAGTATAATACGTAAGAAACGATTTTTAAACAAGAGGAAAACAGAAAAACATTTCGCTACATTTACTATGAAAAAGGAGACCACTAAGTTGTCACAAATTTGTATCCTAATAAAAAAATGCTTCATATATCCATTTAAGTTCCTTATAATCATGTTTAAATTCAACTAAACATATTCTTGGTGGATCGTAAGCAATCTATCGTTATCCCCCTCATCCGAGTTAAAATATATACATATATAAACTTTAACATATATAAACTATAACTATATAAACTATTAACTATATATAAAATATATAGTTAAAATAATACATTTTTTCTTTTTTTTTTTTTTCTTTCTTTTTTTTTTGCAGTTAACATGTGGCAAACTCTTAAAAACATTTTGAAACTTTGAATAGATATAAACGCAACAATATTCCAAGTACAGAATTTACTCGAATTTGAACCGCTCTATTTTTACCGAGTGCTACTGAAAATCGGGTGCGATTTAGAATCGAAGACGAAATATTTTTTGAGTGAGGGAAATTGATTTCCCAGTCGTTCGAAATGGAAAAACGTAACCATCCATTCTGGCCACTTGCATCAATGACTCATCCCATTGTCTTTCTTCAATCTATCCTAAACATCGTTGTCTGCTCGCATGTAGGAATTTTTTTTAAGCCCGCTTTGTTTAAATCCCCTAAACATGAAAGACATCGGTAATAGCGTCAAGACGAGTTCAATATGACACAAGTATGAAAAAGGAGGCAATTTTATATGCAAAAAAAAATCAGAAACAGATTAGCAGCCACTGAAAATATTACACGGATGAAACAAATAAGCGTAGATAGCGTAAGCAAAATGATGTATTTTTTTTTTCCTGTTACTGTTTAGCAGACTTTAGTAATTCTTTTACATTCTCCTATTATACATCTTTCAAAAAACGTTGCATGACAAATGCTTTATTGGCAACGCCACGTGGTAAAATGACGACGTTGGCACCAATTCTGAAGTCAGCTGTAACAATGGGAGATATGAATCATTTTCGAAAAGAATTATACTGACGGTAAGAGTAGCTGTAGGTTCATCTGTGTATTTGCAAGTTTTTAATACTGGTAAAATTAATAACTTATTATTTTTCTCATTATTTATTTATTTATTTTGAATGTCTTAAGTATCGGACATTGATGAACCTTTCACGCAACTTTTTAAATTTTTTTTTCTCAAAAACGTATGGAGAATCCAGGGTTGCGGCTTAGAATCGATAACTATATTTCTTCACAGAAACATTTTGAGAAAGTCAGGTGCATCTTAGAATAGATAGCGTTTAAATTCGAGTAAATACTATACATTATTCTTTAAAATACTAATGTAAATTATTCAAAAAATTAGAAACATAAAAAAACATACCTAATTTTCCCTCTTTTACCATACGAATATATGCTGAAAACCATTTAAAAAATCTACAACAAACGAAAAATTTATTTGTATAAACATCCTGGTTCCTTTAAAAAGTAATATGGAAGAGTTTTGTATTTAATGCAAATACTGAAACATAATTCCATTTTTAATAATTAATTTTAATAAATTGGGGACGAGGATTAGTTGCTTACAAATAAGTTTAATATATTTTATACAAAAAAGAGTTAATGCTGAGAGGCTGGGTGAATTAACTTTAATTCTTTTAAAGAATTAAAGAATGCAAATTGAATAATTAAGCAGACAAAATGTAATTCAAAAATGTTTAATGTAGTTTTTCTAGCGAAAAACAAAATAGGATATTAGCTCTTTACCTTATAGACTATAACAGACATTAAGTAAATATCGAAATCATCTGCATGTTTCAAGAACTAAGTTATGAATAATTGATATTCATGAAAATTTAATAATTAAAATGATTCACAGTATTTCTCGTTCTTCTTTCACTTCGTGTTAAAATAGTGAAAAAAAACTTTAATGTTTAAAAAAAAATAACTGTTTGCTTAAAATTGAGTCGTTTATTCAACCAAAGAAACTTATTCCTGACAATGTTAATTATCAGTAAACGATTGTAATAAATGTAGTCTTTTTTTTTATAAATTTCATAAATCAATGAAATGTATTTATTTATTCAATACTTTGACGAGAGTTTTAAGATATAGTATTTTGAGATAAAAAAACATTTTAGTTCTTTATTAATATTAGTTTATTTGCGCTCTTATATTTTGTGGGGAAAAATAACATCCAATCAGTAATTTATACCCAGAAAACATTCAAATGGTAAAAGATACCTTTTCCAATTCATCCAATGTAGATCCATGCATTAATTTCGAAGTAGTTTAAAATTTTATTAAAATTAATGCATGCGATTTTTAAAAATTAGTTATAATTTTTTCCAAATGACTAATTATACAGAAAGACTCTGTATTTTGCGTTCACTAAATTTTACTTTCATTTTAAATTTAAAAGTATTAAAAAATTTAAAAGTAACACAAAATGATTTTAAAGAATGTTACAGATTTTCAGACATCCGCGCGAAAAAATTCGTGTTTTTTTTTTTTTTTTTTTTTTTTTTTTTTTTTATGAAATAAGTTTATTCAATGGAGACATTTATAAACAATTTTAAAAATTAACAAAACATGAAGAAGAGTTTATCATTTGCATTCTTTTGAGAATAGTAATTACTCTTAAGTATACTTTCTGCTTATTTGAATTTTTTTTTGTTAAAAAGGGGTATGTGTATCCCAGCTTAATGACTTTAAGAACGATAATAATAATTCAACCGAATCGAAACCACTTATTTCGAAGTAAAACGATGCATTACCAATTTCCGTTGGGAAAGTCTATCGCCTGACCTTTAAAAGTACACACTTATCAAGGAGCTGCTATTGAATTATTTTCCTTTAAGCATCTAATCTATTATTCATCACGAAAAGAAACAAAACCTTAGTAGCGCCATGTTTTATTGAAAAGACAAACTTCTAGCTTAGCTATTTCGGAAAGTGCAACACTACTTCCTTCCTGTGTTAAACAAGAGAGGTAGATATATTTTTTTGCTTCCAACTTCCTTTTCGGTTCACCAATTACCTAACATGCAAGAAGACAGTGATGAAACTATGCACTAACCCGAACGGTAAGGACAGGACGCGATAACATTATGTACTTATTTTTTTCTTCCTTTTTACTCCTGCGCATTTTTCCTCATATCCCTTTTACTCCTGATTAAAGTTTCATTTTCAGTAACTGTGAGATGGAAGCTTTACCATTAGCCCTTTCGAACTAAGAACTACATTTCTCCGAAGCTAGTGGCATGTATAGGGATAGCGATAGCTTAGCCGATATCCAGCGTTAATGGGGAAGAGATCGTATTCGGAGATTTTTATACTGAGTTTGTATCGATTTTTTCACTTTTTGTTTCGCTCTCTTCCTTGTAAAAGAAGATTCAATAGAGCTTGAAAGTCAAACAGAAAAACTAAAAACAACTGATCACATCGATAAGAGAAGCGAGCGGGATGTCTTCTTATTTAAGCGTTAATAAATAAACCATATTCCCTTAAAATTGGTTTATTTTTTCACTCCGAAATATGAGAAAGAAAGGAAGAGGGAAATTTAATGGTAAAATTCTTTTCAATAAGCCATTTTCTAATGATAGAGTAGGACATAAAAATAAAGCATTTATGTATTGGGTAGCGGATACGCGTACATATAAATGTGTTAATTTCTGAGGAGAAATTAAGTTTTGTAAGAAATATTTGAGAGGAAAAAGGTGTAATTAACTTTGCTTTTTCACTCACTAATATCATAAATTTTCTTAATAAGTTATAAGAATGAAAATAGAGTGATATACAAGCAAAACAACAACATTAACGTTTTTTATATAATATAATTCTCGCTTATAAATACGAGACACGAAAAATAGAATTTTACTAAACAAGTAAAAAGCCACAAAGTTATTGAATAACAAAGATCGAAGAAATTAAAAAAAAAAACTAAATGGTTTAAAACACAAGATGTTCAACGAAATAAATTATAGAAATAAAAAACAATACTTCATTAAAAAAATATCACCATAGCTAAAAATGAAACTTTCCACAATCTCTTCCAAAATTTTGAATTCCATTAAAAAAACAGATTTTCAAAAATCAGCTAGTAGATTTTTAAAAGCATAAAACTATGTAATGGTGTAATTGCCGATAGCAATATCCAATATAAAAGAAGATGTAATGTCATGTAGAACAGCAAATGGTTTGAGTATTTGAAATTTATTTTCTCTCAGGAAGCCGCAGATTAATTTTGATTGACAGTTTATTAACATTACAATGAGAAGAAATTCAAGCGGTATTGGTGAATGAAGCTCATAATTTTAACCAGTAGCAAACGAGGAAAACTATCCTATAAGCTACCCCTTTGTTCTCCAAACATTTACACCACAGAGTACATGAAGACTTCAAACACTGACGTATTTAATGCACATATTATTTGCAATACTGCAAATACATTT
The DNA here is from genome assembly GCA_019973935.1 of Trichonephila clavipes. Taxonomy (NCBI): domain Eukaryota; kingdom Metazoa; phylum Arthropoda; class Arachnida; order Araneae; family Nephilidae; genus Trichonephila; species Trichonephila clavipes. Next base: position 284,871 of record BMAU01001164.1, read on the forward strand.
AGAGAAATCAGGATTCAAAACCACATTTTGATAGAAACAAAGCCCGGGGCTATTGTCCATCTGCTACCGCGACTCCTGCAGGTTCCTCACGATGTTAAAAATATATTTAGAAGTATCATGATTATAAATCATCTTGGGAAAATTCTTCTTTAATAGTGATTTAAATTTAAAACCACCTTCCATACAGAGAACTTGGTATATGCTAATTTAAGTGCTATTTGAAGTCTGGCAATGGGTGTGTTAGAGTTAGTCGTTAGTCCTTACGCTGTCATTCAAATGAGTTGAAGTAAGATAGAAGAATTTTTAAATTGAGGACAAAGCAACCTAAGAGTGATCCAACAAGGGATCTACCATTGGATCAAAAACAGATAAGTGTTTAATTGAATGTCTTATAAGCTTAAAATAGGAAACTAATTTAGGTTGCTCCCACGGTTTTCAATCTTTAAATGATCCTAAATTGATTAGTCTGAAATTAAACTAATTATTTTTATAAAAATGTCTGATCATTCGGTGTACCAAATTACATCTGCAACCTGTGAGTTCCGACAAAGTGATGAATCTTTTTTAATCTGATAGACAACATATTGTCATAAAACTTAATTATTTATTACTTTTGTAAGTAAAGGACAATTGTCATTTAGAAATTTTCCATTGCAAAGTATTTTATAACGACCCCGGAAGCTAAAGCATTCGAATTCACAATAAGACACAAATATGTATGTTAGACTTTAAAATTTTAAATTATTTAAAATCAATAAAGAAACAATACAACAAATAGGTCATAAAATCAACATAAGACTCGAGTTTGAACCTTACTAGTGAGCAAGTGGCCATGGTTGTGAATTCGAGTCGTAGGCTTGAGTTCTTGTGTCACAAAGAAACCACCATGCAGAGAGGCTGGAGCTCATTAAGCTTGTCATGTCTTATAGTCCTCCCGTGGCATAAAGTTGAAACTGATATTTAGGTGGAAACTCACAGGTATAATCTTTGTCACAAGGCCATGATTAAGAATAGCGAAAATCGCTGCCTGTAGCCCGTGTGTAACTTCGTGTGTTGCGACGTTAAGATTAACTAATTTAAGTTGTAAAGAATACCGATCTATCAGTAAATTGACGAAACAATTTTCAGCCTCAATTTCCAAGTATCATTGTTTATGGTTTATTATAAATCGGATAAAATAAACACTGACCTATATAAATATAGTATGCTATGTGAAATAGGTTCAAATATTTTACAAGCATTAAAAACAATAGAATATTGCTACTATTTCTTATAAAAATCAATTTTATATCAATCCTTTTAAAATGTTCGTTATATTACGGCATATAATCATAGTAAAATAAATTATCGGAAAGAAATGAGCTGGCATTGCAATTTAATTTGTCATTCATTCTGATTTAATCTGCAACTATCATATTTTTTTCACTTAGTATTATAGTGCAATAGTAATAAATTAAGCAACTATATAATTATATCACACTTAGTAAAAATGAAAGCCCCAATTTTAGGTAAAATTATTAATTTAGGAAGTACTTTAAGATTAGCCGGTAGGCCCTATATGGACAATGTTAAATTGAGCCATTTTAGGTACCTGTTTCTCAGATATTGTTAAATATAAAAACTTCAAATTTTGGTTGCATAATAATTAGGCTTTTTTATTTAAATAATGGTAAAATGTTTCAAATGTAGTGTTTACTTTTTTCAAAAAATTTCATCGTAAAAGTATCGCTTTGAAGTTTGTGAAAATTGTCATTTTTTACGATAACTGCTTCTGATCAAAATATTTTAGGAAAATCTCAAAGAAAGTAGTTTTATTATATATAGTTACATATTATTTATGAGCAGTAAAAGTTGCAAGCAGTTTCATTCATTATTTTCTATGAAAAAGGTACACGAACTTTGAAAACAATCATTTTGAGATAATTACATTTTAAGTGTAAAAATGCAGTTAATTACAAAAATAATGAATTACAACAGGTAACTGCCCTATTTTATTAAACAATAGTATCTTCTTAATTTTTCAAACATAAAATAGGAAACATAAAAGCTTTAAAATGTTCAGAAAATACATATATAGTAATTTTCAGTTTTTGTTCAACGAGATTTTTTTTAGCATTTTGCATCAATTTTCACAAATTGTGTAACAATCTGTGAAGAATTTTTAACTTCGATGCATTATAAATATAAAATTTGACGTTATAACATCAAAAATATAATGTAAACATGTATCAATATGTAAAAGTCATGATTTAGGATTATGTGATTTTACGACGTTCGAAAAATTTAACTATGGATTTGTATGTTTCCTTGCAAACACAATTTCTAAAAGTTTCAAAATTCAAAATTTTCTCTAAACTGTACAAAGGATTTCTAAAAAAGTCAAAAATAAAACTGTTTTTATGTTTTTAAATGTGAAATTGGTGTATTTTTATGCATGTAACAAACTTCTCGCAACGACAAAAAGGAATACACACCTGACTTGTTGTTAGTTACCTATTATTGAAAAACTTTTGAATTGTTAAAGTTTAAAAACTTGTCTGAACAATAAATAAACATTAATATTTGCAATATAGTGAAATATTTAATATATATTGTTTAGTTTTCTCAAAAGCATGTAACATAAAAATATCACTATGAATTTTTTTAAAAATTGACATTTTTTGTCACGATATATGGACTCCAGTCAATTCATTACATTCATACATTATATTCTGAGAAAAAAATGAATACAGTTTTAAAAACATTTTTGAGAAAATTGAATTTTCCCTAGAAAGTGCCACTTTATGACAAAAATAATGAATTACAACATGTATGTGTCCCATTTTATTGAACATTAGCATCTTTGTAGTTTATTTTGCATAAAATAGTAAGTAAAAAAATCTTAAATTGCCCAGAATAGCATTTTTCAGTTTTTTTTAACGAGATAATTTTTAGTATTCCATCAATTTTCTCAATTCTTTATCAATTAGTGAACAATTAGTAGCTTTTATGCTTTACAGATATCAAATTTGAACATAACGCAACATAAATATAATGTGAAAATGTATCAATATGGTTTTTGTATGAATTTGAGTTGGTATTTATAAAAAATACCTGATTATACGACATTTTGAAAGTTTTCGCTGGAATTTTGTAAAGTTATCATTAGGTTTTGTTGTTGCAGACATTTTCTAAGGTTTAAACTTCGAAATTTACTCTAAACTGGACAAATGTTTTCTAAAACCGCCAAAATAAAATTATTTTTATGTTTTTAAAAATAAAATTTATGTATTTTTATGTATGTAACAAGCTTCTCGCAAAGGCAACAAACATCACACTTGATGTATCATCTCATACCTGTATCTCAGAAACTATTAAACATTTGAACTCAAGAATTTGACTATATGTATTAATTATACATTTATATTTATACTGAAGTGAAATTTTTTAAATATATTAATTAATTTTTTTTAAAAACAAACTTTTAGTTGAGAGAGCAAATATGATCATTATGAAATTATTGAAAATTGTCATTTTTGTTATGATATCTGCTTATGAATATTTCAAAAATGTCACTTCAGTATACACAATTGCAATTAAGAAACAGAGTACATTTATACAATTTAAAAAACATTTAGAAAACAATTTTTATAAAAACCCTTACCTTGTAAAAGTATTATCCTTTTTATTTTCCATCACAAATTATCTTCATTATGCTTTATTCAGTTATAAAATTAAGATTCATTACGTATGTATTTCTCACCTGGTCACAATCATATAACCTATTTTTTTTCTCTTTTAACAATTTACTTAAACACGTGAAGATTTAGTAATCAGTAATAATAACTAATTAAAAATGAATTTAAACTAAAGAAAAGACCTAAATTTCAGTAAAAAATGCCTACATTTTAAGTATAACATTTACTAAAACCCACATGAAAATCTGAAATTGCCTCCAAAGGTTTTTAGCAAATCTAACAGTTGCAGTTATACAATTATCTAAAGTTAATTTGGGTATTAAAAAATAAAAATTAATCGAGGTTTTGCAACTTTTCCCCAGTTTTAAAAAGGCAATGTTTACATTTCTATTTGACAAAAAGGGTGTGGTAAATCAACTGATTATTTTTTAAAAATCATTTTAAAATACTTCTAATTCATATAATGGCTTGCATGTTGTATCATTGGAAAGTTCTTGATATGTAGATTTCAGAAAAAACAAAAACTCAAAATCGATTTTTAAAAGGGGTTTACCCTACTGACTGATCTTAAGAAGCACTCTATATAAAGTTATGAACTATGCAATTCATAAATTACTCCACTTTCAAAGTGTTAAATATTTACAATAAAGTAAATAATCTTTGGGTGGCTTGAAAGGCTTGTCCTAATATAAAAATTAAAATAGTACTGTTTTTAAAATTACCATATATATGTATAAACATAATCTGTCTTTTCATCAATTTACGATTTTTGTTAACACAATGCTAAAAACAATCAGGAGGTATTATGAATGGATTTATTTAAACACTGCTGGTTAAGAAAATGTTTTAGGGACTGATACACAATGCTTAGGTGCTGTAAGATAAAAGAAAAAAGGTAATGAACAGAGATTTTATTGATAATATTTGTACCCGTAGGTTCAATTCGTGTGCCATGCAAACAAACAAAACTTTAATTTCTTCGGATAAAAATGTGTTCCAATAAAAAAAAAATGTTTCTCCCTTACGCCTATGGAGTGGCCGGTCTTACTTGCTGGACCTTATTCCAACTGAAAATCTTTGGTATGTCTTCGGCATTGTTGAACATAAACGTTTTCTAACTCCCGCCACTCCCTGAGACTTAGAAATTTTTTTGCATGAGAAATGATGACTATTGGAATCTAAGGTGATTTATCACTTCATAATAAGTAGGAACATACATTATACACTTTGTATGAGGGTGAAGGATGCTCGCAAAACCTATTAATGTTGGTTTTTACTGTTTGCTTTGCTTTTAAACATCATCTTGTAAATGATGCAGATATGACATCATAATGCACGAAAATTCAGTATTTTTTATCTTTGTTTGTATTTCTTTGTTTTGATCACCAATAAATATAAAGCTACGCACTTGCGGAATTCTGGACCAATCAAAGCAATACTTGTTCATTTGTTCGCATTTTACTGCTCCTGCATAGCTTTCAGAAGTGAGGGTAATAAGTGTTATAGGAAAGATGAAGATTTATTTAAAATATCGTGTTAACAAGTGTTTCTTTAGGCTAATGCTTTCAAAGTTAGATCAAAACTCTATTTGTTTAATATGTTCCTGGGAATAAAAGTGTAGTGATCAGTTAAGACTGTTTAAAAATGCAACGAATTCCATGCACCTTAGCCACAATGGAAATTCTAGCATTTGGGATTTCAAAGGAATTACTTGCATTCTTGTGAATGAGGGGATCTTTGGATCCTCCCATTATAGAAAACCAAAACATAATGTTTTTTCATGTTAAACAACCAATGCAAACTTGTCAGTAATTCTATAAGTTAACGATTAATGTTTAACTTCATATATTTGTTTAATGTGAAGCTGACTTAATATTAGCTTGTCTTGGGGAAACAAGCTCTCACTCATAGGTTAATTCTTTAATGGGTACAGAGCTAAAACTCATTTTCTGTGGTAAAATATTTGATAAATGTAAAATTCTCATCCCATATAAACATTATTCAGTCACAAAAAAAAATATATGATCAAGGTTTTTTTTCTGGGTGGTGGCTAGACATTATAGCCACTGCGTTCTTAGGACCTTTAACTTACTTTTCAGGACAGAAATAATTAATCATATTACAATAAACTTTTTTATGAAAAATTGACATTTATTTATTAACCATTTCAATAACAATTAAATACAAAGTATATGTGTAATTGAATAATAATAGAATAATTGTACAACATAGAATATATATATATATATACTTACTAAGAATATATATAGAATACTTAGAATATACATTGAAATTGGTATATATATATATATATATATATATATATATATATATATATATATATATATATATATATATATATATATATATATATATATATATATATATACTTCATATTATATTTAGTATAAAAGATTAGAAATAAAGTAATATTTTTGAAAATTCAAATTAGTTATTTCACAAATTTGATGAACTATTTATTGTGGGACTTTATAACATGAAAACGTTTTTTCCGAGCAGAAAAGCTGTAATGAAAGATTTTCGAACCCAAGAATCTTGTACCATATATTGTAAACAAAGTTTGTTTATATTCCCGACCCCTAACATTCTCACATGATTCTAAGTGTGGAGAAAAACGAATGTATGTAGGTCATTTTTCTGTTCTATGTGGGCAGTAGATTGAGCCTCTAGCCACATATAAAAGCTTTCCGAAAACCTAAATAAAACATTTTATTTTAATTGCACATTTGCTTCATGCATTCAGATGAGAGAAAAATGTACTTAAGACACGTCGAAATTTTTTTCAAAAATCAGAAATTTTATTAATAGTAATCAAAATAAAATTTGTAGATTTATATCGAGAAACACTGTTTTTAACTACCCATCAGGGGATATGAAATGCAAAAAAAGGTATCGTCTTGCCATCCGTATTGATCTTTATGCGTTTTGTCTTCAATTAACTCATGTGCATGGACTAAATATCCATCATCCACGTGGAGAAAAAAATTTTAATTTGTCTTCAATTAACTCATGTGCATGGACTAAATATCCATCATCCACTTGGAGAAAAAAATTTTAATTTGTGGCTAGACCTAATAGCCACTTCCTGCTAAAGGGTTAAGAGTCTTTTAACCTATTCCACGGTAGAAATACCTAATTCAGCCAAAAAGAAGGCTAAAGTTACTGTTAACTGAAAAAACATACATATGAAGTCCCAAATAAAGGACTGAAGGAGACGAGTTATATGATTTAGGACTCATTTGTGCCAGTTTCAATAAACATGAACTTTTTGGTGAGCGAATCTAATAATAATTTATTCAGAATACTGAAGGAGATTTTCAATAGAAAATTTAAGGAAAAGACTTAAGATGACCCAATAAAGGAGAGATCAATATAAGTATACATGGCAAAATATTCTATTTAGCTAACAAATACAAGAGTATTCAAATTAAATTATTTCAAGCTTCAGATATTTACAAATAAAGAGAAATGATAAAAAATATAAAGATATAAGAAATTACAAATAATAGCGTGTTACATTTATGGGTTTCAAATTTCACCAAATGAAGGAAATAAACTGATTGTTTCACAGCATTGAGGTGTTTTTGAGTATATGGAGCCGAACGATAAACGGCTGAAAAAGGGCTAAAAAAGTGCGGAGAGAGAGAGAGAAAAAAAGAGACTCATCGTTATCCTCACCAGATCACCATTTACAATCAGGGCTATTAAAAGTTTTTAAACCTTTGAAGATAAAATGGAAATGTACTATGGCTTCTAAAAAAATAGAAAAGAGAAGATATTTTTAAATAAAATTGAAATATTTATTGCCACTTTGTAAAGAATCCAATTGAACATTTTTTGTACAGATTGTGCTTTACTGCATATAACAAGTTATTTGAGAGTTTTAATCAGACTGAAGATATTATAAAAGTGGATTTTTAATAATTTTATATCAATGTGTTACCGAAAAGTTAGGTATCTAAAATATTCATTTAAAGTAATTCAATAATTCTATAAATTACAAGCAATTTGTAGCAAAAAATGCTTTTAGCACTACTCTTATAATAGCATGATTTCAGTTAGATTTAATTTGTATTTCCAAAAATTAAATACATCTGCTGTCTAATGTTATTTATCCGTTTCACATTCATAATTTTATTTCTTGAATTATTAAGCAATTTATTTATTAGTAGTTTAATTATTTGAATATCTTTCTTATGATATAGTCAACTAATGTTTTTAAACCAAATAAAGGAAATAAGAAAATTTCATTTTGTGAATTTCCAATGAAAAGAATTATGTTAATACCAACCTGTGTTTAAACTGCTTGATTATCGTCATTATCATTTAAACTGATAAAAAAATTTATTTGAAAACTGTTTTGATCCCTCTCTTTTTTACTTCTTCCATAAAAGTTTCATAAAAATGTTTTTTTGTAATGTTTTACCAGATGCTGTTTTGTATTAATCCCCATTTTCAAAAAATTGCATTGATTATCTTTTGTTTGAAAAACTTTACAAGCAGTTTGAAGTTATTTTTCCATACATACATTGCTCTAAACATATAAACAGAAAAATTACGAAGAATTAGTTAGAAATATATGAATAGATTTGGGTTAAAAGTACACCGAAACAAAGAAATAGATATAAAAGCAAGTAAAAAAAATAATGAAACAAAAGATGAGAATAAAGATCCGCTAATGAAAAAGCAATTTCGGAATTATAGGGCTAAACAAGAGGTTCTAAACTAGTTTTATGGAACAAACCTTCTCTTTTTTTTATGGGTAGTCTAATATGGAAACATAAAAAAGGTAAAATAAGCAAAGCTGAATGAGAAAAGCTAACCAAATTAAAGTTGGTAAAATATAACGTTTTAGAAATAATACATAAAAAAAATATACTTACATGCAAATTCAAAGAAAAGAAAAACATTTCTTGAATGTGAAATTATTATCAACTAACTAAAAAATAATTGTTAAGTATATAAATATTAACATTACACAATTGTCATGATGTCAAAGGAATGATACCTGACTAGTAACCTGTTGATGAATGCACAAAATGTTTTAATTTTCAAGAAAATAAATTTCTTCTGAGTATGTGTCAGGAAGTGCAAACATGGAAAAATTTAAATATTTTATAGCCAAACCACTAAAAAGCTAGTGTTTTAAGGTGAATGTCAAATAAAAATTTGCAAAATGATCAAATATTTATGATATATGTATATGCATATCCATATACAAAGTGTTACCGAAATCGACCGACAGATTAAGAGGTGTGATAGTAAACAGCATGGGGACGACAACTGGCCATAGAATATGGGGTTTTAATTAGGTTTACAAATCACATTTAGTCGGTAAAAATTACAAGAACGATGAGCCAGATGTGGGGAATGGTGAAGCGAATACGATGATTTGGACTGCCGTGGTAGAGTTAAAAAAGTCTGCTCTAGTATGCAAATGTTCCACTTTTATTGGAGTTACTGCTGGGAATATCGGCTACTGCATACCAAAACATGTGGTTCATGCATGATGATCCACCAGCACATTTGTCGATTGTTTTGTGTTACCACCTCATGCAGGAGGTAGATTAGACCTGTTGCTTGGCATTCACATTCCACGGACCTCAATTCCTTGGATTTCTCTTTCTGTAACCACTTGAAATCGTTTATGTATAAGACGCCGGTGGCTACAGACTAGAACAGCGATACTCAACCTACGGCCCACGGGCCGCAATTGGCCCAACAGGACTTTTAAAGTGGCCCTGTCATGGCCTATTGCTTTAAAAATTGATTTATTTATGAAAATTTGGTGGGAAGTTCTTTGTTAAGAATTCGAATATATCAATTTTGCTGTCCGTGTAGTGTGGGTGCGAATTGATATTTTTTTTCTGATTAACGATAATAGACAACAGTGGAGTAGCGACCGTTTTATGAGTAGAACTAATTTTTAACTATCTTTCATATCTTGAAAGCGAAAAATATCCCAGGAAAATAGGATGTTTCGAGACGATTGGGAAGTTGTCTATTTTGTAGTTAAAGGCAAGCATGTGTGGATCAGTAATTGTTTGATTTGTCGCGAAAGTGTTGTATTTGAAAAGTGCTAATATACAGGAATCTCTCTCTCTCTCTCTCTCGTTCAATAATACTTTTCCTTGAAGATATCTTTCAAGAGGTGATAAATAGGCTGTCTTGAATAATCTTTACAACAGCAAAAAAGTCTTTTGTCATTGTTAATGCCACAGCAGTAACAAAGGCACATTATGAAATTTGTTTTATTATTGGTACTCATATGAAACCATTTATTGATGCAGATATTGTAAAGGAGTAATTCTTAAATGCTTCCAATTTGTAAAACTATCAGTGACAAAAATAAAAATAATAATGATTAAATAAGTAAAATAGGAGTTTTAATACTTTGATCAATTTCCCACAATTTAAATTTTATGTCTTCTTGAGCTTAAAGCATTTCTAACCCCCCTTCCCCATCGATCCTTATGTTGTGACCCTCGTGAAATAATTAACATATGTATATGGCCCGACAGAAAAAAAAGGGTGAGTACCTCTGGTCTTGAATCTCACTTCACAGATCGTTGTTGCTTCCACATCGCAAGCACTCCAGATTTTCTTGAATGCATCGACAATCTTTCGTTCGTCGGTGTCAGCGTTGCTATGAGATATGCGGGTGCAACTTCGAACAACTCCTGTGGCAATCATTTGTCGTTGCATTTCTGAGGTCGAGCTGTGCTGAATTGTTCGTATTGCAAACGTGTTTGACGTCTAATAAATGCATGCATTACCTCTTAATGTCATTTTCTATTCTACTCGACATAGTACCTGTCATAACTATTTTTGAGAAATACTCCGAATAAATATGGTTTGCGACTCCATGTTTTGTGGTGATTTGTAGCCCCCACGATGCCTGCTATCACCCCTCTGAATTTATCGGTCTATTTGACAACATAATTTAATATTGTTGAATGAGTTAATTTTGAATTTAGTTAAATTATTAATTTGAACAAAAAAAATGTAAGATTTTTTCTATAAGTATAATAGTTATATGAACATTATATACATATATAACATACATAAATTGAATACAAAATTGTCTTTATTTATATGAGGAATATACATAATTTATTTATTTTATCATAGATATTTCTAAATATTTCATTATCAACTCTCTGTAAACTAAATCCAAAAATTTGATTTTGTTTGAGTTGTAAGCAAATTAAGGTAATAAGAGTAGATTTTAATAATTTGTTAAATGTGTTCTGTTTTTACCCAAAACAATTATTCTTTATTTTACAATAGCGAATGACTCGTCATCGATATGATGTATTTCAAATGGAAAATGGCCTAAGAATTAGAGGCCAGACCACTTTGATACAAACTAAATTTAACTAACTAAAGTAAACTAAATTTGCTTATAAAATTACTGATGGAAATCAAGGTTTCTACTAGTACAAATTTAAAAGGACTATTATTTCTTCCCTGTTTTATTGCATTGTTCTAAGGATATTTGTTATTTATATAAAGGATGTAGAAGACATATTTATTTCTTTAGGGGGTTGGATACTCTTCGAAGTCAAACCATAAATAGAAAAATCCTCTTGTATTTCTTGGTTAATTTTTTAAGTTACTTTTAATTACAATTGTGTGTTTACATTGTCATTGGTATCTTAAAAACCGATTACAAAATTCTCCCAGATGTAGAAATATACATGTTATAGTCATTGGCAAAGCTACAAAATGAAACAGTAGTTTTTGTGAAATTTAAGATCACCTTTCTTTTAAAAAAAATGAGAAAAATAAGGAATTATTAAAGGAGAAAATGATGAAGTATAATAAGTTTTCTAATTCCTAAAAACAACCATCATTTTTCAAATCTAAATTTAGGTATCTGGAACGCATCACTGTTAAAATAATGGCCAATCAGCAATTTACATAAACAATACTTACATATAAAAGCACCATGTACAGGGAGCTTATTAACATGGACTCTCACAAAATCCTTCTCAAAATTCTCTGTTGGAAGATAAAAATCTTTAAGTGTAATCCACGTTCAACTTTGTAAATGAAAAATCCAAAGCCTTCTTCAATAATCTTTCATAAGATATGAATTGTTAAAAGTTTTCAGAAGGGTACTCCCAAAAAATCGTTTCAATCTTAAGAAAAAATAATGTGTACCTTACAATACTTTCGTATATACTTTATGTTAAATTTAAATCATTAAAATGATGATTTAAACTCTTAATTCCTTGAAAATATGCAAAAGAACTCAAAATTATATTTTGTAAAAGGCATAGGCTTTTATTTTTGAAAAGATATGTCTGGGGGTAGTAGTTGAGTGGTTATGGTCATGAACTTGTAGCCAAGGTTACGGGCTCAAAATTTATCGCTACTAGAATCGTATTGATGCACTTTAAATGTGTCGAGATCTCAATATTCCCCATATGTTTTGATAAGTTAAATAAGGTGTGAGTGACTGAATGAGTGAATGTTAACTTTACGAACGCTATCCGAGAGCTTTTGGCGAAGGATCTCGTAATTTTGAGCCATGGTAAAGTAACAGTTTCGACACCTGAGTTGGTACCCCTCTCCTAACTACCACACCACACCAACGAGAGAAGATGTTTGAGCTCTAGACAGATTTAATGTGCATTGCTCCTGTTTTGAATAAGAATAAGAATCGATTTAGAATTAGAATAATGAATATGGAATTAGAATCAATCATGTTAATTGGATTGTGAATGTATTTCGACTTACCGCAATCTTGCTTCCATGCTGGACACCTAAGTACATTTTTTATAGAAACTTGAGGAAAAAATAATAAGTTACGATGAGTCATTGAGAAATACTCAGAGAACTTTTCCTGTCAATATTTTACAAAAAAAAAAAAAAAAAAAAAAAAAAAAAAAACACGCACACCATTACACGTAGGAAAACATTGCACAACACAATCACAAAAAAACGATGTTTCCATCACACACGAATACGAATAGAATGGCATTTTCCCGCCCATAAAAAATCCTTCTAGAATAAAAAAATTCTCAGTTCGTGGCGCCATAGCTGGACGGCGAAAGGAGTCAACTGTTCTTAATAGCTTCCCTGCACGGCGGGTCTTCAGCGGTACTCGAACTCATGATACGCTGGTCACGAGTCTGTTATTTTCATCTCTAGGCTACCGTGGTCACCATTAAGTGAGAGGAGTTCCAGCTCAGATGTCGTCCTAGTTACTTTAGCATGAGTAAAAATTATGCAGACCACACATCCCTCGTGTTGCTTCAGACGGTGTGCGTGACGTAAATAAAAATCAAATCAACGCAATTGAATCAAATTTGCAAAAAATGCTATATTCTTCCCATTTGAAGGTATTTTTTATCATCTTCCGATAATAAGCAATATTTTTCTTTTCTTGTATACCAAACATACTGTTTTGACTTCCGTGGAAAGGGACAATTACATACATCTTGCAAGCATTTTTTTTTCTACGTTTTAAGCTAATTGAAAAGGGAAAAACATCTTCTAAGGATCTTTTTTTTTCTTCAGTCCGCATATAACAACAACTTTTTTTGAGTCATTATAAAATGTTTAAATAGAGATTTCTGAAGTTATTTTTAACATAAAAAAATAATAAATCAAAAAGCGTATTTACTCGAACCCCCTAAAATATTATTTATTTAAAATAAATTTTTAATCATTTTAAACGGCAATACTTTTTCTTGAAAATTACATCCATTAAGAAACTATTATTAGAACAGAATATTCGAATCCGTTTCTTGGAAATAACATCAATTTCCAATGATAGAATTACTTTCATTGCTTTTACATTTTTCCAATTGCTTCCAGGAATCCTAGAACAAAATCATCATCCTATGTTATTTATAGTAACCTTTATTTCATAAGTATTTAAACACTTCTGGAAAAATACTCAAATTATAGTTCAGACATATCAAGTGGAATGAGAAATTAGATATTTTATACTGATTGAGAGAGAGAGAGATAAAGATTTCAATCTCAAAATAAATTACTTTAATTGCAGACATTGGAGAAACAATTAGAATGAATTTTAATAATTATAAAATCCACATGAAGCAAGATTTCTAGATTAATTAGTGTCTAGCAATTACACAGTTGAGTTATTATTGAAAAGTAATAATTAATACTTATAAAATTTAAAAGCAATTAAATATCGATTATGTACCTCAAGTTCTTATAAAAGAGCTTATTCAACAATTATGCTAACATTATAATTAATATCTTAAATACATAAAACAATCACTTTTTTGTATGGTATTATTTTAAAAATGTTGCATTTATATATACGAGTGATTTTGTGTCACACGTTTAAATTCAATTCATCTATACTTGTAAATAGTTAAAAGAAAAATAAGTAAATATTATAAGATCAAAGACTAAAATTTTAATAATTATAGAAATAAAACGAAACAAATTTTAGAGTATCGGGGTAAAATTATTGCAAACTGTGCCGATATTTAAGAAAAAAGTTAATTAATTTATCCGTTTTTTTAAAAATTAGTTAAAGAATACGTTTTATATCCCCATTTTTTCTTTTGTCTTTAAAGAACAAAGGGGACAAAACCTTGCTTTAAAATGTATTAATTTTTTTTTCTAAAAGTTCACATGATAAGTTTCAATATTAAAAATATTTTTGCTTTACTTAATAACCAAGAACTGGTTTCAAATGATTAACATCTGAAAGGTACTGTTTATTAAATAATGAAAGTTTAAAAAAAATTCGATCAATGTAAATATTTATGCATTTTTGTACTTTTCAATATTTATTTTCATTATAAATATATTTATATTTCAAATCATTTCCTTATTATTAGAATGAGTTAACTCCATTATGATAGTGCTGAAAAACATTAAAGAAATGATATCAAGTTGTCACAAATAAAATTTATACCTGAGTTAATTTACCTTTAAGTCAGTGCTTCTCAAACTTTCAATATTGGCACCCCCCTTATCAATCACAATTTTTATCGCGCCCCCCTTATACATTAATAATGTACTGAATGCAATAATAATGCATTTTTTTTATGCTGAAGCAATAATCTTAATTATATACCGTACAAATTCATGACATAAGTATTAAATTTTGTATATGTTGCTTTTAAGCAAAACAAATATTAAGTAATAGGATAATTATTATGTTGTTTTTCCTTTATCTAATTTTTGAATTGGAACATATTGCAAAATGCAGTGGCTGCTTAGAAGACAAAATATAGATATCAGCTTTTTATAGAAAGAACTCAGTGGGTCAATTTCTAATCATATATAAGCATTCCTTTGAAAAATTTGTTCTGTAAGACAAGCCCATGGAAGTCGCTAATACTTATTAAACTTGTTCTTAATTTAGCATTAATTAATTAGTTATAAAATACTCTGTGCAGCACTGATACATTAAATGTATACCGGCTGAAGTACAGGCTATTTGCACGAGTTCATTTATAAGAAAATAAAACAATATTGATATAATCGCTGAATTTTAAGGAGAGTAAAGCCAAGAGCGCAACAATGTTTACAAAAATGTAAAATGATTTCTTTTAAATCATTGCTCAAATTATAATTAGTTTTAAGCGAACTGTAATTTTAAGCCTCACAGAATTAGCATTTAGAGTTGATGTTGAATCATGAACAATAATATAAAATTCCGATGAGAAATAATTGTATTATTTTTAATATTTAAAGTCTTAACATGTTTTAAACCTGGAGCAGGCACGCACTTGATACTAATGGTCGAGTGGGGTTATTGAGCCACCCCAATCTTTTTTTTGTAATTATTTTTATAGTACACAATAAAAATCGTAATTCCAGTGAATAATTTAATTAAGAGAAAATATACTCACCTACTTTCAAGAACACAGAAAATATTTCGGAAAAAAAGTTATCACACCGGGAACTGAGTCAAAACAAGTACCTAAAGATTGTAAAAAAACGTTTGTCACTCCCAAAAAAGAGGGAGATATGTGACAAATATATTTTAGTTCACACGTTAAGACTGTCAAACAGGAGGATAGTGTCAGAGCCATTGGTAACAATTAAACAGTTTTGCCAGAATTACCGATTTCGTGCACTCTGTGCTCGGCGTGACACAGCTCCGGAATAAAAGTGTATTTATTACAATATGGATGTTCAAAAAAAATTATGTAAAACGTTTTTCATTATGCTTTTTTATATGTTTAGGAATAACTCATAGAAATAAATCTCGGCCAAGTAATCCTTCAAAGAGCTCTCTGTGCTTTTCCAAAAATCATAAAAATATTTTACAAGGAAAAAATCGCAGCAGAAATAGTTTATTTGCAACTTCCCAAAATGAAAAAACAAATACATAAGAGCCAGGACTAACTAACCGTACAAGTAAGTTCGAAGGTCAAACCGCAGCAACTACATTCTGCTGCCTACAGCTGATGACAATAATATCACAGTGATGAATTTTTTATCTTCCTAAATTTTTTTTTCGATTATGGGTCTGGGTTTTGTTTTTTCTCATTTTGGTTTGAAAAGAAACCGTAATAGAAGTAGAAGCTTTAATTTTTTTATGACGTAATATCGCAGATATATAAATTATATCAGTGTAAAAATGTGTATTTTTTTATTATGTCAGAAAGTATTTTGTTTTACTTCATTCCAGTAAATAATTTTTTTTTAATCTTTTATTTTCGATATGCTCGCGCCCCCCTTGTACGTTTATCGCGCGCCCCCAGGGGGCGCGCCCGACAGTTTGAGAAACACTGCTTTAAGTTACCAGTATGCATAACTTTCAGAGCTTGCCTTTCCGTAATTCAGTTCAATGTAAAAAAACATTACATTTTTAACAGAAATTATCGAACAAAAATTTCTAACTTATGTCAAAGTACTCTATGTTGCTCATATTCAAAGCAGCTGAAAATAAAACGGATTTTAATTACACCTTAAAATATGTAAGAACACAAAGTGAACATTTGCATCAAAATTCAGTTCATCAAGAATTAAATTATTAATCATATTTCCATATTTTAATTAATTTTTTTAATAATTATTAGCAAATACTTTTAAAAAGTTCTGTTTTAAATTATATTTAATTTCAAAGCATATATAAATATACATATTTACAGCTATTCAAACGTAAAAAAAAATCTGTGTAAAATTCCTTTCAACTGCAAATTTAACAATTGCATAAAAATATCCTATTAACAGTGCATCTTAAAGTTTCAATACTTGCGACTCAATATTCAATCATAATTTTCCTCGCACCCACTGCACATAAATATAATGTATTGAACTCACAGATACCATACTTTGACGCTGAAGCTGGGATACGACTTTAACCTCTTAAGTTCCACCAGCGTATATAAACGTGTCACTCAGCCAAAACGTTAATTGTCCTGGACGTATCTATACGTCTTTCCGAAGTACGATATTTTATCTGTACTGCTATTCATAAAATTATTCCAAAGGCTTTGGAATGCAATAATAGGACCTTAATAGGTTTGCGAAGGATTTACTTATTTTAAAGGATTTGATTATTTATTACTTTTCTCACACCTCAATACAACACAAGCACTCACCTACGTGTTAAAAGATTGTGTCATTGGGGAGAGAATCACATAACTTTTAATCGGCAGTTAAAGGATAAATTATAAACCGTATATTATCAAGAAAAGTGTTATTTTTTTTTATATAATCTTATATATGACAAGCTCATGGAGTCGCTGGCAATTATTAAAATTGTTTCTTAGCATTGTTAAATTGATTATAAATGTATCAGTACTGCACAATGTATTTTATAAGTGTTTTATATCAGTATAAGTTTGAATTTTATTTTTTAATATGTCAGAATGTATTTTGTTTGCTAACTTTCAGTGAATTAATAGTTTTTTTTTAAAAAAAATAATCTCTTGTTTTCGACTTTTCAATAAGCTCGCGCCCCCTTCCTAGAGTTATCATGCCCACCTAGGGGGCTCACCCCACAGTTTGAGAAACCCTGCTTTATAAGAACATCAAATAAAAATTAAACTTCGAAAATTAAAGTTCTGAATTTGAAAAATATTATCAATTCAAATAACTAATCTGTACGAGTATGCGTACCTCCAATAATCTACAACTTTCTTTAGAGGCACAGATGAAGCATTTAAAGTAAAACATAATCGTCTTTCAAATGTGGTATATGAATAAAATTCACTCAGAAATGCATATATATATCCTATTTTGTGTTTCTATAGTATGACTTTTTTTAGTGACAAAAGTTTACATAATTGTATTTTCCTTTTAACTTGATAGGTAAAATGTTTATACTATAAAGTAAGGGTACTTGTCCTCACAGTCCTGACAGTGAACTTTCTCCTAACCATATTTTTAATTCTCCTTCTATATTGTCTAAAATGCACATCATAGACCTAAACCCCACGGACCATCAGCTGCTTTATTTGCCAAAGATCGTTGGTATAGCAAGGGCCGTTTTTGACGCCTTCAATGCCATTTGATTTCACTGCATGGATCAGCCTAGCACTGCATGGATAAGACAACAACAACCGTAAAGCAACATGAGGGCTATCGGTGATGGAACACAAAATTTTTAATCGTGATCAAATAACGAGGACACCTGAGCTGTGTGTGTGTTTGTGGCAAACACTTTCTATCACACCCGCCTACGGAAGGACTCAGGAGTCACGATAGATTTATTGGGCACAAACCTCTTCCTACACAATGAGGCACAAAGGTTCGAACTCATAACACCACGACCATGACTTCGTGATGACCACTAGCTTGCTATGGCTTCATCACAAAACTAAGAGTAACAAAACTGAAAGTATCCATCATATGATGTTATTTAAACCAGAGATCACCAATTTCCGCGAAAAAATTTCACTTTCTCCCAGAAAAATGTGGAATATACTTACACATCACGAAAATTCGCAGCGGAAATTTAGCATAATTTAAGCATGCATCTAAAAAAGGCCTCATTGACTTATGGTCCGGCAAAATTTACTAAATTTCATTCATCCTAATCAAGATCTCAGTTTTGGCCTTCCATAGAAAAATAATATCCTTTTCTTAGTAAACAGGCGATGAAAATTCTGATCCAATTCACCATGACTTATTTATTTGAAAAGGCATTTTCATCTGTCACATCCATCAAAACATGGTACTGATCTCAGCTTGAAATAAAGCATTCTCCGTCTTGCAGTAACACCATTGGATTCAAATATCCATAATCTTGTTTCAAGTAAGCATTAACATGTATCACACTAGGAATATATAATGCTAAGCCCTTGATAAACTTAAACCATTTTTTAATTGTTTTGTTATTACATTTTTTTAATTTTGTTTATTTTATAATGGTTAATTAATAAAGCTTTAAAAAATTTGGTGCAATTAATAGTTTCATTATATTAACTAGGTGTATTTTATGTGTTCTTAGATCAAATTTTTTTATAAATATATCTAACACTTAAAAAATCCTATTAGTTGGCCGCGGGATTTAAATTATGAATTTATTGGTGACTGAATATTAACGTCGCACTGTTCAGCTAAACAAGGGCTTTTGGCGACGGACCACGTAATTTTGAACCATGGTCAAGTGACGTGAACGACACCTGAGCTGGCACCCCCTCTCCTAACTACCGCTCCAGACCAAATGAATTTATTGGTCCGTGAGGTCAAAAAGTCTGGCGATCGCTGATTTAAACTATAAATGTTATAAGCCCATTTCATACACCCGATTCAAATATAACTTCTTAAGTTTTACATCTCTTAAGAGGCGTTTATTCATATTAAGGCACGTAAATAAGAGGATATATATTAATGCCTATTCCAAGTTTCACTTCCTTACCCATCAACATGATGAAATAAGTTCGTTTTGTAGCCAGCTGGGTGGAGTAGCTGGTTAGTCGTTGGCCTTATACCCCGAAGGTTGTAGGTTCGACCCTGGCCCAAGTTAGCGGATTTTCATGATGCAGAAAATGGACAGCGTCTATGTCGTATGATTATGTGGCATGTAAAAAATCCATTGAATGACTGTTTGTCTTGGGTCCTTTTGCTAAATTAAAATCCTAGAACAAACTCCCATCGTTAGAGCCCAGTGTCCTCCCTCTGGGAGTCAAAATTACTTGCGGCAATTGGTGTACAGCAGGGTATTTGTATACGACGCAGACTCAGTTGCACAATAGCCCATGAGGGTCCAGGTCTTACTGTGACCTTCCTATTATACGTGATCATTGGGTGTTGAGGAGCACGAGCAGGTGTCCCGATCAGGTGGTCTATCTGAAGCGAGACCCCAGTGTTTAAGTCCTCAAGCAAGCTTGGTACTCATTTATAGACCCAATGCAGTAGGGATGAAAGCCTGAGTCGACCTTTCCCAGCCCGAGAATAGACCCCAGACCTGTGATGGAGAAGTTCGATACGCTACCACTCGACCACTGAGCCTTATTGGTGTATGGTGCAGCATTAAAACCATTAAAGGTGCAGTTCTGGAGAATGTGCAAGGTCTGTAGTGGTAAAAATACCACTCGCAGCCACATTAAAAAAATATTAGTGTTGAAATAAAAATGAGATTGATTATTTGATTTAAAACTTAGAGATGTTTGGTTGGTAAAAGGTGGCACGATATATTATAAAGTACATGAAAGTCTATTTCAAATTACTATACCATTGAAGTACATATTTGCAAAGTATAATTTATTTTTTCTTCAATAAAATTACACAAAAAAAATTATCATTTATTAATTTTAAAGGTACATAACTACTTCTTCTAAACATAAATATTAATTACATGTAAATAAAAACATATATGAATTTATTTTCTCACATTTTTGTTGCAAAATACGTGGTTTTACCCTGCAGTGGTATTAATTAAAAGTCAATTATATCTGAGTCTAAATTAAGAACTCTTCTGAAAAAGCGGAAAGGAAATAATTCAAAACTTCCCATGATGAGTTCGGAATTTTTAATACAGCATCCAAATCTTTACTTATAGAAAACATTATTTTTATTTCAAATAAGTAAAAATGCCTTTCGCATAAGTGTCTTGATATGAATGCGAAATGAAACTTCTTTATTATTTTTTTATTTAAAAGTAATGCAACGGAATCATTTATATGGGTAAGAATTCTTTTCAGAAATCTTCAAAGACGTTTTTAATCGATAGAAGTACATTCATAAAAGGGAAAGCTTTTTGGCTTCTTCTAATTAAAGTCTATGTAGTGAAGCGACCCAACAGATAAAAAGAAAATAAGTGAAATCAGACAAAAGGAGGAAAAAAATACTTCTTTTATACTTTCTACTGATAACGTCTACATTCCTTTTAAGACGGTAAAAATTATAATCAATAGGGTCATGCATAAAACAGCACTTCAATTGGAATGGATTATGCAAAAAGGACTCGCAAGATAAACGAAATACAGTAAAAATATTTATTTTTGTTACTGTGAAAAGTAAAGGCAAACTCGTTATACTAATAAAATAGTTGAAAGTGTGTAATTATACTAAAGATGTTTTATTTTTAAAAGGAGGGCAAAATTATATCACAAAATGCTTTACTGTTCCTTATACTGAATTCATAATTTATTATAAAATAACTATCACAAATATCCATCGCAAAGAATACATTATGTAGAATTTAATTTACAATGTGCATCATTACGAAAAATTTAAATCATGTTTTTCTAATAATTTTTATATTGTTTAAGTTTTATATGCATTATAGTTACTTATATTGAATGCATAATACTTTCTAAAATAATTACTGCAGATGACTTTGCGAAGAAAATATTATGTAGAAGTTAATTTACAACGCGCATCATTAAGAAGAAATTTTAACTTTGTGTTTTTCAAAGAATTTAATAATTAATTAAGCTTGCACAGGGTATATTTTATCTTTAAATAAACTTTTGTATTTGTTTATCCTAAAATAACCTCTTTTTTGTGATATGGTAATGAAGGAAATGTAAGGATTAATTTTAATAGTAAAAACAGTTTCATAGAATATGTGGATAATCTCATAAAAGCATACTTATTAATTTATTTGTGCAAATCTTTGCTGACGGTTAACTTATAAGAGATAGAGAGAGAATAATACTTTTTTCAAAATAATACTAAATGGCTCACGTAGACAGATGTGATAAAAAATAGATTTAGATTGTAATATGTTTTAAGAAGATATAATAGATTTATAATGTAAAAATATTATATAAGTATATGTTTTGTTGGTCTTAGAATATAGGTCATCTATTGGGTCCTCTATTTGAAATTACGGATAGGAAAAAAAAAACATGTAAATGCTTTTAAGTAAGACAATTCCATAAAAATTTCGAAAACGTATAATGACAGTATTTATAAAAACGCATTGATGCCTATGAAATGTATATTATGTTCACCAAAAAATTATAATAAAAACATTTCTTCTTACCTAAATACAGATAAATTGAAAGATGTTTGGATGAAAATATCAATGAATGGGGTAAACCAGTGTTTCTCAAAGTGTGGGGCGCGCCCCCCTGGGGGGGCGCGATGACCCTACAAGGGGGGCGCGAGCGTATCGAAAGTTTAAAGATTTTTTTTTAAAAAAAATAACCGGAAAGAGAAGTAAAACAAAATTCTTTCTTCCATAATAAAAAAAATACACACAACAACACTGACATAATTTATGTTTATTATCTGGCTTTTTTCCGTCATCAAATAGCTATCTTTGATCCCAAAACCAAATTAAAGAAAAAAAAACATTTTGTTTTATTTGCTGTATTTCCTCAATAAGAGATTTTTTTATTACGTTTTAACATAAAATATTACTCGTTAATAGAAAAAAACGAAACCTAGATCCTGAGAAAAATTCTAAGAAGGTAAACAATTCATCACTGTAATTATTATTGAAATACTGTACATTAGTTGTAGAAAAAGAAAAGGAAGACTTGATTCACTTTTCAGCCAGGCTGCATAGTACGTTTGCTAATCATTTGATTGACCTTCAATCTTATATGGTATGGTTATTCAACATTAATTCCCGTTGGTGTGGTGTGGTAGTTAGGAGAGGGGGTGCCAGCTCAGGTGTCGTCCACGTCACTTGACCATGGTTCAAAATTACGTGGTCCGTCGCCAAAAGCCCTCGTGTAGCTGAACAATGCGACGTTAATATTCAATCAATCAATCAACATTAATTCCATCCCATCTTTTATGCGTCTGTTTTTCACTTAGGGAAATTGTAAATAAAAGAGTTTTACGATATTTGGAAAAGAATTGATTGTGATTTAACATTTCTGTAATATTAGTGAAAAGTGCCTGATTGGCGTATTTTATCATGGTCATGTACTTTTGAATCATTTTAGTTCAGTTTTATTGGATTTTTTCTCAAATCATCAAATAATTGAATAGTTCTTGAAAGAAGGTAAGTATACTTTCTATAAATTAAAATATTCACTAGAATTCCGATTTGATTAAACAAATGATTGTGGTGACTGAGTCCCCCCGCACTACCATTAATGTTAGTATCGAGTACGTGCCTGCTCCCGGGTTAAAACATTTTGAAGTCTTCTGGCTTTAAATGTTAAAAAGTAACACAATTATTCTTCATCGGAATTTTATATTCTTTTTCATAATTTAACATTAATTCTAAATGCTAATTGTGTGAGGTTTAAAATTACAGTTATTTACAATTATAGCATTTATCTAAAAAAAAATCATTTTACATTTTTGTATACAATGTCGTGTGCACACAGTTTTACTCTCCTTACAGTTCAGCTATTATATCAAGAATAATGTTTTATTTTTTTAAAAAATGAACTCGTGCGAAGAGTCGGTGTTTCAGCCAGTATACGTTTGATGTATCAGTACTGAAGAAGGTATTTTATAAATAATTTCTTATTACTGAATTTGGCCGCGGTAGCCGAGTGGTATAGGTATCAGATCGTGGCTTGCGTCACGAATTCGAGCCCAGTACCACTAAAGACCCGCCGTGTAGGGCAGCGATGCACGTTAAATCTCTTGAGAGTTGAAACGTTTTCCCGTTGGTGTGGTGTGGTAGTTAGGAGAGAGGGGTGCCATCTCAGGTGTCATCCACGTCACTTGACCATGGTTCAAAATTACGTGGTCCGTCGTGTAAAGCCCTCGTGCAGCTGAACAGTGCGACGTTAATATTTAATCAATCAATCTTATTACTAAATTAAGAACAAGTTTAATAATTATTAGGGACTTCCACGGGCTTGTCTTGTAGAGGAAAGTTTTCAAAGGAAGGTTTAATATCAGAAATTGACACTTAAAGAGTTATTTTTCTATATTTAGCTGAGATCTATATTTTGTCTTCAAGGCATCCACTGCAGAAAATCCGGTTTGAAAAAGGTAGGATGTTGAAAATGGTAATAGTATACGAAGTGCTTTTGTTTTCAGTACAGATAATTCCTCATCCACCTCTACCCCAAATTCAAAGAGCAATTTATTACACAATTGCCTTTTAATTTTTCACTGGATGTGAAATCTATGAAGATTTCTTCTTCGGAAGTTGAGAGCCCTTCTGGAGTATCTTGAAATAGATCCCTAATCCACTCGTAACTTGCTACCAAGCTGTTCTCATCCAGAAAATACTTTTTAAAATTATTTGCCAACATAGCTAAATGATTTTACATGTTTTAAAAACAACTTTCACATGTTGAGACAAAACTACAGATTTGTAAGTTTTAACACATATCGAGCTGGGGCTTTTTTTCCATCATTTACTTCAGTAGTGGTAAATCCAAAATTTAAGTATTTTTGAGAAGATCGCATTGATTTAATTTTCGGAACCATGCTCGTTCGTCTGTGTACTTGTTGATTCTTTATTATGGTCGAATGTTTGCTTACGACTTAAAAATGTATGTATGATATTGTTTTAATCTACTGCCGTAAATACTTAATTACCGTGAATTACAATTAACGTGGAAATTAAAAAAAAATGTACATCCAAGCTAGATTCGGTAGCTATAGGAGTATCGAGTCGACCAAAACTGACTGGAATTGTACGAGGAAAAGCATTTTTACATGTTTTGCGCAGACGTCCAATAGGTTGCCCAGACTCACGCAAACGTATCCTATAATGCCAGATTTGATGGATATGATAGAGAGCGACATTGACTAGACTATTTTTCTAATGTCATTTGTACTTTGAGAAATGAATTCTGAAGGAAATAAATCTTTAATTAAATACATCATTTTGCGATCTGTTCCAATTTGAAAATTAGAGAAAGAAAAATAACATAATTCTAAGTAATATATATATTTAAGTAATTTTCTTAAAATATATATATTACTTAAAAGTTACATATACACAAAATTTAATATACTTATCGTATTAATTTGTACGGTTTATAATTAAGATCCTATTGTAACATTAGCGTCTCTCTCTCAAAATGCATTTTTATTGCAGTAAATACATTATTGTTGTACAGGGGGGGCGAGTCAAAAATTATGATTGAAAATTGGGTCGCCAGTATTGAAAGTTTGAGAAACACTGCTTTTAATGTATGAGTGGCGCACAGAGTATTTTATGACTAATTAATTAATACTAAATTAAGAACAAGTTTAATAATTATTAGCTACTTCCATGGGCTTGTCTTACAGAGCAAAGTTTTTGAAAGGTGTTTTAAGATAAGAAATTGACCCTCTGAGTTCATTTTCTATATTTAGCTGATATCTATATTTTGTCTCCTAAGCAACCACCGCATTTTGTAATATGTTCCAATTTAAAAATCAGAGAAAGAAAAATAACTTAGTAATTATCCTATTACTTAATTTTTTTTTGCTTAAAAGAAACACATACAAAATTTAATACTTATGTCATGAATTTGTACGGTTTATAATAAATATTGTTGCTTTATCGTAAAAGTGCATTATTGTTGCATTCAGTAAATTATTATGTATAGGGGGGCGCGATAAAAATTGTGATTGAAAAGGGGGCGCCAGTATTGAAAGTTTGAGAAGCACTGGGGTAAACTATATTTCCTGTAAACAGTTATTGTTTGCTTCTATTCACGTTATGTAACTATTTATTTCAGATATAATTGCCAGATTAATTATTTTATCGGGTTATCTTTAAATTATTCAACACATTAAACTTAATTTCCTTACAAAATTGATTACCTTTAAATATCTCCTTCAGTGCATTTACTCTAATAGACTCTGTAACAAAAAAAGAAAAGAAAAAACGACGCTCCAAGAACGAGTTGTCCGATAGAGATAAGAATTGGTGGGTAGAACGATTATGTAGAGAACAGAAAGTGATTAAAATTTCAGACAAATTAAATTATTTATTTCAGGGTCACATAGTTACAAAGTAACGAGCTCATTAAGGTGTTCACCTACTTCTAGTCTGGATGTCACACGACGTGGCATTGATATATAAAGCACCCTTACGATTTCCTGCGGTATTTCTTGCCAAATTTGCTCCGATTGTCAGGTCAGGTCATCAACATTCCATAGCAGATGCAGTCGCCTTCTTATCATATCCCAGACATGCTCGATTGGAGAAAGATCTGGCGAACTGACTTGCCAAGGAAGAGTTTGACAAGTTGTAAAACAGTTCATAGAAACACGTGCAGCATGCGGTCTGGCAATATCTTGCTGAAAATACGGCCAGAGTACTGTGCAAAAGAAATGGTAGTAAAACAATTCTCAGAATGTCGTTGACGCACCATTGTGCTGTAAGTGTGCCTCTAATGATACTCAAAGGGGTACGGCTATCAAACGAAATGGTACCCAAGCCGAAAACACCTGTTTGAAGAACGGTGTCGCATTCAATAGTGAAAGCAAAATTGGCACGCTACCCTAGGTGTCTCCAGACACGTCTTCGATGATTTTCAGAACACAGTAAGAAGACAGATGCGTCGCTGAATACTATACAACAAACACTTGTCATTTATTGGGCAAACTTTAAAAATTGGATTGAGTAAAATATTTCATGCTTGGAAATGACAATTTGATTATTCTTCATATTTTCAACTTTTTTTGCATAGAACGTGCTGTAATGATCAAAATAAATAGAAATTTGAGGGAATTCCACCCTAGTTCGTCCATTTTTAATGGCCCATTCTCCTGAATGGGGTCTGGCAATATGGTTTGCTGAATGACATTTTTTCTGTTAACAAACGTTAGACACTTTTCAGTAAAAAATTATTTATTCAATACAATTATTCGTACCAGGGGTCTGCATTTACAGTTTGTTTAGGTTTCAGAACTTTAAAGTACCCATTCTGTTAATGATCCGAACAACAAACTAAAACACTATTTTAGAATATAAATGTGGTTTAGAAGTACAGAGAATTACTGCCTTTAAAGCGTTTGATTATCTTAGAGGATTCAGTTTTCATATCCAGTAATCAAGCGATCAAAAATTTATCAGTATTGTGCGGTAGAAGTAACAATTTCTGTGTGGCGGAACGGTTAGCTTTACTTCCTTTGAACAGATTATGCGGGACTTGCTTTTTTACCCATGTTTGAGCTTACATGCTCATATGAGAAGAGTGTTCAGCTACTCATAAATTGATTGATACGAATTTGAATCTACTTCTGCATTAACACATAGTCCTGATGAATACAAGCTACCAGAAAGTTCAAAATTGTCAGAATTGAATAAAAAAACCCACTTCCCCTGTATATAAGAACGTTTAATCTTCTTGGATAAACTTCGTAAAGGTTTTTGGTTTCAATTGCTGTATAATTAACTTGTGAATCTCAAGAAAGTATACCATGTTTGATATGTACCTCTTCTGGTACTTATTTGTTTGGTCATTTCCTCAAAAATTGTTAAATAGATAAATATTAGTAATAAATAATATTAATTCATGTTTAAGTAAACAAGCTATTTTAACCTTAAAATGTCTTCAGCATGACCTTGACGTATACAATGAGCAGAAAAATTGTAACAAAACATAGACATGTGCAGAAACAGCATGACTTTATGATCCCTCCTTCCCCTCCCCCCAATACACAACGAAGAGCCATTACGATATAACCACCATTCACTTGAGCCCGGCTGGAGACAAAATTTTCTCTCGCATGGGACTGATGCAGGAATATGTAAAGCTTTCATGCATTGTATTTCCACACATAGAGTGCTTAAAGACGTAATAAAAAAACAGATTTTTTATTATATTTGGATAAATGTCAAATAATTATGACTCACACGCCCCTTCAAAGGAACATTGACTTCAAAAATTTCACGTTTGGTGGTGTACTCAGGTCCGATCATTGTAAATCTTTTTATCGAAAGTAGTAAATGGATGGCGAAACCTCAAGTCGTTGACCAGGGTTTAGTCGACCACGTCACATTGATTTCAGATGAAAAAGGAGATTATAACACAGTGTTCACCACGTGATCAACAGGCTATAAATATTATTAGCTGCTAAAACAATAGCAGTGTTACCCAGATAGTGTGTCTCCTGCACACTGCAATGTCTCCTCAATGCAGCGTGAAATGCTGCGTATGAATAACGTAGCTGGAATTAGTACTAATGCTGACAACTGCACATCGTTGTCAACATTTAAGAACTATGAGTAATCAGCGCCTGAATTATGAATGTCATAGAAGATTGGCATTGTACTATGGAAAAATGAAACAATGCTAAACAAGGGGTTATAATGTAGTAACTCATCAATGTTTTATATACATGCATTGGATAAATGCATTTTATGTATCATGGTTTTCTGAAAGAATTTACTCTGAAACTATTTAAAATGCAGGATTCCAACAACTTGGCTAAATATTGCGTCGTATTTAAACGATTAATTAAAATTCAGCTTCTACAGCACCATTTATAATGTAATTTATTAAGCTATAAACGTAAATAATTCTACATAATATGTTTCGATAATGCAAAAAAGAAATCTGAGGAAATGAACCAAAAATTAATTAAACCATCCCCATTATCTAAATTGATATATTTTGCTTTAAATATTATTCATTCACATTCACAATTTTTATTCCATATTGAACAGACAATCCATTTTTAAAAGACCATTACGCATAGTACTTGAAATTTATAACTAGTCAAGTTCTTAAAGTAAGTAGCTTCCATTATTTTTTTAAAAAGTAGAATTTTCAAAAAAAATATCACCGCTGAGATTTTCTTACAATTCAAAACAAAAGTATAAATCATACAATAAATGAAAGTGTCATGTATAATCCATGCATAGACGAGATCTTTGCCATAATGACGGCTGTTAAGTCATTTAACACTAGTTTCTTCCTCAGTGGATCGACAACACGAGGTGGACATTTGTCTTCACAAGAAACCGGTTCCAGGCCAGCCTTCTTCCTTCTACTGTTTTCCGATTTTTAGTTTTCAAAACTACGAATTATTTTTCTGAGCCATCACTCCATCTAAGATTTGACCTGCCCTTTCTCCGTGTGCCAGTTGGTGGGGCATTGAAGACTTTTTTTAGAGGGTTGGTCTTCGTCCATTCTGACAACGTGGACTGCCTATTTAATTCGTTGTACTAATTACTAGTTAATAATTAAATTTTACTCAGTTTCTTATTTCTTTGTATAGCTTCTCAGTTAGTGTGTTTTGTCTTAGCTAGTGTTTAACTGTGTGTATTCGATATTCTTATTAATCATTCCATCAAAAGATGTAAAACTTAAGAATAAACTAGCTGATAGGACAAAATAATTCAATAATAATATGCACAGTTTTTAAATTTATTTATTCTGATAAAATACATTGAAACATTCAAGCTTCAAATCTATTTATCTATGGTGAAATACTGTAGACTATGTTGATTTTAATTTTCAATTTTGCGAGATGCTCTTGAAACAGGCGTTCAAAATGTTTTACTCAACATCATTAATAAGGCTCACAGTATTTTTTATACCTATTCTTTTTTACCGTCTCGACAATTACGAGGAAATGTGTTCGAATTTAAACATTGAAAGCTAAATAACATCCATCTTATATTCTCCCTTAATACAAAATATATGAATTTGATTCATATTTATATTAATACAATAAAGTTTCAATTTTTATGTAATTTTAATAATTAATGTATACTAAGTTTATATTTATAAAGCATTTTTATTTCTTATTAAAAATTTATTAGATAATTCGAATAAGACAGGTATTGTGAATTTATCAAATGTATTATAGATAGTAACGCTTATTATTGTATTATATTAAAACTATTTTCCTCCAAACCCTATTTAGGTAAATATTGTGGTCTATATATTTAACTTTATATTTTAACATATATTTTATTTTTTACAATATACTTATACTATATACTACTACACTATATATTTTAAAACACATTGTAAACTATATACTTACTATATGTTTGAAAACTATTACAGTATTATTTATTATATGTTTTAAACTTTATTTAGCGTGATATTTACAACATCATAAAAGATTATGGAGGTTAAATTACGATGATCTCTCAATTCTTAAAAATGTATTACAAATATACGGTGAATACACACATTCAGTTATTAAACCAAAATAAATTTTCTATGAAGTATATTTGGCATAAATACATATAATTATTTTCATTATTCTATTAAATAAACAATGATTCGTTTATTTAGAACTAAAAGAATTTGTATACAGCATAGGTATTCACACAAAAGTAATAGGAATAAAATATTTATTTTTACTTAACTAAATAATTTATGAAAGGTATAATAGAAAAGTAAGAATTACAAAAATAAGCCAATATTAAAGGTAAACAAAACTGAGAATAAAATTGGGACTAAAATGCAAGGGTTCCAAAAAAAATAAAATTATGAAATAAAAAAATTACTTGAGTGTAAATAGATGCAATCCAATTTAAATCTGCATTAACTACAAAAATGGCGGGAGAAAGTTTTACCTTAGAAAAAGTGAAATTCAATTCTTTTTTTTTTCCTTCTATATCAAAAGTAGTTATATTCTTAATTTAAAAATATAATTTATTTTAGATCCAAGCATTACTCAATAAAAAAAAAACTTCATAACATAATTTTGAAATCAACCGAAGAAATAAAATAAGCAGAAAATTCTGAAGTTATTTTACAGGAAGTAGCCCAAATACAACTGTGAATCTGACGAATAATATGTAATAGTATAAAAATTAATGAAGAATCACATACTCGTTGCTTTCAGAATACCACTAAAAAACCAGCAAATTAAAATGTGTTTTGTACCTAAAGATATATTCAACAAATACTCTTCAATAAACTTCAGATTTCCTTAATTATGATAAAGAAGTTCTTGTCACATAAATATTTCTTTAAAAATGAGTTAATTATGTTCTTTAGTAGCAAAGGTGAAATTCCTTAACAGATTTCTTTGTCATTTCAGAGTTTCTTTAAAAAGAACTAAAAAAACACCTTATGTCAATGCTTCTTTTAGTATCATTGTAACATCATTTCAACAGTTTAAAGCCAAGATGAATGAAATGAAATATAAATGAAATATTCGACAATTTAAAATAAACTGTTCTTATGAATTTTCTAAAATTTTCGTTATGAAAGATCCCACAAAGTTCTCATAATTGTATTGCTTTGAATCAAGATTCATTTTAATCCATTTGGCAATTTAAATGACTCACTGAATTTTGTATAGCGTACTTCACATAATATTATACTTGTAAAATGTACACATAGTAGCATATTGTTCTTTAGTATTTAAAATATTTTAACTAACACGTATAATCAAAACAGCTTTAATCTTACAAATTACTTCCAAATAACTTCAACATAAAGAAGGATCTAGATTATTTTTTACTATAAAAAATATCTAAGAGAGTTTTTACAGTTTAGAATTCTGTGAACTGAGCTTTCTGTTTTTTTTTTTTTTTAAATTTCGATTAAAGGAAAAATAATACTTAAGAAACATTTTTGTTGGACAGGAAAGCTATTGTGTTTTCAATGTGATCTTGTTTTAAAAAATGAATTCGTAGGATGTCATTTAATTAGTTTGAAACATGTTTAAAAACATTTTCAAAATAAAAAATGATGAGAGGCTAGAAAAAAATCTCGTGTCATTATTGTGTAAATTCATGTGATGGGCCAATAGGGCATTTGTATTCTCTTATAAATTATGTTTTCAACTAAAAATATTTACATCTATAATTTTAGTTGTATTAAAATATTTTTTGTCTTACAAATATTTCATCTTTTCTGAGAGTTTTTCAAATTTATTGAAAGTATTCGGTTCAGGTTTTGATTGAATCAATGTATAATTTTTTTAATGATACATTCGAAAACTATATGAAATTTAAGTTAATGCTATAACACTTTTGGTAATGGAATCGCAGTATTAATACATTTTAGTAAGTTTTTCCTTACTAAATAAATACTTTGATAATTGTTCCCTTAAAATAATACATCTCGTTCTTTAATGCGCATTAAAACTCTTCGAAATACAAAAGTTAAATGCATACAAGTATTATTATGCTCATAAATCAAATTGCACCAACGAAATGGAAACTTGGTAACTTATTTATACATATAATAATAATTGTGAGTTGGCATATTGTAGATATAACTTTAATAAAGAATTCTATTTTTAAAAATGTTATAGTAAAGAAACGAACATTGCATTTTTCATAAATTACAAGTTTTGTGGTTGTGACACATTGATCGAATGAGTTTCATTTTACTTAGAGTAAATATATTGAATTTATAAAAATTTTACTCTCTCTGTCTTTCTGAATGTGAATCACGGATTACATCACGGATCACGTTTGTGTTGGTTTTGCCCCTATTACGACTGGTTAAAGCTATTTTTTACTTATTTTCAAATCAGTCCCTTTTTTTACCTACATTTCTTCTCCAACTGAGCAATAATAAAACCTGTACAGGTAATGGAGTCATTTGTATTTCAGTATTAATATAATAAAAATGTAAACACATTTATTTACTGTTTCGGGATTTTTCTTAACAGAAAATTTGTTTCAAATACTTTGAAAAATTATTTTCTCTTCAAATATATATATATATATATATATATATATATATATACATCTTTATATTTTGCTAAACAATTTACTAAGTTTCAATAAAAAAAATTTCATGACATCAAAGCACGGTATAGAATGTACCACACTTTGTTATATTAAAATGCAATAAATGATTAATGATTTTTATAATACTGTAGTTGCTTAAAAAAATTTACATAAATGAATTTAAGAATTAGGAATGATTGTTAAAGCTATTTGAGTTTCTTTTGATAGAGCAATTACTTGAAAAGTAAGATACACATTTATAAAAACTGGTGGTTTTAAGTTTTGTTAGAATATGGATATTAATTAAAATCCATTGTAAGTTAAAGTTTTATTTACTGTAGGTCATAAACAAAGCACAATTTTGTAAAGCGGATGTATTTTCACTGCACCTGTTTTCAATTTGTTAGTACATAGCACAGTTTTTTTTTAATTTTCACATCAAAATCAATTTTTTGTTTAAAAGAACATTATTTTTTTCATTAACATCCATGAAGCTTAGTTTTATTTAATAAAAATAGCAATAAAAGGAAGCAACAGAGTATGCATTTTAGTTAAGTTTTAGTGCATTCATAGTATTTTAATACCAAAAAGATGAAACACACACAAAAATTAATATTCAATATACACTCATTGCCATAAAAATTTGCGCACTAAGAAAGAGTTGTCAAAACAAAACGAAATTTTACGTATGTAAGCACAACATTTATGTAAGTAAGTGATTACAAAACAATGCAAAATGATTATTTATTGTAGAAAAAATTACAAATGGAAAGAGGTCTTAGTACCCTGGTAAGTGCATTAATGTATGGTATGAAACGCTCGGACAACGAGGCATACAAGTTCCATGAAGACAATGCGATTCCATTCGGTTGCAGTCTAATTTCTTCGAGCGCGACACTACTCCTAATGGAGGTGATGGAGAGTGGTTGTCAATAAAAGCACATGTAATGAAGGCGTGATAGCAACTGCCTTTCAGCCAGGGTCCTTGAAATGATACACTATCTGGCCAAAATTATCCGGACACCTCTCAAAAAAGTGGTTCTGGCGAGTGACGCAATTTGATACGTAATTGAAATCTATAAAAGTGTTGGTAGTGGTTTGTCAGATTGTATTTATGCTTTTGTGAGGCAATGAGTAAGTCAAAGGAGCTTAGTGAGTTTGATCGTGGCAGTATAGTGGGATACCACCATTGTGGGAAATCAGTTCGTGAGATTGCGGACATTCTACAGAAGCCTAAATCCACTGTGAGTGATGTAATTGTGAAGTGGAAACATCGAGGCAGTGAAATGGCAGAAAAATGAACCGGTAGGCCGAGAATACTAGGTGAACGCAGCCGCAGAACTCTGAAAAGGGTAGTGAAACAAAATCACAAGTCCTCGTTGGTGGAAATTTCTCAGGAGTTCCAAAGTTCATCAGGAATTAGTGTTAGCAGCAGGACTGTCCGTCGAGAGTTAAAAAACTTGGGATTCCATGGTCACGCAGCCACTCACAAGCCAAACATCACTCCACAGAATGCAGAGCATCGATTGCAATGGTGTAGAGCTCACCGTCATTGGACTGTCGACATGTGGAAAACTGTTCTTTGGAGTGATGAATCTCGCTTTACAGTCTGGTTGTCGGATGGACACGTCTGTGTTTGACGGATGCCCGGCGAAAGTTTCTTTAGTGACTGCATTGTGCCGACTGTTAAGTTTGGTGGTGGAAGCATAATGGTGTGGGGGTGTTTCTCGTGGTTTGGCCTGGGATCGTTAGTTCCTCTGATTGGAAACATGAACTCTGAGATGTATGTGGACATTCTGGACAATGCTGCACTCCCAAAACTCTATGCCAATATTTCGGG
The DNA here is from genome assembly GCA_019973935.1 of Trichonephila clavipes. Classification (NCBI taxonomy): domain Eukaryota; kingdom Metazoa; phylum Arthropoda; class Arachnida; order Araneae; family Nephilidae; genus Trichonephila; species Trichonephila clavipes. The sequence continues at coordinate 319,336 of BMAU01001164.1, forward strand.
GAAAGTCCATTTCTCTGCCAGCAGGATAACTGCTCCATTCACACATCGAAGCTGGCACAGACGTGGTTTGACGAAATGGGTGTTCGAAAACTGGACTGGCCTCCTTATCAAAGCCCCGATCTAAATCCCATAGAACACCTTTGGGATGAATTAGAGTACAGATTATGTAGCCAGCCAAATCGACCATCACCACTGCAAGCAGACACTTCAGCTGTAATGGACGCCTGGAAGGCAATTCCTGTGGTCACCTATCAAAAATTGGTGGAGTCTTCCCAAACTTTTTCAGGCTGTCATCCATGCAAAAGTGGGACCGACATCATATTAATATGTGCCTCAGGGCGCTCTAAGTCCATGCCACTGAGTTTCCAGATACTTTGGTCAGAAAGTGTATAGACTGACAAAGAAACCTGCAGTGAAGGTACCCCCTGTATATAAATGACACAAAATGAGACAGTTGGCGCTATGCGTATGTATCGTATAATGTGACTGTCGTCTCGACTATTGGTCCATCGGGGGTGTCCTGAGCTTGGTCATCGTACAGAAGATATCTCTCTTGTCCACTAGCCCCAACATCACCTCACAGCAAAGTCTAAACGGCATAGGAAGCGAGCTGCTCGACGAGCTAACTACCCGGTCTCCAACATCTCTCAGATTTTTCCCTTCTTGAACTCTGAAAGTTGTTTATAGTGTCTCTGATGATTTCGTAATGGCATCTCTAGTTAAAAAACGTCCCTATGCAACAATTTAAATACAAGTACACAAGTTCTGACTACTTGTTTTATAGACCAATGAGAACGAAGCTCAATAAGCAGTGCCCTCTGCTGGCAGTAAGCAGTGTGCAGTCGTGCTGCATTTCTAATGATTTACATATTTGCCTGATACGTACCTTCATGGCAAATTTGTTAACAATCCCTTTCTTACTTCTTGGTGCGCAAATTTTTTATGGCAAGGAGGGAATAATGTGGTTAATCCAGAAATAATATTTGTGAAAAATAGCTTGACTTCTTTTTAAAACGTATAATTGAAAAATGATCAAAGTAAAGAAATTTTAATTAAAGCGAATTAAACTAAAGAAATCCGATGATTTTATATCAAGAAACTATAAGCTTATACATAGGGAAAAAAATAATAAATGTGCACTGTTACAAGTATGTATTATAGCTATCGATATTTTAATAGAAAAACAGAATTTTACTTAAGATGTTTCGTGTTATTTTCTTAAATAATTATTAATGTATATAAGAATACATATATATATTTAAAAATTACATATTCCACGCTTTTATGTTTTATGAAAAAACATTAAGTATTTATCTGTACAGATATAAATTAAATACAATTGTAAAAGTTCTAATTACCAGAAGATTTCATGCGAATTTGTAACATTTATATTTCTTAAAAGGTTTGATACTTTTATTGGTAGAGAAAGAAATATTTGAGCCTTTAGTAGAAAAGACACTCTTCAGAAAACATTACCCCGATTTCTTATAACATAATCCTAGACACCTAAATGAAGAATGTAATAAATATTATTTTAAAAAGTACTTTCACTAATTAGTACTTTTTATATTTAATAAAACTATACTTAAATAAACAAAATTAGCATGTAACATTGCAATACGTTAAGACAGCGATTGCAAAAATGCTGTAAATTGCTATGTTAAGAAGTATACTTATCGCTTGCGTTTATTTTTGTCTGACGGTGAAGGAATCTAATTAGTTTAAATCTATTTTTTGAAAGAATAAAGTTTTAATCTTCAAGTTTCAAGAAACTTTCCCTATCAAAATATAATCACTATACTTCCCAATGTTCTTAAAAATATAACATATGCGATATAAGATAATTATATATGTCTATTTTCTTATGTAGAACATCTTAAAATTTTATATGTATTATTAAGAATGCACATTAAGTCTTAAGTAATTTGTACCTTTTGTTGTAAATAAAGTGCTTTTTTCTTTAAAAATGGATATTACAGTTATTTTTAAACTAATTTTATTCAAATAATGCTTTAGAAATACACACTTTAGTTTATCTATAACACATCAGTCGATTGTACTAAATTTTTTGCTGGTTTTATACATTAAATAAAACCAGCAAAAAATTTAGCAGCAAATTTAATGCAGCAATTAATTGGTTAAAATATAGTACATGAATCATTTTTGCATAAACTTTTATTAGTTGTTATTTTCTTCGTCGGGATAATAGGTCATTTAGCAAATGCTTAATATATTCTGTGTAATTCAATTGATTACAAATAAATACTTAAATATAATTTAAAATTTGTTTTAAGGAATTAATTTGAGATGCATGTCACTTAAGCAAATTATTGCAATTAACATACACCCAGGATTTATCTGGAAAAATTACTTAGGGTACACGAGTAAAATTTTCATGAAATAATTAAATGGATTAAGCTTTTCACTTTTCTTTCTATTCTTAAGCACAGTAGTTCTTCTAAATTAAGTCTGAAATGGAGTTTTACACGAATAGCACACAAGAACATGTTTCAAAGCTATGATTAATATATTACTTATCTACTACTTAGAAATGTATACCTAAATTTTATTTTTTTAAAATCTACCTACATGCTTACTTTTTATAAATACGCTGATATCATGAAATTTTAATAATTAAATTACTCTTAAAAATGTTTATGAAAATGCGCTTGAAGAGAGCTGAGTACACAAGTCCATGCGATAAGTAGGGTAAGATCGTTTAGAGTTTAAATTAGATATAAAGTGTTGTTTTTTCACGATTATTTTTAAAAATGTCTCTCAAAATTTTATTTTCTATAAAATTCTTCTTTCCTTACATACTATTCTGGTAAGCAAGATTGGTTATTTAATTTTATTTTATTACTGATTATTCTAATAAAACAGAAAATAAATTTCCAAATTAATCAGAATCATGACATTGATACACATGTAGTCCAATTAATAAAATTATTTGAGTAAACCATTCGTTTACAGTAGAGAGTTAATATAAGAAGTCCAGCATAGATATTAATGCATTATATATTAAAATTTACATTGAGGGTTAAAAACAAAAAAATAATTATTTAAAAAGTCAGCTTATATTACAATGAAATTCTATCTATGTAATACAGTCTTGGTGAATATTTAGAAGCTATGTTATATTAGTGTACAGCACTTGGATATCAAACATCAATATACAACAATACATAATGTATTTTTAATATTTCTCTGATGTAAAATAATGTTAATTGAACACAGAGACTTCTTGCATAAATGTTTTATTTACAATGAAGTTCCATCATCGTGCATAATTTCAAAAGTTGTTTTTCTTAAATAAAAGTTCAAATATTATTAATTTAATAACATAATATTACACAAGCTAATCATATAACTCAACAGCACAGTTCTCAATTTAGATATCTCTAAGACTTTTCTTTAAAAAAAGAACAGAATGCATATAAAAAAATGTAATACAAAGAAAAATAAATTAATATCATAAAAAGTTTTAAATCCGTTATAATAAACTGGTCTTAAACATATAAAAAATAATTACTCGTCTTTTGCGATGTATTAATTATTTATTTATTGTTTATACTATATTAATCATATTTATCTTTCAATAACTCTGATTCAGAAAGTTTTTTAAAGTTCAATATTTTCTTCCTACCATGTCTTATTCATAAAGTTTATAATCATTAAATAACAAAACAAGCAATAGTAAACAGTATAATATTTAATTAAGTGTTGTAGAACAAGTTATTTAGTATAAACTGCAATAAAATAATTCGATTTAGAATGATTATTTAATTACAATTGTGTTTAATTTTTCTATTCACTCCACTTACTGGAGGAAACATTTTCGAACATAGGGTGTCAGTTCGGGAGTCGTTCTCCACATTTGGCCTTGGTTCAAAATTATTAGGTATGTTTCACAGTGCTACTTATTGTAAAATCAAATAAAAGCTAGATAAAGTATTTGGATATAGTTACACACTAATTTCAGAACAATATTTATTTGATAAAATACAAAGTAGTACTTTTAAAAATGATTTGGTTTTTAAAGATTAACTAAGGAAACACTGTTAATGTAAGGGCTTTTAAATTGTGATTATCAAATGAAGACTCGATAGTGTATTTGTAGTACTAAGCTAAATAAGGATGAATCAATATGCCCTGTAAAGTTAGTTAACTTAAGAACGTACTGATTAAACAAATTTGATAAAAATAATTCTTGGTTCGAATTAGGCAGAATTAAGCCATCTTATAAGCTATTTTTTTACTGTTAATTAGTTGATGCTTCATTTCTTTTTTAAAAAAAAATCAAGGTTGCATTTCTTGTTTACAATTACGACACCATCAAGTGTTTATTACAGAAAAGTACTGTGAAGTACACAGACATACGTCAGTTATCCGAATATATTTTCTACTTTTGAAATGAAATTCATAACATGCTATTTGACACGGCATTTAGATATTGACATGTTTTATGTTAGCACAAATTTTGATTTTTTTAACGTAATGCAATATATCACATTCTTGTTTTTAATTGTATATATTATCATGTTTAAGATAGTGAATTTTCAGTTGGTCATCTTTAATTAATACTACCTTTCATTAAACTTGCCGAGATTTATAATCATTAATAATAAATATTAGTAGTGTAAATGTGTAACAAAATATTTAACGCATAATTCAAATATCATAGAAAGTTAAATAGCTTGCAAGACATATCATATAATAACATAGTTTATAAAAGACAATTTAAATATAAAGCATATTCAAAATGTCTAATAAAGTAATGTTTCAATGTAGTGACTATGTTTCGGTAATTACCTGACTAGACAATCCATTTAAATGCTTACAAGCGTGATGACATCAGGAGGGGGATTTCGAAAGGATTATCGGTAAATTAAGCAAAGTAAGCAAATATGTTGAAACATTTCAATGGTAATTTCTATAATCTGCACATACTCAGGTTTTAATTAGAATGTTTGACATTTCCAATTATTAAATTCTACCGTTGTTCATAATCTTTTAATACTTCTTTAATATATAGTATGATTAAATATGGGGAAAAGTTGAAGTAATGCAATTTATTAGTCATTCTTTATAAAGTATTTTTTGACATTTTCATTTTAAAAATTTATGGAAGGATGAGGTTTTGCTTAATCTATACAAAACCAAATAAAATTTCAATTTTGTAATACTTTTTCAATTACTTTAGAATTTACATACTTTTTCCCCAATTGAAAATTAACAACAACGTTAGCACTGGAACGTCCGTCGATATCAATTTATCACCGGAGCCTTTTTACTTTGCTCTCCTTTCCACATTTAAAAATTTGAAATTTTGAATTTGAACAGTTTTCGTAATTTTTAATTATTTTCTCTGGTGATTACCCAAAAAATGTTTTGCGGTTCTAGGTTAATTAAAAGTAATTTTACCACTAAATATGCGTAGAACGTCCGCTGGTGTCATTTCGACACCAAGAAAATTTATCACTATAAAAAGCTGTCGTTCGACAAAATATAGTCCACTAAGTAGGTACTATATTAGTAAAACAAACTTTCGAAGGTTCTATCTCCCAATTTTTTGTCCTTGAATACAGTGTTATTGAGTTCACAGTGGAAATGAATCAATTATACTAAAATTGTTGTGTCTCGTTACATAGTATTTGCTTATCTGATCATAAAAATGCCTTTCGATTTGCGAACATAATGCAGAGCAGACACCATGAAACGATGGCTCTTGGGAAAGGTCAAACCTCTGATGAAATTGCCAATTTGTTGTGAGAGCTTTCTGAGAATGAATTCAACCCTTCAAAAGAATATTTCGTAAAATATTTGAAGAAATGCTGAATAGAAACAAATTAAAACTATATAGTAAATCACAATCATGTTTGCCAGCTTGTTTTATAAATAATATCATTCATAGTAGTTGGAAATATTTCTCTTTGAAATTATTAAAAAACTGCTAACACCAACAAAAAGTATTTCATCTGTAATGAGTCTATGATTTACGATACAATGTTTGCATAAATACATGGGTTTAATTATTTATTTAAACTATATCAAAGAGTAATGATCAATATTTTTTTAAATTATCTTAAAATATTTTAAATGGATTATATTTATCATTTTATGTAAAATCAACAACACAAACTATTAAATTTCAAATGACATCAGTTTCTAACTAGTTCTTTGCTTCGATCAACAAACCTTGAATTACTATTATTTTTAAATAAATTTTTTATATAAAATTAGAATTAAATAAATATGAATATTTAATCTATAAAAACGCATAACATTGAAATTTATAAATATTTATTTAATTAATATGTTTTAGTTACTAAAGAAAGTAAAATAATTACTGGTTTTTTAAAATTAATTAATCAAAAATTATAGACTTCTCAAAATCTTCATTAATAAAAACGTATATCAATTTTGTGTTAAATAAACTTTAAAAATATGTTTAAAAACAAATATAATAAGCATATATATTACATGATGTAATATGTAATAAAAGTAACATGTGTATTTTTATTGTATGTTCAAAAATAATGGCAAAAGCATTTACAATACAAAGGTACTGTGAATACTGCGCAGTACTTTTTATGTATTTTTTTCTTATGTTGCATGTAATGGTTCTCCTTTTTGCCATTTTTTTAATTTTAAAACAAAGTATAATTCTGAATATCTATATTCATTTAGTTAGAAGTTAATAAACATTTTATAAGCATATTCTGATTGTTTTTTTTTTGTTTAAATGATGACAAAATGCTATTTCTATTAAAGCTTATGACAAGATTTACCTATTCAAATTATAAAAATATTTCATGAATTTTTTTTTCTATTGAGCCAAATGTGAGAACATTAATAACTGATAAAGCATCTATTTCATTAGCACTGAAATAAAAACTCTAAGTAGTTTATTTTAGCTATAACTTTATTAATTTACAGTTTATTTTTACAGGAAACCTTTGTACCATACTAAATTCTGATATTTGAGGATAATCTCTGGATAATGATTCCGATAGTACTTGAGTAAAATGTATTTATTTTTTCTTGGAAAGTAATACTTTGAAAAAAAGGCAATATTTGTAGAATTCAAAATATATAGCTCATAAACCAGAAGTTCGGCTTTTATTGCCGGCAATAATGCCTCAATAACCAATACACATGAGTAATTCATTCATTGTATCATGTTTTTACAAGCGTAATTACATTATCGATTCTTCCTATAGTTACAAAAGGAAAACTAAATGTCTTTCTACATATTAATATGGCAGACATTTTGTGAATCTCATAGCATTCACTAATTTAATTTATATTTTCATCTTTTATTTTAAAAGTATTTACATTTAGATACATAAAAACGGCTTCATTATCAAATCATTCCAACTATACTTTCCCTTTTTATAGAAATCAATAACGGATGTTTTAATTATAAGTGATACAAAAGGCATTAGTTTAAGTATATTATTACTCAAGGATTTGTAAATGGTAACTAATCAATAATTTTTTTAAACTTCATGTGATTTTTTTAAAAAAATCGCTTAAATAATAAAGATTATGACAAAATACTTTTTGTAAAATATATTTTGTAATAAATTTGTTAATTTAGTTTAAAAAGACAAAATTTAGAGTATACATTTTACTTTTTATCGACTTCTTAACTTGCAGACTGAGGGCACTCGTGCTTCTTGACAATATTCTTAATAGCAATAATCTGTTTATTTTATGTATTTCGGTAGATAATATAACATCAATAAAAATGTTAATAATTATTATCTGTATTCATAATAAAGCTTAAAATTCAGCAACAGAAATTCTGAATAATCTTTAATTGTTAAGTTAAATGATTAAAGCGTGTTACCTAATTTTTGAAATTATCTAAGCAGTACTATACACTTAAATACGTTGAAGTTATTTCAATTAATATCCTTAGCTGTAAGGAAAGTAAAATATTTCTTGATGATAATTTTAAGACTAAACAATTGCTTAGTTTATGGGTAAAAAACAAATTAAATATTAAGTTGTTGTTTTTGAAAAATATTGCTGTTATTTGAAATTAATTCTATAAGAAACATAACTATTTTTATATTGAAAATAATCATTTAAAACATCGATATGAATCATTTTATGCGAAATACTGCTGTAAGTCTTTTTAAAAAATAATCAGTAAGTCAGCTTTTTCAATCTTACATTAACGAAATTTGGCATTTTATAAATACATTTCAAAAAATAGTCAAAATTTTATTTCTTCAATTTTAAATTAACTAAGTTTGGCATTTTATAAACACTTGACAAAAAGAAATAATTTTAAAAAAACATAATATTGATCAATATTTTGGTTTAAGTTCATGAAAGATATGTTACATTTTGGAATAATACATATAATACATTAATTTGGCACACAAGGTTTGCGTATATTATAAAGCGTATTCTTATAAGCTGTTGATTGCAAACACATGTTTGTATTCAGCTGTTTTTTACAGTGCTGCTTTCCTACAGGTTTTAAATAAATCTTCTGTTCATTTTAAACAGTTTACCATGTTTTCAAAATTTGTCCAAGCGCTAAACTGTCATCAAGCGCATGTCAAACAGCTAAACTTCGACCATGAAATTTTCTCATTTTTTTTTTAAATCTGAGACTCTAACTCTATCGTGGTAATTTTACCATCCTGATCTGAATTCGAATGTATTTGCACATGGTAGTACATATAAATAAATAGGAGTATCGCAACAACGTGAACCTTTTGTTACCGACAGTACTTATCCATTCCCATCAATATTGGCAAAAACGTTATCAAAAGTATATACATGGACACTTGTATAGTTCGTTCAGCAGTATTTTCTTCTTCATCGGACGACACTAAAAATAAATAAAAGGATAATTACATTTAGTAAATTAGCTTGCATTGCATGAATTATCAAAATTGCTTGGTTGAAATAGCATTTCATTATTATATCCAAAAAAAGCCAAAGTTGATTCGGATTTCTAAACTTAAAAATATATTCATAAATAAATACTAGAATAGTAATTAAAAAGTCCGTCAGTATGCGTCAGGATAAAATTTCGGTGCTCTATGTATATTTTGTTAAATATGTTTATATGCATATAACGGTAATGCATATAACGGTAATATTTAATTCTTAATTTTTAATTAAAAATTGACTGAACATGATCTTCACGGGAAACATAAAATTAGGGTACCTATCCCTTAATTTACATCTTCTATTAAATACCAAATCACTGATGCATTAGAATTTGAGGCAACTTAGTTTTCAATACTTTAAAAGACACTCGCATTTAGTACTGAAAATATTCTATAAATATATTTGATACTGAAAACATTCTATAAAGATATTTAATGATGAAAATATTCTATAAATATATTTGATACTGAAAACATTCTATAAAGATATTTAGTGGTAAAAACATTCTATATTTGCCACGTAGATATCAGAATGCATTATAATAAGAACTTTCAGAATATTTAATGCATGACTACCTTTTTTTACAAAATTTGGGGAAACAAAAAGAATACCAATGAAATAATTATCTTAACAATGCTATCTTAAGCATTTTTTGTATTTTTCTTGAAAAAATAAAAGTATTCAATGCAATTTCTTTACGCATAGTTTTCAATCTTACAGTGCATTACATGATTATTAGCCTTCTTCTCTAACTAAAAATAATGCGATAGTTATAACTGTAATAATAAATTTTTAAGAGTCAAGTGCAGAACAGCTTTCACCAGAGAAAACTTCCAAAGAAAGAATGTTTCAGCATTTTAAAAATATAATATTAGTAAAGAATTACTATGTAAAAGAAGTTTTACATCATCATAATTTCTGAAAACTTTATTTTTATTCTAAGCAACAAGTAATCAGAAAATTCAGAATTCTTTGTGGTTATCTTTTCCTAATAATATTATCATATAAGAAATTCCTTTCATGATACTTCAGCGTTTCTTAAACTGTGGGGCGTGATAATCCTACAAGGGGTCGCAAGCATATTGAAAATAAAAGATTTTTTTAAAAAAAATATCAAATAACTAAAATTAAATTGAAACACAATACATTGTGAGATAATAAAAAATACATGTTTACACCGATATAATACACTTATAAATGTATCAGTACTTCACCATGTATTTTATAATTAGTCATAACGAAACTAAGTTATGAACAAGTTTAAAAATTACCAGTGGCCCCATGGGCTTGATATACAAAAATATATCCCAAAATTAATATTTATCTTGATAATTTGTAAGGTTTATAATTAATCTTTTAGCTGCCGCTCCCCAATCACTCCCCGATGCCACCGTTTTCCACGCAGGCTCACGCATGGGGTATATTGGGGATGAGGGGGGGGACGAAAAGAAAGAAATAAGCAAATACTATGAAATAAGTAAATCCCTCACAAGCACTGTCAAGGTCCTTGTATTGCATTCCAAAGCCTTCAGAATAATTTTATGGATAGAAGTTCACACAAAAGATCGTAATTCCGAAAGACGTATATATATGTCCGGGGCAATGATCGTTTAGGTTGAGCGAAACGTTTATATACGTCGGTGGCGCTTGAGAGGTTGAAGTCGTGTTGTTGCTTTAGAGTTAAAGTGGTGTGTTATTGAATTCAAATCATTGTTATAGTATGGGAGGGGGACGCGATAAAAAATGTGATTCAATTTTGGTTTCGCAAATAGTGAAAGTTTGAGAAACTCTGTGATAGTTTGATACATACTAGAGAATAGTTTACAAATCAAGAAAATATTTGTACCCAAGAAAATTATTCATGAAATATATTCATAAGCGATTTTCGGAAGTTAAATTATGTCAATAAATTCAAAATGCTCAAATAACATGTTGATTCCTTTCTGTTTTTAAAGAGATTTCGAAGTATTTTCAAGCAAAAATTTTATGATTTCTGTATGATACTTAAAGTAATTATATTTGCTTTAGTGTATTACTATAGTTAAATGCTATCTTAAGCATTTTATTTTTCTTTAAAAAATAAGAGGGGACAAAAATATAAAGCTTAAAACTGTTCTACTTTAGAAAACATACCCCGTATTTATAATTGTAGAGGAAAATTAAAACATATGTAAAGTTTTTAATATCAAAATACATGTATCAATGCAATTTTTTGTCTCTTCTAAATTTTTTGTACATTGAATTGAATTTTATACAATTTTATTGTTTATAAAGTGGAAAGTTGAATAAAAAATGTTTCATATTCTGAAAATTGCTACGCTTATCCTAGATTTTCTGAAAGTTATTTACTTTAAATGACCTTAAACAGTTCATCGATTAAAGCAACTAAATGAAACAATATACTGTTCTTCAAACAATATATCAACGTTAATAGTTATTTACTCTAGAAAGATAAAAAGAAGCCCATTGATCTATGTATTGATTAGACAATTTTCGTTCCTAAAATGAGATTCAGTTTCGGAAAAGGGTAAGGATAAAATAAAAAATAATTCTTGACTTAAGATAATAAATCCTTCCTCTACTCTTATTCTTAAAAAATATTACTCCTTAAAATTGTAGGAACTATCTAGCTTTTAAATTAGTTTTTTCTTTAGATATATGTTACAATTTATGTTGTAATATTTTGCTTAATATGAATTTAAAGCAAAGTTTTACCCTTAAATAAAATATTTTTGCACTCATTGTTTTTCTTTTTCCATTTTGTGATTTGTATTTTACTTTTGACATTTCATACAGGTTCCAATATTAATTTCAAATTGTTTATATTTTTTCTGCTTCATCTATTTACTTTTTTTTATCATTCGAAGAATTTACAAAAACACAAAGTACTGTTCCCAATGTCGACAGTTAAATTTATTAAATAATATGCTATCATTATTTACATCAATAAATATTTTTTTACATCATATAACAAATATTAGCATGTTTTTTTTATTCAACATATAGTAAATAATCAAGTTGATGTACATTATTTTTTCGAAAAAAATCATTTGCTATTGTGTAAGCAAATTCCAGTATATGATTTAATTCTAAATTTCCATTTGTTACTTCCAATAAATCACTTAGCTCCCATTATTGTTTCCATTGATATTAGATGTTCAATTATACAGATGTAACTACACTACTCATACTTGTTAATCGTGATAATACTAAATATTGTAACAATATGTATTGTAATATCTATTTAGCCCATTCTGCTGAACAATTCATTAACATAGCCCGCATTTATGAATTATATGCTAACATTTGTACTGCAGGATTCTGAATATCAGGAATTGTGCTTTGGTCTTATAAAACAATAGTATACAACTTTGTTATTATTTCATTACAGTAACAGATTATTGCTAATTTGAAACTCAATGACTCACCCTTATTTTTGGATTTCCATATAAATCTTATCGATTGATAATATTAAAATGCAATTAAAGTTCCGTCATTAGTTCAAAATTTTCAAACATTGATGATTAGCAGGTGTGTGTTTCCTGATATCACACTTTTCATAAATACTTCCTCTTATTCTTTACATTACTAATAAAATCATTATGAATAAAACGAATAAATTTGACTAAGTGGTTTACATAGTCAAAATTTATAATTGTTATAGCCATTAAATTACATTGTTATCTATAAATCAAAATTACAAGATTTTTTTTTAATTATCATAAATATATTTGTTAATTGTAACAATATTAAACTTTCTAATATGCAATAGTTCCACATGCAAAGCAAGTCTGGACAACACAAATCGTTTTGTGGGTCATTTTGATTATGTGTAACGTTACAGCAATCAGCGCATTAGATTAATCTGCCATTAAAATTATGTACGATATGTGCAAAATGAAAAACTTTTATTGTTATATTATAATAAATTTTTATAACACACAAATCTTCATTCATGAGAAAATTGTTTATCATTTGTTTCACTAATTATTTAAATTTATATTTGTATTTGAGACATTGTCTATCAATGTTGGTTTTCTAAAGTGGCATCAATTTATGAAACACTCTTTGTAAATTTCAACCCTGAAAAATGTATTTCAAAAGCATATGCTAATCCAAAAGTACTTACAGGTCGTTGAGCAAAATCTTTTAAGTTGAAATACCTCTCGGATGTAATATAAATATTGTAAAAATAATATACCCTATTAAAATTCGTAGGTAAACAAACGTATCTATCTATGCGTTCCTATATCTTCACGCTCCGCACGACTCAGAAACTCGCCAAAGGTACCAAAATTTTGAGAATTATTAGAGAAATGTTCACTATTTATATCCCGATATTTCAATTAGTTAATCAGGTATTAATTAAAAACCTTAAAACGCATAAATAGTACCATTTTTCACTGCCAAGGGACAGTTAAAAATTAGAAACTTCTTTTTTTTTTCAGACGTTTGAAAACGCGATCTAATTTTATTCATGAGACTCAGATAAAAAATAATTACAAATTCGGAAAGATCATTTACTTCAACATGATATGGTATAATTTATTTTAAAAAAAATTATATTTTGTATTTTTTACGACTTTTTTTAAAAATTAGTTGAAATGATACGTTTTTATGAGTATGATTTCTAAATCATTCCGCTTGCATTTTCTTTCGCGCTAATGAAAATATAATATTTTGAATGTCTTTTATCTGCTTTTTCCCCGAAGAGTAGCGGTGCAATCGGTAAAGGCGCTTCTTCATAGACCATATTACCCGGGTTCGGAACTGACGTTTAAATTTTATGATTTTATAAGAAATACTGCAAATTTTATTCGTGCATTTAAAAACTTCGCCAACAAGTTTGTAATTGGAAAGATAATTTATTTCGTCACAAAATATAGTTTTTTTTTTACTAAACGATATTTTACATAATTTAAGAGTTTTTCTAAAATGAATCAATATCGATGCGTTTATATGAAAATGGTTTTTTTTAATGCCTTGAAACTTCATATATCGATTGCAAACAACGGTAATTTTTTAAACAAAAAATTTAACAAAAGTAATGCTTAAATAAAAGGGAAAAAAACGAAAAACACATTTTTTTTTTAAAAAACCGTAATTTTTAAAATATTTCATCAATCTCCGTGATCTGTACAAAAAACTACTTATGTAAAAATTACGGGTTTTTTATTTAAATTGTGCTTTTTGTTTATTAAAATATTTCTTGAATGTTATATTCATTTTGCGCACATATGTAAAATAATGAACATAACATAATTTATCATATAATATTCTTGAAAAACATAATAAATCTGATCATCTTTAATTTTTTTAAAAAAAAGGTTGTTTTAAATGTTAAGAAAAATAAAGTACGAGACTTTTATCAATTTTATTTGTCATGCTTTACTCTTATTTTATCAATGCACATATGAGTGTTAGCATTTTTTATTCTGAAAAATACACAATATTTCTTAAAACTGCAACGCAAAGAAATTTCGAAAAAGTATATTTTACTGAAGCTTTTACTTATATAAGTACAGAAAGCCCGTGCAATGCCGGGCCATACAGCTAGTCCTTTATTAAGTGAAGAAGAAATTTGCTTCACTGTTTGTTGCACTGTAACCCAAATAACTCCACTTGGAGTTTTTGTGGTACGTTGGACACGGTAATATGAAACGGGCTTGAATATATATTTAAAACATTTTATCATACTCGCCAAATCTGAGAAGCAACTGTCAAATACATTTACAATTTGCTTTATTGTATTGGCTTTATTTCCAGATATTCTTAAATTGGCATTATGAGAAATTATTTCAGAGAGGAAATATGTTGAGCATTATTCTAAGCATTTATCTATTGACCATTATATTATTATTTCTAAGTTGAATTTCGAATAATAACAATTTCTTATGAAATTACAAGCATCGATTATTAAACCTTCTCATAGTATCAAATCATTGTTTATCTGATTGAATTTATCTGATATATATACTTAAGAGCATATATCTAGCAGCCAATTGTGTTTTCCTACTAAAACTGATTATTTCAATAACATCTGGCATTCGGAGATATCAAATATTAAAATGGAGTTCATGATTCCTCTTGCATAATATAACAATGCCATGTGAAAATTTTAATTTATTTAATATTTTTGTATAGATATACACACAACCAGAAACAAACATTTCAATAGAAATATGAAATATTGCAGCCTGCGCAGAATTTAACGAGGTGAAATACATGCAGCCCTCAGGCGGCCGAGTGTTAATCTGGTCTATTATAAAGTATTGTGGAAAACAATTCAACAACATTTGTGGGAAATAGATCAACTTTTGTATCGGGAACGATATATGTTGGTTCCTAAATATCAGAAACTAACTACCTTTTGTACTAAATATCACTATGTAAGTTTACAAGAAATTGTTTATCCACTCATTAAACTAATTCGTAGTTTTTAATTGAAAACTCATTGATTTGTTTCATTTCATCATGTAAAAAGAATGAAAAATATATGTATTCTAATTTTATAGTACTATAAATAAAATAGACGTTCTAAATTCTTTTCAGAATTATTTCAATGTTATATATTGAATCATACTATTTAGTACTACATTAGGAATGATTATTTTCATAAGATAACATATATACCGCATTTATTCGAATCTAAGCAGCCATCGGTATTAAGCCACACTACAAATTTTCAACACGTTTTTGTGAAAAATTGAAAAATAGTATAAAATGGCTTACCGATATGGTACATTTTTTTACAAAATTAGAGATAATTTTTTTTTATTTTACCATTCTTATACAATTTAAAACTTCTTAATATATACATAAACCTGTAATTTGCTGTAACCTATAGTATCATGTTAAATTTCCCTTATACAGCGAATTTTTTAGCCTTTGGTTCTAAGTCACACCCGATCTACTGTTGTATCAACACTGAAAAAAAGTCCGGATTATATTCGAATAAAAATACATTATATATGCATATATTCAACTGCCGTGTTGTAAAGGTGGAAGGTTGATACCATCAACTAGCTTAACCCATTTATCCGGTCCTAATTCCGAAATTGCTTTTTGATACGTAGGGTTCCTTCTTTAATATTTGTTTGTGACTATTGTGTTACGTTTGAATTAATTATACCTTTTCATGTTTTCAATGTTTCTTATATTTTTCATATATATATATATATATATATATATATATATATATATATATATATATATCAATTATGCAATAAATGCACTTGTCTCAGATAACTTTAATCTATCTTCATACCTCTACCATGTCCGTATTTTTGTTGCTTTCCAGGCGTGTTCATGCTATCTCTTCTTATAACTTCTGTAACTAGCATTCGGTATTCAGTTGTCAAAGAAACTAAAGTAGAAATAAATGTAATTAAGTAATTATTACAGCACACAGAGAGAGATAAATATATGTCATAATAAGTGTAATTAATATAATTACTGCATTAGAAGTGACAAATGCTAAGGAACAAATAACATATGGAGAGTTATGAAAATAATTTAAAACGGCAGGGGCTGGTACGTGTTTTATCACGGGTACCGCATGAAAAAATCGAGCCTATTTATTTAATCAAAACATTAATACGAATGTATTGTATTTGATTATTATTTTACTTTTATCTTTTGGAAATATTGATTTGAAAATAGATGTGAAATATGTAGCCTTAAGCCTATATATATAATCTCATGTTTTAAACAAGTGTTTTTTAACAATGTAGTAAAATTTTAAAATATGAATATACTTAAGCATATTCCTTTTGTACGATAAATTGTTACTGTAGTGCTAATTTTTTCAAATTCTATGCATTTCTAGAAGATAATAAAGCTGTTTTTTGCGCTTATAATTTTTCAAATTAAGCTGTATATTCATAATGGAAATTTATATTTATGAAACAGATTATCACTTAAATAAATTAAACTAATTCTGAATCAATCCCTTATACTTATTCAACATGCAGTAGCTTTAATGTTGAGTTTTTAAGGCTTTTGAATAACCTAATAACTTAATATTGGTTAAAATGTAAAAAATGAAGCAAAAATATAAGCTTTAATGTTAACCATTTGCAGTGTTTCTTTCAAGTTGTAAACAATACAATAGATTAAAATTAATGATTTTCAATACTTCCTACTCATATATAATAAATAAACTCCTTAAAGGTATATAATTATTTTTATCTAAATAATCTAATGCTATCAAATACAAAGAAAATATTTAAAAAAATTTGATTTTACTAATATAATTAATTTTTTAAACACATGTCCAATCTGAACAATAATTCAGAAATCATAATAGCAGTTAGTTTGTTATAGTCATATAATTAATCCAATTTAATTAACCTTAATCTCCTAGTCTCTCTCTCATGCCCTAGCTTTCTTAATTATATTAAAATCTAAATAAACAAAACTGTATCGTTTTTCTAGCAATATTCAGTTAAAATAATATTTCATTTTAAGCTCGTACTAACACAATATAGAATTAGATAGGTTTAATGTCAAGCTCTTTTATCAAAATGCCCTTTGTGAAATGTATGTTATTTTTTTTTTATTATTATGTTTCATACCAATCAAAAAACATGATTTTAAGGATAACTGAACTAATATATAAAATATTATACTTTTTTCTAAAATTAGTTTTATTGTTCGTTTGAATTGATGATTTTTAACATTTTCTTTTATTTATAAGTTTATTTACCCTTGATTATAAAAGTTCATACTGATAAATATTTAGAATAACTATTATACGAAATATTATAAATAAAAATTAACTGCTTGTATATTTTAAACCGAAGATCAAAAATGAATCCTTATTCAAATGTGTTATTGATGAAATTTTCCCGAGAAATAGGAATTCATTATAATACATTCTAACACAGTTTACCTTGTTACTTATGCACTTGTTTTAAATACATCATAAAATGTAGAATAATTATGTTTTACTCATAGAAATCAAAGTTAAAAAAACAAAGCATAACTTGAAGATTTTAATTAAAAAATAACTATTAAAGAAAGGAAATTTAATTTTTAAATTTTTTAAATTGTATATTAATGAGATTATTAACTTTAACACACTATAGCACATGCTAAGGGAATATTCTGTAAAATCTATTTAGGTGAATATGGGATTAAATAAAAAAATGTTTTGAAATTTAAAAAATATATTCGCAAATTATTACTATAATTACTATTTGATATTTATATTAATGTTGCGGGTTCGTTTTGAACTCTGACATTTTTGTATGGAAGAAAACGAATTAATTAAAACTTAATTTTACAAAAGAGCACACAAATTCCTGAACTAAAATAATTAACAAGAACAAAATACTTTTAAAAATATTGATTTATTAGAGACAGCCCATTCAAAAGGGCGAATGTTCCTTGTGAAATATTTTTCTACTACCCTTTTACACACATGACTAAGATATTTCTTTCTGTTGTGCGATTATTTTTAAAAAAATCTCAATTTTATTAAATCCCTATAAATTTATGTAAATAAAACTCATTGCTTTAAATTAATATACATTATTCAAATGATAAAATAATGCAACATTTTTTTTGTGAAAATAGTATAACTAGTTTCGTAATTTATTTTTTTTTAAAATCAAGGTTTTAAAAATTCCGTTAAAAATGTTTTATTGAGATATTATTATCATCATTTATCGAAAAAGAATTAAATATATATAGAAGTTACTTTTTTAATTTTTCAAAAAAAATAATGATTTTTACAATTGACAACTAAAAGACAATTAAAATTCCTTATGTATTCAAAAATACATTCTTCGAATGTATTTGTTTTACTATTAAAGGCTAGTTTATTTCAAAAAAACATTTGATTTTTTAAAAATACCATGCTTTAACTTTCAATAATTCAAAGACCTTGGATGTGTATTAAGTTAGAGAATAAGTTAAAGGTCACTTAATCTCACTCCTAACGTAGGTCCCCTTTCTGATTATAGATTCCATCAAAATATCCACTTTGTATATTTCCCCTAAAATCATCCACTTTTGTGACCAAAAGTTTTTAGTTTTTACCGCATAAAGATACAGAATCATAGAAACCGTTTGTATCCATCTCAACGTCTATATCTTCAATAAATAACGCATCAGGCAGCTTTGAAAAGCTCATAGGTGACCTGAAGATGTTTCTCCATGAATATGCAAATTATACCACGGGGGAATGCGCTTTACCTCGTAACTCTTCGAAAAGGACCTTACGCATGATAATTATTATTCCGGGTGAACCTAATGAATATATAATCAGTTCCCTTTAACTTCGAAATCCATTCGGAAAAGAATTTTTCCTTAACTTACCTGTTATTACTTTCCGCGTTGGAAAGGTTAGCAATTCCTCGGTGACTGGCTTTGGAGGGAGGGGAGTTGGAATTATCAGTCCTGCAAAACATTCACAAGAGCTGTTATGAGCTTTCAAAAGAGGAAATGGTTTTCAAAACTTTTGCTGCAACTTTGAGAAGTTGCGTCGGGGATTAGACGTAAAGATTAAGAATATGACATCGTTATCTAATCTTAAATCCGAAACATGTGATCGCTATTAGTTAAGTATTTCTGTGGAAATGAATTATTCAATTGATTTTTTTTTTACTTCATAAATGAAAATCATTTTTTTTAAAACATTGATAAAATATTATCGATTAATGTGATAGACATTTTATAATAGTTATTTTATTTATACTTTATTGAGCTAATAGGGAGACAAGATCATATATTGTAATAAAATAAGTAACCAGTTGTGTATTATGGTAATGAAATATAAACTATGGAGATTATGATTTATTGGTTGGTTTTTGACGACGCTTCTCGAGGCAACACGAGTAAATAACATAATCTTTAACCACAGTCAAGTCACGAAGGCGACACTTGAGCTAGAATTCCATTCCTCAATATTTCCTTTCCACAGCATCATGGAAATGTTAAGCCTTAACAATTTAACGTTAACTTTGTACACAAAATATCTTCAGTATCATCAGGACTTGAGCCCATGACTCGACAGAAACAGTGTTGATCAAGAATTCGTGATGGCTGCAGTTGGCTATTGGTTCTGGTCATGGTCAATGTTGTAAGTTAGAGCCCTAGTGAGAGTGAAAAAATGCTTTGCAGAAGGTCCTGGGCCTGATACCTCAAGTAGGAGAAAAGGGTGCCAGCTCAGGTGTCGTCCAAGTCACTTGGCCATGGTTCAAAATTACGTGGTATGTCACCAAAGGCCCTCGTGTTGTGCGACGTTAATATTCACTTACTGAATGTGCTTGGTACATTGGTCAAGGCTCAATTTCCTCCCATTGTGATTATGTGGTAGTTTGGACAGGGGGTAGCTCAAATATCATACTAGCCACGTGACTGAGGCTTAAAATTAACAGATCCGTCGCCAATGACCTTCGTGCTGTTTTATAGTACGACATTAATATACATTCATTCACACATGAATTCGTGACTGTGAACACTTACATATTGTGGCGCATGTAAATTATCAGAACTTTCCACTGGTTTTGTAATGTTTACATTTAAGGACAATAGATAAAAAAACAATAAGAATTTAAAATTTGCTTAAGAATGAAGCTAGACGTTTCCTTGAAAATATTGAACAGAAAAGTATTTTACTTAAAGTGTTCAAAGGCTATATTGGATTTGAATTTTTTACAATATCTGAAGTTTGAATATTCGATCAATGAAACTTATTTGTCGTTATTCGTCTGGTGAAAACAGAAAAATTTATTTCCGCAACTTTTAAGATACCTTTTGTAACTTAAATATTTTTTCATTTTTAACTTTGATAAATTCACAGGATTCCAAAAGTTCTTATATTTTTCAATGCTGAGAACAATTTTAAATGTATTTACGAACACAATTTTTCTTTATTAAATTAAATGAAAGAATATATACTTTTGAATCTTCATTCAGCCATTATACTGAAATAAATCGAAGTTAAGATCTGTAACTCAAGCATATATAGAAAAAATTAACCACTTAGAGGTCATTTTTTTACACAAGTTGCTTCAAAAAGAGGCACACTTTTTTTTGTTTGTTTATTCACACCATATCCATATTCACCCCCTCCCCCTTCACCACAAAAAATGGCGAAAGAAAATTTTTTCAGTACCAGATAAAAACAGCACCACCTTTTCAAAATACTAGGATTAAATAATACACCGTAAGAGTTAAAAAAAATAAGCGCAAATGAAAGAAAATATCATTGATCGTACTGCGTACGGATATAAACCAGTTGCATCTAACTTTCGGATAGACCGTAAGTTGTTCGTTCAAACCGATTAAGGGGTTGATAAAGTGTACTTGTTCTCTAAGAGTGATACACTTTGTGATTTCTTTTGTGTTCGTAACTATACAAACAAATCTTATGCCTGTATAATAAATTTATTTTTATACAAATAAGAGTAAGCTTTCTCTTCCTTTGCATTATATTCAGGCTGAATATGGAATAACGTTTTTAATCATGTTAAAAGTCTAAAATAAAATTTAAATTTATGAAACTAAAATTATATATATTCAAACAAAAAAATTGTCATTTTCTTCAGTTCTAGAACAGAAGGAAAACATATTTTTATAATATTTTTCCTTTTCAAAATGATTTGGCTGATTAAAACTGCTGAATTCATTTTCAATGATGACAGACGGGATGAATTCAGAAAACATTATGTTGAATCACTTTTGCTGATAGTACATGTAATGATGATTGATTCATCCGTGCTTGAAGAGTGGAACTACTTAACAAAACAACGATGAATAAATGTTTTTTTTTATATGAGAAAGGAAAAGATAATCGTTCCTTTCATGAAAAGAAAAAGAAATGTTTATTGTGTATTGCTGTCAATAAATGCTTATTATAATGCACGCATAAACTTGTAATGTGAAAATAATTTCATACAATCTGTAATAAATCATTTTACCTCGTTTAATGTACACTAAAATAATATATTATATTATATTATATTATATTATATTGTATTATATTTGAAAAAATAGAAAACTCGTAAGAACTGAGGTCATCCTTGATAGGTTCTATTATAGACAAATATAAATAATCATATGACTATCTCATTGTAACTTGGAAAAGAAAATTTTGAATCCGTATGGGGTAATAAAAATATATGTATAATAACATCATTTGTATGTAGGAACAAGGAAAAATTACATTTCTGTATACTATATTTATCAAATTGACTCCATTTGTAAAAATCATAAAAAGGTTTATTAATTCAAACACCTTAAAAACCTTTTTTTAGCATTCTTATGCACGCTAGGATCCTATAATCTTAGAATACAACATACTCAGGTATTTGTTATTGCTAAATTGCGTTTCTCTGCATTTTACTAGACATTTTAAAGGTAGTGTAATACTTTATTTCTTAGGTTTTAAAAACAAGAAATATATAATGTTAGTTGTGTATAGACAACGTTTTTGAATGTGATAGGTTTTTGTAAATACTCTTAACATAAGATAGGGAAAAAAAACAGATTTCTCGGTTATTGTATTTTAAAACTATGTAATATGCATTCAGAAAAAAATGTACTTGATAGTATAATCAGATAAGCAAATATATATATATATATATATAAATGTATATACATAAACAAATTTTGAATAATTTATACATTAAAAATTTATTCGTAATTATACATATGACTTAGAATTAATACTAAGTATAAGCGTTAACTAAATTTCTTACTGTATAGTTTTATGGACCCTTGTGTTTCACTGATTGTATTTTTTGCCACGCATTGATAAGATCCATAATCTTCTGGCTGCAAATTACGTATGGTTAGTTTCATGTATGTTTTGTAAGAATTTCTTGAGATATGGGGTTGATATCTGGAACTCTTCGAAACCACAGCTTCGTCATCTCTTAGCCAATAATTGTCTGAGGTAGGGTGAGCTTCTGTGGTGCACTCCAGGTAAACATCAGTACCTTCTGGTGCACCAACCAACTGGTTCTGTATCCAGATAAGAGGTGGAACTGCAATAAACAATAGAATACATGCATTTAAAATTAACAATAACCTTAATAGAAATGTGAAAACTTAATAGTAGGAAATTTATTTTCCTTGAAGTAAAGCAAAATAACACTTCTCTGAACTTAGTGTTATCCGTAATTTGTTGGACCACTTTCACGCAGTCAGTTTTTAGATGTTTTAAAAGTAAAGATTTTTTTTCTGGTTTTTCTAAGAATATTCAAAGCTGCTGTAGCTAAAAGATTACTTCATATTAGAAATTAAATGGACAATCATTTTCCATTGAGATAAATCCAATTATAGTAATGACCAGATTAAATTTGGGAAATATTTTGGAGTCTATTCCATCGAACAGATAATTAGACCGAAGTTTGTAGTATACGTCAACGACAGTGGCACACACAAGGGGGGTCCTGGGGTCCAGACCCCCCAAAGCCCTTGATTTTTTCCCGATTGATTATAATTCTAAGTATATAGTATGTAAAATTTAATTAAGTATTTGTTATTAATGACTAATTTTATTAATTAATGCTAATTAGTTATTCAATAATTAGTTTTTACTGTGTTTTGTTCCCGAAAATCGACAAAATAAAAAGGAGCATGATACAATAATGGTAAACTTTCGACCCCGGACCCCCTTGAAAAATTCCTGTGTGCGCTACTGGTCAACGAATATTATTTTTTGAAAATATTGGCAAGATTCAGCAAAGAATATTGTAGTTAATGTCTTGTAATTGTACAATAAAAAATAATTGCTTTAAATGGGGTTTCTTTTTTAGATATTAAAAAGAAAGCCTATTTTATAAAGCAATGGAATTTTTTCAAGTGCTTCACACATATAAATAATGTGTGTGTGTGTGTGTGATGTACCAGAAGAACATATCTCAAATGAAATGTACTCTCCAAACTCCATCTTCTTATGTTTGAAGAACTGTATAATTCTAATTATGTATAATATACCTGTTTTCAAATAAATCTTATTTAATTTTACTTTCCTCTATATCAATGTTACTGGATATATCAATAGTTCTAGAAAAATATCACTCACTATTTTATTTAATTCTATATAATCAATATTTGTCGATTTAAACTATGATGTGATACTACAAATAATCTTAAAAAATATATAGCTTCTTAGAATTATGCAATTTATGGGTGGATTAAAAAACAAAAGAAAATTACTGTATTAAATAAAAATCTGATCATATATTCAAGTTGAGTTTGCAAAAACTTAAATTATTTAAAAATACCAATTATATTAAATTGAGCAATATTTAAAATCCCTTTCCAACCAGAAAATAAAACATAACGTTCACAAATGTGAACCAATTACTATCTCACGATTAATGAAATATGAAATAGAATTCTAAGTTAAACAAAGAACAGAAAAAATATTTGATTATAAAACTTATGTAAAAAATTTAAAGGTTTATATATATATATATATATATATATATATATATATATATATATATATCACTAATATATATATATATATATATATATATATATATACATAATAAGACCAAAAGAGAAGATGAGATACAAATAAATAAATAAATTAACAATTTACAAAGTATTTGTAAATTTTTAAATGGACTAAACTAAATAACACACAATTTTTTTTTCAAGTAATTTTAGATTTGTATCATATTTTATTCTTGAGAGTGCTTTGAAAAATTTAAAATTACATTAATCTCCAAAATAATTTTAAAAAATATTATAATCTTTTAATGCATCAGTTGCAAAAAAATCAAGTAATTGGATACAGTTGATTGTTTAATAAAATACAGAATACAGGTATTGTTTTTACAATCTTTATATATTTGTAAAAATATAATAAAATGTAACTTAAATTACTTGAAACTATAAAATGATGCATTTCACTTTTACATTTGTTTGATTTTCCACGTATTTGAAAGCTATCAAACAACCATTCAAGAATGGAAAATCAATTTTATTTCATGCAAATTACAAACACCAGAATAAATTGCAATCACTTTTTTTCTTTTCATGAAGACAGTAAATTAATCATTTTTACACAAAGCAAAAATGAAATTGAAACTGAGTTCATTCCAAAGAAGCAGACATTTTTCTTTCAAAAGAAGTGACATTTGAATTGACACCACACCTGTTACTATTCACACAACCCATCTTGATGAAAGAAAAGAAATGCCTTAGGCAGCAGAAATAAAAATAATTTTTCAACGATTATTATCTACTTCTTCAACTGGAATAAAAAATAATAATAGCTTAATTTCTTTGTTGTTATGGTAAGTTGTTATCAATATTCATCGATAATGCAAGTGCTTCAAATGTTAAAAATGGATCAGCAAACACTCGCCGAGGAAAAGTGGATTGTACCTCAGATTTGCAAAAAGAAATCCATTTACTTTACCTTACTTTATAGTAAGGAGATATTTATTTGGTTTCAGGGCATAATTTTTATCTTCTCTTTATTTCGTTCAAAGAGACATCTTTTATTATTGTATAAAATACAGCTACCTTATTTATTTTGTGTTGATTGCTTAAAAATGGTCGCTACTTTTGAAATAAACTTCATTTAATATTCCAATTTTTATTTAAAAAATTCACCTTATTATAAAAAAAAATATTGCTTAAATTACTTCATTTACATACCTTTAATAATGATTTTATCCGATGAAGAGAGTTAAGTAATACTGGGCAGTATTTAAAACAAAAAAAATTCTAGATTTAAACATACTAAGCCTCAATGCTTATATGTATATGTTTTTATCAGTTTCATTTCGTTCTTAAATGTATTTCAATCAAATTTTTAAAATTTAATACATTTTGACATTCATTTTAAGTTAAATTTTGAATTCTTTTTGAAATTTTACCAAATTTGCTTTAAAACATATTGGGATATACATTTAGTTAAATAAAACAGCCATATCATAAATAAATACTTATATATCAGATTAAAATTTGAATAAATGATTGTACAAAAATGTACATAAGAAGCCAGTGTATCCAGCATAAAAATAGTCTGATATATAAATTATACTTCATTTATAATATTAATTATTTTATTTCCAAAAAAGAAGTCTTATAATATACACTACAGTTCCAATCTGATATATTTTAAGGATTCTAAACAGAAATAGAAATTTAAGAAAAAGTGAAAGAAAAACTCGAATTCATAAAAACAATAGTGAGCAAAAATATATTTTATTAATTTAGAAAAGAAAAATTAAATAACTACAATCTTAAATAATTTATCGTATTTTATTGTCTATAATTTATTTACCCTTTCATAGATTATGTATAAAATGGTCCATTTATCAATGGTAGCACACTTTTTCAATAATGTTAACTTGATTTAATGTTTCAAAATGTGTTTTCATAACTATATAGAAAAATGACTTGTTATAATGATCATACCTATAACATGTTTCTGGTGCATTTTCTATGCATCAATACATCATAATTTTCATTTTTGGAAAAGAACTTTTTTATAGAATTCCCTAAGGAATATTGGTAGACATCAACATTTTCTCATTTCAAAGAAACTTTTATTCATTATTTTGATCTATATATATAAAGGAAAAAAGCGACTCATTGACTCACTGACTGACTAATCACGATATCTCCGGAACTATTAAACCTACAAACTTGAAATTTGGTAGGTAGGTTCCCTTCATGGTGTAGACGTCAGTTAAGAACGGATTTTGCAAAGTTCGAACCACAAGGGGCGTTACGAGGGTTTAAGGGGCGTTATAGATAAGTATTTCCTTTACTAAACTATTAGATGTAAAGTCGTGAAACTTGGTACACAAATTTCTTTCATAAAGTAGACATTCCCTACATAATGATTTTTACAAAAATCCACCTCCAAGGGGCGTCATACATAATTATTTATATTTTTAACCTATTAGACGTACAGTCATGAAATTTGATAAGCGGATTCCTTTCATAGAGTACAGATCCCTTACAGAATGGGTTTTGTGAAATTCGACTCCCAAGTGGCGTTGTAGAGAATTAAGTGGCGTTATAGGCAATTAACTCCTTTTTTAAACTATTAGAGGTAAAAGCTCAAAATTTCGTAAGCTGATTCCATTCATTGAGTAGAGATCCGCTATAAAATGCGTTTTGTGAAAATCGTTTCCTAAGTGGCGTTGCGGGGCTTAAGGTGCGTTATAGATAAGTATTTCCATTTTTAAACTATTAAACGTACAGTCTTGAAATTTGGTATAAGTGGATTCCTTTCATAGAGTACATATCCACTGCAAAATGAGTTTTGTGAAAATCGACCCCAAGTGACGTTGTGGAGAATTAAGGAGCGTAATATATATATATATATATATATATATATATATATATATATATATATATATATAGGCAGATAACTCCTTTTTTAAACTATTAGATGTAAAATCTTGAAATTGAGTAAGCCGATTCCATTCACTGAGTAGAGATCTGTCATAAGATGGGCTTTGTGAAAATCGTTTCCTAAGTGGCGTTGCGGGGACTTAAGGGGCGTTATAGATAATTAATTCCATTTTTAAACAATTATACGTACAGTCTTGAAAAATTTGGTATATAAGCGGATTCCTTTCATAGAGTACAGATCCCCTACAGAATAGGTTTTGTCAAAATCGACTCCCAAGTGGCATTGTGGAGAATTAAGGGGGCGTTATATAGGCAACTCCTTTTTTAAACTATTAGACGTAAAATCTCGAAATTCAGTAAGCAGATTCCATTCACTGAGTAGAGATCTGTCATAAGATGGCCAATGTGAAAATCGTTTCCTAAGTGGCATTGCGGGGGATTGAGGGGCATCCTCCTTACAAACCTTCCTTACTTTCCACTACAAAATAGTTTGGGGGAAAATTGATCCCAAGGGTCACTGAGGGAGATTAAGGGGCGTAATTGATAAATATTTCCGCTTTTCAACTAATAGAACCACTGCTTGAAAATTAAAAGGTGTGTTCCGTTCATGGAATAAAGTTCCTTTCACAAAGATTTTCGAAAACGGACCCCCAAAGGAGTGGGGTTGCGAGGGATTAAGGAGTGTTATAGAAAAATTCCTGTTTTTGAATTTAACTCCTTTACTTGAAATTTGTTGAGCACTTTTCTTTAGTTGAATAGAGTTCTACTAAGAATGGATTTTACGGAAATGAACTCCAGGGGGAAGCGGGGATAGTTATTGGGGCGTATTGATAGACAAAATTCCCGTTTTTGAACTGCTAAGACTATAATAATAAAATTTGGTTTGCATGCTTCTTTTTTGTTGAATTGGAATCCGCTAAGAATGTTGTCAACGAGGTATTGATGATAAAAATTCCGTTTTTGCTCTGTTAGATTTAGACTTAAAATTTAGCACGCATGTTTATTTTATGGAGTAGAGATCCACTGAAAGTTTCTTTGGTAGAAATCCACTTAATTATTAAGTTAAGTGAGCGAAAAATATCTTTATACTTCTATTTTAGATATAAATAGAAATTTGATATTATAATTTATGTTTTTTTTATATCAAGGGGTGAGAGTGTAACAGTTATAAATATATTTTTTAATACAATCGAATTCTTAATGCTAGATATCAATATATAATCTATATGTAAACAGTATACATATATACAACATCGTGAAATACCCAGTGAAGCGGGTGGGTAACGGCTAGTTTTTTATATAGTGTTTAAAAATATTTGCATGAAATCACTAAAAATTTTTATGAATATTTTTTTCTCTTTAAAATGATTATTAGACAGAAGAAACAATTCACTAAATTTTAAACAAATGAAAGCAGTAATATTCTATAAGAAATAATTCCTTTTGAATTTATCTTCATAATATGAAGTAAGTTTGAAACAATGTGTGGAAGAAGATTTCACATACAACCATAAAAAAAGGTGAAACATCGTATTGTCGCAAAAAAACACACCAAATCATTAATAAAATTATTAGTTAGAGACTATATATATATCAATTACTTGTCAATTATTATTTTATTAATTGCATCAATTTCCACACTCACACAAAAACACAATTAAATCATAAAATGTTTCTATTATCTACTTCAATCAAATAGTTTTAATGTAGTTGATAGTTTCCCCTTTTGCTTTGTTGCTATGTCATTTGGTAAAACTGTATTTGAAACATAATGGATATTTAAACCATTAAACAAAGTTAATGCTGGATTTTACTTAATGTTTCTTGCAATAATAATATTGCAAGAATGACGATAAGTAGCATAATTTTATAAGACAATTTAACGCAAGGTTTTAGACATTATGCACTTGTTTTCATAAAACAGTGTCTTATTTTTTCATTTACATATATGTACTATTTATATTACATATTTATTTTTTGTTTCCTAAATGAATAATTTGTTATAAAACAATATTTAATGGAGATAAGTATTTACAAATATAATAAATATATTCTAGTAACCAAATGTCAAAGATTTCTTTTTGAAAATGTCTTCTTCTCTAATGGGGCTGCGCATTGGTATTCAATCTTTGCAAACGTAGTACATTCCCCGGGATCTGCCGTCACTTTTTAGTGCAGCACCATATAGGTGAATACCAATCACCACTGGTAATTTTGACGCCCAATTTCATCCCCAGAAGGAGATACCTGAGCTCTGGCAATGCGAAACCGTACTTAGGATTTTAATTTTGATGAGAGCGCCCAAACCAAACAAGCACTGATTTTTTTTTTTTTTTTTCCATATCGTATCATCATACGACATGACCGCTGTCGATTTTATGCATCATGAATACCAACCGGCTTGGACTGGGGTCGAATCCGCAATTATGGGTGCAGGAGGCTGGTAACAAATCAACCACGCCACCCAGTCGGCGTTTTTTGAAAATGTTAAATAAATAAATAGACACGGATCTGGAAATAATTTTTTACATTTATTTTTTTTTAATTTAAGGTATGAAATTTAATAATCTAAACAATACGATAATAATAAATTGTTTATTTATGTCCGTGTGATAAATCTTGGGTAATCGTTTTATCTAAATATAATCGACATGGAATTTATTAAAAATTACGTAAGATTAACATAAGATGTGAAATTTATAAGCATATATGCGTTTTAATCTACAGTCAAGCCTCTGTATAACGAACCTCTATATTGCGAATTTTTCTATATAGCGAGCTTTTTCCTGGAACCTTGAACATTTCACGATTTTCTTCGTAAAATAACCTCTCTATAGCTAAGTGCATTTTCCATATAACGAACTTTTTCTTTTGTGATTCAATTTTTTTCTTCCTCTTTTTAATGTATTTCTGAAAAAAAAAAGTTATTCTCTCTTTAACACCTTTTATGGTGGTCATAAATCTTAAACTAGTTTTATTAGATCTTAACTCGCCGAGAGCAATAGAGCTCTGGACGTTTCATCCAGGAAGTGCAACCCTTAACCCCCATTGCTCAGTTCACTAGAAACATCTTCGATATCCTGTTTCGTCCTCAGTGGATTGTCCCATATCGCCGTGTTTTAATTATAAAATAATGTGTGTTTAATATTACTTGTGTATGCATTAAATTATAAAATTTTCTTAAAATTCATTAATTTTAGTATAAAATTGTTTTCTTGATATTGAAAATACAGTGAAATATTCGACATTATTTATTTTTGTTTTTCTTTCTATCTTTCTTTTTGATGGGTAAGATACATAAAATAAACATATATTAGTTTAAAAAAGATATAAATGATTACTTTTTTTAATATATAGTGTTTCTGAATTTAAAATTTGTTTTATGTGGTATAAAAAGTACATTAAAACATGAACCTCTATTTAACGAATTTTCCGTATAGCGAACTTTTTTCCAGACTTAGTGCCTTCGTTATATAGAGGCCCAAATGTATATATATATATAGTAAATAAAAATGTCAATAATTAATTAAATCGTTCATAATTTTTTTATAAAATATAAACATGCTACACACACACACATTAGAGAACAATTGTTTTTTTATTTCTCTTTCATCCTTTAATTTAACTTAATAGTATTTCTCTTAGGGCAATATAAATCACCTTCCTTCCCAGTAGTCCTTCAATCAATGCACATAAACATCGACGAATTAAACACGTGTGTTACAGAACCAACGGCACTTTCAAAATTACTTTCTCGAGAGCCCTGAAGAAATGTCTCCCTAAACCTCGTATTCCCCTCATTTAATTAGAAATAGTCCTGATCGGAAATCCTTAATACTACTTCCACTTCAAGTACAAGAATGTGCGCTAGAGACTATCTCAAGCTTTAAGAGCAGGAAGTCCTTCCGTATTAAAGGATTAAAGTCAATCGCAAGACCATTCAGCCTTTTGAATAGGATTGCAAATACTTGGAGTCGTGTTTGATATAAAAAAAATCGTTAACCTTGTTTGGTACTGCCTATTTTTATATATGTTCACTTTGGTTCTGAGAGAACTATAAATTTTTTTCGGAGCTTAAGGGAGGACAGAACTTCTGTTTCTTACGTTTTTTTAACTGCCCATGCGTCTCATTTTGTGTATAGACTTGCTTTTCTCATTTAATATTGACAGAAATAATTATTATTTCGGAATCATATTACAAGGAGAAAACAGGCATTAATTTAAAGAAAATCAAATAAACTCTGACTTCCAGATGAGAACATATTTTAACCTCTTAAGACACATAATATCCAATAGGGTACTTTTTTAAAATATCGTTTATTTAATTACCCAGTGCAGGGGTGTCCAACACGCAGCCCGTCAGTACGTAAGTTGCGGCCTGCCGACTCTTTTTAAAACATTTTTCAATATCAGGTTATTAAAGCTTTTTCATTTTGAAATTTATTTTTGTGGGAAAATTTATATATATATACATACAATGTATTTGCTTGTTACCTCTGTTCTTGTTTTAAAATAAATCCTTTTTTATAATAGAAATGCCCTTTAGATTAAAATAGATTTCTATTTTATCAAACAGTTACATTTTATTTTACTATAATAAATTATTTTTTTAATAAATTCTGTGAATGGCATTACGCATATCCTTTACTATGGATGGTACATGATTATTTGTAAGTGCGACTTTCATTTCTCTCCCTTCTTTTCTGTTTGGAATGCCCAAAATGCAAGAGGCAGACAGAGATGTTTTTAAAATTTTAAAAATATATATTCAGGACGGTTAAGATAAAGGGCAGTGTATACTTAATCGTTTGCGAATGACAGCACAATCAAATTTCAACAATGAGTAACGAAAGATCAATTCAAAAGGAACACCCCTGTAATATTTTAAACATTATTTGATCATTGAATTATTATATTATATAAACATTATTATATTATCTATGTCTGTATACATAAAAAATAATGATAATAATTCATTCTGTTTTAAATTTTTACTCCAATAATTATTTTTCTTTCCAAATCTGATATAAAGGTACATATTTTTATGTCCAGCCCGCGAGATTATAATGTTTTTCCGAAGTAGCCCGCCCGGTCATTTGAGTTGGACATCCCTGACCTAGTGTTATTCAGATTTGAAAAAAAAAGTTTCCGACTTGAGGGGAAAAGCTGTTCTTGAAATTAATTAAAAAATTGAAGCATCTTATGTCATTAGGGATTTTTTTCAGAATTTCTAAATGCTGAGTTCTATGAAACTAGCATCATGTACAAAAACAGGTCAGAAACTTCACTGTTTAAATTTATTGTAATTAATTATTTTTGAAGAACTTTAAGCTAAAAAGTCTATAAATATCAAATAATTCATAATTGAATGATGTTTTTTAACATTCTTCCAACGATCATTTAAAATTCAAATGTCAAAATATGTACACATCAGATTCTTAGTTTAATGTGAAAAAAATGCCCATTTTTTAATGTGCACTCAGGAACATTGAAAATAGCGTCCCAAGAAGAAATCATCGGATTGAAATGAAATTTAATACACATAATGACACAGATGAGAGATTCACTTGATCTCAAAAACAAGACAATTAAACGAAAACAGTCAGTGCAACGACACAAATACTGGGCAACCTCAATAGCGCGTTGGACCATTTCCAGGCGCAATACATGCCGCCACACGGTCCGGCATTGAGTTGATTAGACACCGTATGTTGTCCAGAGGCAGATGGGCCGACAAATCTTGAACAGCCAACTCTAAATCATGTACAGAGTGACACAATGGCATCTGCCGTTTTAGCTGATCCCACACGTGCTCTACAGGGGACAAATCGGGGGAGCGGGCCGGCCATGGAAGCGTCTTAAAATGACGTAGGAAGTCTTGAGCAACTCTTGCTGTATGCGGGCGAGCATTATCTTGCTGGAAAATGGCCCCTGGGAGACCATTTAGGGAAGGTCCTACATGGGGTCGAAGAATAACATCAACGTAACGTTGGTCCATTAAGGTTCCACGCATCACAATTAAAGTGGACCGGCTATCATAGGCTATGTCCCCCCAGACCATTGCACTAGCTGTGCGGGCAGTGTGACGTAGAACAATGTGGGGGAATTGTACCTCTCACCAGGGCGCCTTCACACCCGTACACGATTATCATCTGTCCCAAAAACAAACCGGGATTCATCACTAAACACAACCTTTGCCAATCTGTGACATACCACGTTTATCTGGCTTGGCACCACTGTAGACACAGTTGCCGATGTGCCGGTGTTAAAGGAAGTGCACAGAAAGGGCACTTGGATATAAGATTTGCTTCTGCAAGGTGTCTGGAAATTGTTTGTGGAACAATTGCTACGCCTGCATCTGCTCGTATCGTTGAACGAGTCACTGTGGGGTCTTCAAGTGCTTACCGCACGATCCTTCGATCCTGTCTCCTCGTGGTCTTCCTGGTCGCTCCAGGCCCGGTTTTCCACGTGTGGGTACCTTCTCGTGTCCACTGCTCTCAACAATTTCTAACGGCACTCTCCGAACGATCCACCTGGCCATCAACACGGCGGGTCGACCAGCCTGCAGTTTTCATCCCGATGATCAGGCCTCTCTGAAACTCGCTTAACTGTGAGAAATGTCTTCTAGCACGTTCACCTAGCATGTTTCGCTTACCAAAGTCTTCCTACAATGGGCGGGTAATCGTCCCGTTTATGAATCTTCGAATTTGCGCTGTCTTATATAGCACCCTCTTCCTGATTGTAGCGTCACCTTGGCGTGTATGAGCATGCGTATTGGCACAAAACTTGGATCATTTGCATATCACATTACGCTGTACTTATTTGAAAAGTTTCGCGATTGTTCTTAGCTTCCTTTTTGGGTCGCTATTTTCAATGTTCCTGAGTGTATTTTAGTAAAATCCTTGATGAATGAGAAAATCCAAACTTTGCTTGCTGATAGTGGCGAGTAATTTTTTAATATTGAAGAGCTTGATTTTGTAAACTCAATTGCAAAAAAATAATGAATAGAAAAATTCTGAAAGAAATCTCGCTTTTTAAATCAGAAAAAAATGAATGAATTTCATCAAAGAAAAGCCAATGGAATAAACTCCATTACGGTTACATAATAAATACAATAAATTTGAATTCACTCTACATTGAATTCAAAACTGACAATAGGCTTGTACTTTTTGATCCATTTATAAAATTAAAATATAATTTTGAATTTAATATAATTCAATAAATATTTTCCAATACTAAGATTCTTCAAAAAAAAATCAAAAATTTAAGAAGAGTTTTTTTATTATGCGTATGTTTTTAAATCAAGTGTGGATTTTACGTGGATTATTATTGTTTACAAATTTATATATTTTTAAAGTATCTGCAAAAGTTGGCAACAGCGAAGTTCATGAACTGAGGGGGGGGAACACGCGATTGCATTTATTTGTGTCTATGGCATCACATACATTTATGAACTGATTGCTTTTGAAACATGTGCTTATTCCTTTATCTACCGACGGTACTTTTAAGTACCACTCACTTAAAAATTACATAGAATAACCGTTTTTACGAATACTCTGTCGATACTTTGCAGGTGTATTCTTTTAAATCCATTCTTCCAAGATACATAGCAGCCCTGGTTTTATGATGACTTTTTTAGCGGGGAAGGCGAGTAGTTTTATAGCAGAAATTTCGTTTCCAGCTGACTGTGTTTTTAGTGGATCGCAAAGATTATCATTGTTGTTCCGAAAAAATAGTTAAGGTCAAAAGGTAAGTGTGTTATTTTTTTTGTACATTAATGAAGACCTTAGAAAAAGATTTGATTATTTATTTTAAGTGAACAGTGTATATAATTAATTTTACAGTTGAATATTTTTAATTAATTAATTGGCTATAAGGATTAAATTTTCCAAAGTTGAGTATTTTGTTTATGTATGTCATTTAATTCTTAATGAAGGGATTACATGAAAGAGGAGGAGTAAGGGATTGCATGAAAAAAACTGTATCAAATTCTAATGTGGTAGATAAAGGGCTATAGTTATTAGGTTACTATGACTTCACATGAATGAAACCTATCGCACATGACACCAGACATGACTTCATGATGATCGAAGACAGACATACAAAATTTGAGATAAAAAGAACATCGTAGTCAAATAGTATAACGATTACAGAGGTGTTGATATTGTCGACACTTTACCATAATTTTACTAAATATGAATTCGCAGGAAAAGTGTACAAAGCGTATCTAAGAACATTTCTTACTCATGGAGACATGTAACTGAATCTCTTCCGGATTCTGTAGATTTTCTGAATGTGAAAATCGTTGGTATGCTAGTCATATGATCATGCAACATGTAAAATGTAAAAGATCCATTGACTATCAATTTTTATCTGGTTCTCACGGAAAAACTAAATCACTTCAATATTTAACATTCGACAAGAGCTTGGAGCGTCAAAAAAATAGTAGCGGGAATACGCCAATGAAATGGCTCTCAAAATTAAGGTCTTGTCATGTCTGCAAAGACACAAATACCACAATGCAACCCATTTGAAAAGAAGATATTTACGTTTTCCACGTAAAATTGTTTTTTTTTTAATTTCATAAAAAGTAGATGTAAAAAAAGAATAATATGTAATGAAGGAACAATGTTTCATATTGCTTTATTGTAAATGTGTACTAATGAGATACCTTATTGTATACTAATTAACTTTATTAGTCAACGCTTCTTAATTTTTAGTTCATAATTTCATTTTTAGAACTTATTTTTAATTAGAAAATCAGTAAATGAATTCCAAATGTTCCATTCTAATTTGTGGGGTATCAAGCGGCTAAGTAAAATATTTGCAGTGCATTAAATTTCATTTATTACAAAGAAGTAGTGTAAAGAACAGAGTAGAAATTAAATGATAACCCAATCAAAATAGTAATGTTATTGCAACTGAAATTGAAAACGTATGCATACAAATATTTGTAATGCATTACGATAGTAAGAGAAACTTATAATACTTCCAACGAAATAGTAAATACTGTTTGAATAAGCAAGAACAATTCATTAATAAGATGAGAAGCACATTTACAAGGAAATGTAATTTAAGAACAAATTATTCCAACTTCAAGGAATAATAATTCTGTCAATACTTAATATCTAAAAGTTTGAGTGTATTTATGAAATTAGGAAATAAAAGCCACAAATATATGTACACTAATTAATGAAATGTTTCTAATAATTAGAAGGAGTATTTGAAATAAAAGTAAATAATTGAACAAAAACAAAAAAAAAAAATATGGCAATTCTCAGTTATATTCAACTCCTAATAAATTTCATTTGAAATCTTTCATGCTGTCCATAATATTTAGGTTCTATATTTTATACGACACATGAGAGTAGTTGTTTTGATGATTAATTGCAGAATCACACAGAAGCATTCACCAAATGTTTTGGTGTCACGAAATTAATTATAATTGCAGAACAATTATTTAAAATAATACAAATAGAAGTACATGTCAATTTTACAAAAAATCATGGCATTTTATGCTGTTTGAATTTGAATTTACTTTTCAATATACAATAAATTTGAATAGTATTTTTATAAGCAATATTTTGCTTCAATAAACCATTTGAATACCCAAATGTGGTTTGAATATTTAATATTTCTGAAACTTAAGTTTAAATAAAACGTTGAAACACACATTATTTAAAGAAACATTTGTTTTTTTAAACCATATACGAAATTTTCTTGAACACACTCTTGGAATGAAAAAATGTATATTTGTTATTTAAATTCTAAAAGGCAAGCATCATTATTCTCCATTTAACGAAGCAATTGTTTCATAGCCAAAATATGCAAATGAGAATTTCACATATATTTATTTACGCTAAAAAAATTTCCTAATAGAAAGTAAGAAAGATAAAATATAACTTAAAAAGATGTGATATAAATGAATAATAATGTAAGAAATTATCTATCATTCTTTTGACAATATGTAGTTACAGTAATATTCTGTTGTTTAGTATTGTTAGAATTTTTTACAAAAATAGAAACAGAAAATAAAGTTTAGAGTATTTATTTACTTGATTATTTTTAATAAAAATATCATAAAATGTATACCTTAAAAATAAATTCTAAATCTTAACAGTATAGAGTTAATTAATTCAAACGTGATAAGGGAAATAGGTAGATGTATAATGAATAAAAACAATAAATCATGTTGAAAAGATATTTTTTCTTCAAAAATATTGCCCATACAAAAATACTTAATTAATGTATTAATAGAATGTTTCCGTAACAAAAAGTTATAAAACTAAATAAAACTGATCTTATTTCGAATAATATTAAACTTTAGATAATTTTTTGACATTCTTTAGAGCAAGGGGGATTAACTTATTTATTTAACTTTTATCATTCAACTTATATTACTTAAACTTTTATAGTTAAAACATTTATTTAAATACCCTTTCTGAGGAAAATAAACATATACTTGTTTTTAATATAATTGATGTTATTTCTTTCATTCAAAAACGTCTTAATTTCTTCTCTTAGCTTGAATGGCTTACCCCAGTGCTTCTCAAACTTTCAATGTTTGCTATTCAATATTCAATCATAATTTTCGTCGCGCCCTCCTTACCCCCGCGCATCCATACAATAACAATGTATTGAATTTAATAACAATATACTTTGACGCTAAACCTACAATACGACTTTAACATCTTGTAGCCCTCGGCGTATATAAATGACTCTCTCAGCCAACACTTTAATTGTCCAGGACGCATATATACGTAATTTCGAAGCTTTTCTATGCACTGCTACCCATAAAATTATTCCGAAGGCTTCGGAATGCAATAAAAGAACTTTGACAGTGTTTGCAATGGATTTACTTATTTCAGAGGATTTGCTTATTTATTACTTTTCTACCGCACTC
Organism: Trichonephila clavipes; assembly: GCA_019973935.1. Taxonomy (NCBI): domain Eukaryota; kingdom Metazoa; phylum Arthropoda; class Arachnida; order Araneae; family Nephilidae; genus Trichonephila; species Trichonephila clavipes. Next base: position 357,503 of record BMAU01001164.1, read on the forward strand.
CCCCAAGTCACCACATACGCTCGCCTACGTGTTAAACGGTGACATTGAGGAGCAAATCACGTGATTTTTATTAGACATTTAAGGGATTAATTACAAACCGTACAAGTTATCAAGAGAAATGTTAATTTTTGTATATAATTTTAGATATAACAAGCCCATAGAGTCACTGATAATTATTAAACCTCTTCTTAACTTAGTATGGTTAAATTAATTGGAAAAAAATTGCACAGTACTGATACATTGATAAGAGTATTATATCACAGTGTAAATGTGTATTTTACTTTTATTATGTCAGAATATATTTGTTTGTTTACTTTCAGTAAATTAATATTTTTTTAAAAAAATAATCTTTTGTTTCCAACTTTTCAATATGCTTGCGCCCCCCTCGTAAGGTTATCACGCCCCACAGTTTGAGAAACGATGGCTTACCCTGTTTTAATATCTTAATCGTCAACTGACACAAGAATACTTCCGACACCGGTCAAAAATTTCGCATTGACCTTTTTTTTTATTTCGAATTTAGCGATTGATTTTTTTTTATTAATAATGATTAGCTTAGGTTTAATCATTGAGCAAAAAAATCCATTAAGATAAGTTAATATAAAAGAATTACTTACATTTTACATCAAGATATATTCTTCTGCTTATTGCTGGTGGAACTTCATTATTTGCCAAGCAAAGATATGCCGCCATGTGTTCTCTGTTCACGTTGATAATATTCAGTGTTTCATTTTTATATTCTGAAACTAAGAAAAAGAAAAGGTTTAAGTTGCAGTTATGAATTCAAAAATCAAAGCTGCATTGAGTTTTAAAACAAACGATCTCAGAAAAAAAATTTTCCATGCGAATTTTAATTTTGCACTTCCCATTGAAGCTTCGCTAATATATTTCTAACTCATTAATTTCGATTCTACTTTCATGAATTTGACTTTTTGCTTAGTAAACAACAACCAAAAAAAAAGATTGTCGAAAACAGTTGAATTTTAAGAAAACTTTTGCATTTAATGTAATGTTACATTTTATTAAATATTGCAATAAAAATTATTCAAAATATGTTACTCCGCATACTTTTTTTAAAAAAATAATATAGAATAGGTTATTTTCTAAAAAAACATTCAGCCTAGAAACATTATTTTTATACAGTCTTATCCTCCATCAATATAATTAAAATTCTTGTATAAAAAATGAAATTGAAACTTAAATTTAGAACAAATATTGAAGTAAATCTGAAAACAAATAAATACATATTAGTGTAAAATACTCGTACATAAAAAATTAAACTGTAATAATCGCTTGATACACCTTACTTTTTAATTAACGTTATATCTTAACAAAAGATTAAGCTTTGTAAAGTGATACTTCAGATGCATTTAATATAATTAAATCGTTTGAAAATATTAATAATAAAGGAATTGTTACAGAACTATACCAAATTTAAGCCAGTAATTGAATTTCTTGATAATACATTAATTTTTCGTAAAATGGTTTCTATGCAATGAAATTTAAATTTCAACACAAAGGCATATAATACGTTTAATGCAAGAATTAACTGATGTCAACAACGCATTTTCTTTGAATTAAGTTCCAAAGAGTTGGTTTAAGTCACTAAAAGATAAATTAAATTCTTGAGAAAATTAATGATGAGATTAAAGTGAGTGGAATTTTGATAATTAATTATCCAGTAATTCAATGAAGATCGTGATTCTGAAACAGTGAAATTTCAAACAGTGAAAGTTGCATTCAGCTACACACTTGAGAAATTAAAACGTAAAAATAAAATTGAATATGATTACGTGACGAATTTGAAGCCTATGGTTTAATACATTAGCTTAAAATCATTGTTCATTACAAAAGAACGTTTCGGAGTTAATTCAGGCTATGAAATTGCATTTTGCACAAACAACAAATATAACAATTTAAAATATATACTTGACAAAGTATAAATGTGGTATTATACAAAAAAAAATTGAAGAAGTAAACTTTATGGCAATTAAAATCTATTTCTTTCTTTTTTAGAAGTGGGCATTCAAGAAAATGAAAAGGTCCTATGGTAAATTATAATAATAGTACAAAATGAATATATATATATATCTCTCTCTCTTTCTCCCAACGTTATCCCTTTGCTTTATGCATCTGATTATATTATTTAATTAATACACGCGTGTGAGTGTGTGTGTGCCTTATTTGTGATTTTATGAGTAGTGCGAAGCATACAGCAGTATATATATATATGGGTGTGTATGTGTGTGTGCGCGCATTAAAGTGTCATAGGTCATGAAATAGCTACATGCAAATATTCAAATTAAGATAGCTTTGAGTACGAAATTTTAAATGTGCATTGTACTGTCTGGGATAATAAGTGGCTAGTTATCGACACAAATGTATTTATGGTGTACAATGTACTATCGTTCAGCTACAATGTATGATTAATTATCTCAAGTTGCACAATTTATAGCATATCACTTGACACGTTTTCACAAGTATCAACAACACGCAAATTAAAGTCGCCCAATAATGATGAATGAGTCATACACACCTGCTGATTCATTATAGAAAAAAAATCCTCAATAGTTCAAAATTCTTGTTTTCAAATTGAAGTGGTCTCATGAAATATTGGGTCAATTAAACTGTTATTAAAGCTGTTAATAATTCCTAGGTGCCTGATAATAGGTATTATGTCAAATGTGTACTTCATTGAGTGAAAATTAAGCCTATTCATTCTCACATTAAGTCATCTAGAATGCTTACTTTACTTCCAATTTGCTTAAAGATAAAATTTAGAAACTCGTAACGTATTTCAGCATCATCCTTCCTGTAGGGTCTGTGTTCAACTTTTCTTCGATAATTTGCAATTGATAGCAACACATGTATTTGAGGATTTTGTAAATTCAAAGAAATATAAATGAAATACTCAAGATTAAGCAAAATGTGATTGCATTAAACTCGATGGATAGAAGCGTTTGAACAGAGCACACACAAAAAAACAACTGGAATTTAAATGTGCCAAAATTATAGTCGAAACATTCAACGCTCATTCAACAGCAATCGAAAGACGACGGAAGTGTTGCATTTCGTTTTGTTAAAAAGTTGGCTATTTGTGTTTCCGTGTCAGTTTGCTTCTGATTAGCAAATTGTTACCTGTGTTTCCTTGTTTTGCTGATGCAAAAACGTTCTATTCTCTTGAAAATGATTGTGACAGGATTTGTGAAATGAGTTAGATGGAGTAACGCAAGAAACGTCGAATTGTGCCCTCTGAAATTTCTATTGAAGTCATGGACGTCAAAATCCTTCATTTAAAAAAAGATGGTCTTTTGGAGTTTGTAATATATGTTCATGAGATAATTTACGAAGATATCGTGATATTATTTATTGACTTCAGTAAAACAAACTGCACTGCATTTTTCTCAAAGAGGATTTTCATGGTGAGTAAGAACGGTGTTATCCCCCATCACAATAACGTGTCTTAAGCTATCATGATTTACCAAAAAGTAATATAATTTGGTTTTTCTCTTGATGTCTGTTGACCATCCTCTGCTTAAAAAGGTCAGCTTAAAATCTTTGAGGATGCTTAAACTGTCATCCAAGAGTGTTTAATTCCAAACCTAAGGTATTTTATGACATGAGATACCAAATGGTAGCAAATGGTTATAAAGGGTGTTTTTTTAGAGGTAGAGAACTTTAAATTGCAATAAAACAAACATGTATTATTCGATTGACATGATTTTATTATTCGAAAGATAATCTTGTGGCATTACATTTTGAATATGATTTCTGGCATATGATTGTCACGGCTGGCTCGGATGTAGTCCAATCTGACGTTCAATTTTCGATGACTTTTTCCAACATTTGTGGCCGTATATCGGCAATAACACGGCGAATGTTGTCTTCCAAATGGTCAAGCGTTTGTGGCTTATCCGCATAGACCAATGACTTTACATAGCCCCATAGAAAATAGTCTAGCGGTGTTAAATCACAAGATCTTGGAGGCCAATTCACAGGTCCAAAACGTGAAATTATGCGGTCACCAAACGTGTCTTTCAATAAATCGATTGTGGCACGAGCTGTGTGACATGTTGCGCCGTCTTGTTGGAACCACAGCTCCTGGACATCATGATTGTTCAATTCAGGAATGAAAAAGTTAATAATCATGGCTCTATACCGATCACCATTGACTGTAACGTTGTGGCATTCATCGTTTTCGAAGAAGTACGGACCAATGATTCCACCAGCCCATAAAGCGCACCAAACAGTCAGTTTTTCTGGATGTAACGGTATTTCGACATACACTTGTCGAATTAGCTTCACTCCAAATGCGGCAATTTTGTTTGTTGACGTAGTCATTCAACCAGAAGTGCGCTTCATAGCTAAACAAAATTCGCTTATGAAAATCGGGAACAACGGCAATCTCGTTTTGGGCCCATTCGACGAATCTACGCCTTGCTTGATGAACGTTTCGATGAATTGCCAAACCAAACTGAGAATAAATCACTTGACAGCTTTAAATCGGTCGCCATCTTGGAAAGTAATGCCAACTTAAACTTCTATACCTGGAAAAAAACACTCTTTATGAATAATATTGACAAATATGTACATGTGTATGTCAGATACATTTTGTAATTTTTGCCCTACTTCATTATCACAAAATAAGGGTACGCACACACAAGATATTTTTTCCAAAACAAATGAAATTAAATGTAATTACATTTTACTTTGTTGTAAGCTGAAGATAAGATTTATTGATAGTGAATCTGTTAAAATTTGAATATTTTTAAGAACAGACTAAACATAAATTATATTCTATTTCTATCTCTGATCAAATCTAAAACAGCTAATTTCTAAAATCAAACTTTTTTATTGATGAAAAATATAATCTAATCTAAGCACATGAATCCAATGAAGTCATGCGTCCACAATTTAAAGATAAATCCTAAACTAAGTAAAAATGGAGGTGAATAAACATTTTGGGCATTACTCAGTGAAATGAGATTATAAAAGGCGAGGAAAAGTGACATGTTTTTATACCCTTCTGCCTTAAATGGGATTTTGACAATAATCCCTTGTCATACTCACCTTATCGAACGAAAAATAAATCACACTTCCCCTCACCCTTGTTTACGAAACCTATTTGTTACTAAAGGCCTATAGTAACAATTTTATAAATATATATAGGGTCTTCATGGCGTGGCTTTAACGCCAGTTATCATGAAAACACATTTCATTTTGTGTCACATTTTTTATTATTACCAGAGACACTTCACTCTTCTTCGGGTCTGAAAACCTTCAAAGAGGGGAAAAAAGTTTTTATATAGAAAAATAATCTAATAAAAAGTGTAATGTTGGATGGATGGCGAAACGGTGACGAAACGGTGACAGGGGATAAGGAGAAGAGGAAAGAAAAAAGTATATATATATAACTTATCTCCCCTAAAAATGAAGCCTTCGAAAAAAGCTGAAAGAGGAGTATGAACTTAGTATAGGTTACACGAGTCACGGTTCGTTGAAATAAGTCTTGTTTTTTTCCGGTTCAATTTTTTTATGTCACCCCCTCGATGCTCATTCCTTTTCTCCTCATATAGATATATCACTTTTCAGAAGTTTTATAAGGGAATATATATATTTCTTTTTGTTAAGATTAAGTATTTTATTTTGTCTGGTTACTGTAATTCTTTTCCTGTGTAACGCATTTCTTTAACTTGTTTCTGGCCATAGAAAGCAAAATAAGGTATCCTTTAGCTTTTATGTATCGGTTACAAAAACATTTTTCACCTCCAAATGTTTTCTTTACTATTCTTATTAAACAAATATTCATAATTTTTATAAGCTAATAAAATAAGTCAAACATGTAACCCTAGTTTTTTTGTGAAATTTAAAAACGCAAATTAATTTTATCAAACGTTATTATAATACCATAAAAATTCATATAAAAATAATCAAATTAATATGAATTTTCAGTCATAAACATGTTAGTAATACTTTTTAAGAAAATAAATTCGCTCTTCGTAAAAATTAGTCATTTAGAAATAAAAATGTCTGTTTTTCTTAAACTTCTCGTGTTATTATACTTTTCTATTAAATTAGTATAAATGAAAGACGTTTAAAAAACGAGTTAATATTAAAGAAACAAAATATACGAATCTAAATTTTTCTTGGATGCTAAATAGTTTCATTAATTAATTGAAAATTTCATTGATAGTGTATATATATATATATATATATATATATATATATATATATATATATATATATATATATATATAATCTAAGTATTTAAAACACAGCATCATATTTTCAAAACATAAAGACATTTTTACATGACTTAAATTATAATTAAGTTTTTTCTTAATCTAAGTACATTGTAACGTTTCCATGCATACATTTCTTTTTACTAAAGAATAATTTATGCTACCATTGTACATAAACTCACACATCACTATTCAGTTGTATATTTTTAAAAAAATGTGTTCATTTAATAATTAAATCTTTTAAGGATATATAGTGATATCAAAACATTTTATTTGAATATTCTGCTTCAGGTTCGGTTTCCTTATTTAAAAATTTTGCTTAAGTATTAAGAGAAAGTTTTTATTTAAGTTGGTTTGTATCATGAAGTTATATCTAAGGATTACTTTTTAAAATAATTTCGTAGCTTCTTATTTATTTCTATTTCCTTTACTAAAGTTCTCCTCAATAAATGGTTTTAGAATTTTGCTTAATTTCGTTGTGTATTGTCAAATGCTGCAAACATTAAAAATTCCATACTTATGATTAAATTTTACATTGAATTAAATTAACATTATCTTGAATTCAATAATGCAAAACATAAAGTATAAAAGTAAATAAAATTTCAAAATAGAGGGATATTGCTGAGATAAAAATGCAGCTGATGCCTTAAAAATATTTTTGCTGTATCTTTTCTTAAATATATAAAACTAAGATTATATTATTTCGCAAACCAGTACTATTGATAACCAGTTTCGAATTCTGCTGTCACCAGTATGGTTAATAATAAAATTTAAATCCGTTTTTTTTTTATTTTCAAAAGTGCAGTTACTGAAATAAAAGTGAATCTCTAGTCTGTACCTATGTGTATTCCATTTTTTAAATCCCAAATGTGTTACTTATTTTTAGCTGTCCCAATTTTCCAAAGTGTATTAATTTCACCAATTAAGCATCATTCAATCCAAAAGTAGGCTTACAACTATTCGTACGTTTGGATTAATTAAAAACCGTAAGCTACGAGAGTTAGAGCAACCCAAACAACTTTTGGCGTCATTGTTTCGATCGTCCGTGATTTGCAGCTTGGACCCTTTTTCTTACTATCATATTTTGACGGTATAAACTGCCTCATATTTCTACGGACTATATTAAGAACATACTTCCCAATACATAAATAAACGTGGTTATTTTATTAGCACTTTCTTATCACGCTTTCTTGCCATGATTTCCCACATTTCATCGAGGCCCTTTTTTTCCTACTTGAAATAAACATTTTTTTCAAATATCATATCTTTTCAACAAATATTGACCTATATAAGAGTGTTCCAAAAATTAATTTACAAATTTTACGTTCTGATCTGTGAGATGGTGACAAACACATTTCACATATGAAGTTGTTTCCGAAAATCAAACCGTGCTCTGCTACAGCAACGTGGCTGACAAGCATAATGCAAACTGAAGTCGATAGTTTTGTTAACATGAATTTATCGACGAAAACAAACTTAACCATACAGATAAAGCAAATTGTAATGATTTCTTGTTATTACACCTGTTGAGAAATTGAGGCAGTTATATAAAGACTAATTAAAAAGCTATTTTTAATACAATCCCATGCACTTATGGTGAAGAGCTGTTGGTTTGTTTATACACATGTACTCTTGAATTAAACAATGCAGTACGATGGAAACTATAGGTCATCATGATTTAGTTCTTACAAAGTTTACTCATTATGACGGAGCTTAGTATACCCAAGTCGTGTTCGCTTACTTAATTAATGGCTCCCGAGTTCTGCTTCAATTTTTAGAAGCACAGCTTTCCCTACGGGAGCTGTACATTGCCGACCAATGTAGGCACTTATCCGGATGTTCCAGACACAGACAGATTTCATTGAAGCTCTGTAAACAATGCTTGACTAAGCTTGGCATCCGTCTTTTCGGGAATCACTCTTCGGCACATCCATCTCACAGCTTCTTCTTTTCTATTCACAGTCCCATAATAATAATGCTTATTGGCCAATTTATCTTTACTCAACCGACATGTCCTTTCTGGCTCTCTAATATGATTGCACATATCGCCCTCAAGTGGTGGTAGATCACATTTTCGGAGATAACATTTTACGTAAAACTTGTTCATATGGTCTTAGAGACTAGCACTTCAAGTTATATACGTATATATATATATATAAAGTCAAAACTCACTCTCTATATATATATATTATGTATCGAAAAACTAAAAGGTTTAAGTTTTTAAAACAGGATGATGCAATCTTACTTCCCCTGCGTCATTAAGAAAAGTGTTTATCGGAAATCATATGATTTTAATAGATTGCGGTTGAGCTTGGTTGTAAATAGACGAGATATCGAAAGCGAAAAAAAAAACCTCTTTTGTCCTTGATACTACTTGTGCAAGTATTTATTATTCAGGTCATCCTTTTGTGTTTGTGGTCATCAATTAAATTCGAATTCAAAGTAGTAATGTTTCCTCATCGATTCATTCAACGACTTAAACAGTGAAATTAGTTGATTCAATCACAAAAGGTCATATTTCAAATTAAAAATGCCTTAAATTAAGCCAGATTTTTTCATATATATATATATATGGTCTTTGAAATTTTAAAAAGTTTTTTTTTGTAAAATATCAAGTTAAAAAAAACTTGATCTTTAATTATAAAAAACAATGAACCGAGTATGTAACATACAGGAACAAAACAAATTCAAATAAAATTGAGGAATATATTAAAACATTGAAATTCTTAAGCAATAATAAAATAGAAGTCCTTAAGCAGAAAAGAGTTTAATGTTTCAAACCATTTTTAATAAGCGCAGCAGTAGTTTTTTCTGGTTTTAAAACAATTAAGATGTTTATTAATTAGAGTTTTTTCATCACTCATTTCAAAATTTATTTAGTGTCTCCTGCAGTACATTACAATCCCGACATTTATTTAATAATTTGTTAACATAAGTAAAAAAAATTGAGCAAATATTAATTTGTGCAAAATGCAAAACAAGCAGAATTAAACTTAAAGGTCTTATAATTTAAGATTCAGCTTTGTACCTAATAACTTCAGGACATTTTTATTAAAAAAAATGAATCAAAGTTGGGTATTTTTCGTCATTTTTTCTCCATTGAGTGATAGAGAAATACCAAAGAAACGTAAAAAAAAAATTTAAGGAAAATATTTTGATGATGAAATATCTTAGCTGGAATCTCAAGAAAAGTAATAAATACAAAAATAATATTGTTAATATCAGTTTACTTTGTTGTAGTTGGAATTCGTTTTGATAAGAGATTAAGTTCATGGAAACAATTGTATTCATTTGTTGTGGTAACGATTTGTATGCCTCAAAGTTGTTTTTTTATTTTAATGGAACTTGGTACAATTCACAAAAAAATTTTAATTTAATGATTTCCAAATTTTTTTTCGTTGTCCTTATTTGCAAGTATTATATAAAACAGATTTAGAACTCAAAATACATAAAAAAGTAGCCATATAATTTTTTTAAGGAAATAAAGTAGAAAATGCCATCCTCGTACAAACACTGACTTACTCACATGAAATATGATTTAAAAATACGTCAAACTATGCATAACAAAAGTTGGTATGTTTTTGTAATAACATGATTGATATCCGTAAACTACTTTCTTTATGGATGCATATTAAAAATTCCTTAAAAAATGTATACATTCTAAATTCAATAATTTCTTTAAAAAATAAGTTTTGCTTTAATTCTAAAATGCACACCAACTTTCATTTCATGTATTATTATCAATAGTTAAAAAAAAGATTAAGCATTTTTCATAATAGAAGAAAAGCCTTAGCATTTTAAATGAAGACAAATCAGCTATTTTATCTTACTGAGATTAGACAATTTAAAGTTTTGATTTGCCATTGCGATGTGAATAAAAAGGAATGTGTAAAGATTATCGTAACTCCGAGTTTATTAAACTTATAGCTTTCAAATTTTGTGAGATTATAAAAAAAAAGTATATAAAGGTTATTTTTGATTAAAAAAACGAAATTTGATTTTTTTCAACGATTTTTGCCAATTGGATCGCTATTAGGCAACACGAGGGCTACTGGTGACATGCCTTGTAATTTTAAACCAAGGCCATTAGTAGAGCATCTTACCTGAGCTGGCATCTTTCTGTCCAATCTCTAATGGTCCACAACATATTTAACATGCCTTCTATGACCTTCTACGGCGGGTCGTCAGTGGCAGTAGGGCTTAAACTCATGACACGTTTTTTGCGAGCTCTCGACTATTAGACTATCACGGTCAAGATTTTTATATAACGGTTAATAATATTTTTGACATTGAAGCAGCCAAGAAAATGTAGATTTTTGCCATCATACACTTAATAGTGTTGGTTTCATAATTATTGCTTTTCACAGGAAAATTTTCTCACTTTCTTAGTTAATTACTTTCCTAATTTTTTAGAAAAATCCCCCCTCCGGAAATCTGCACATCTTAATAATACCATTCAAATAAAATGTTCATTAACACCACAAAATATTTATTAATTTGAATGGTCTGTATCTCATATTAAGAGGACATAGTGCGATTCAATTATCAAAAATCAGTCAAAAAATCAAATTATAGTTTTTTAGCCTAATTTATTTTTTATATACTTTTCTATAACCGCATAAAATTTGAAAGCTCTAAACTTAAAAAAATGCATAATTATGATAGTTTTTACGTTTGTTTTTATTCACATGCCTATAGCAAATCAAAATTTTAAGTTTACTTATCTCAGAAAGATAAAATAACTCATTTGTCTTCATTTAAAATGTTAAGGTTTTTTTTCTATTGTGCCTAATGCTTTGATTTTTTTTTACCTATTGCTAACAAAAGTTGGTATGCTTTTTTGAATCAAAGAAATTCTTATTTTTTTAAAAATAATTGAACTCAGAACTTATACATTTTTTTAAGAAATTTTCAATAAGCATTCATAAAAAGAAGCATTGTACGAATTCCAATCATATTATCACAAACTCCACACCAACTTTTGTTATACATAGTTTGACGTACTTGGAAATAAAATTTCCTGCGTGTACATACATTTTTGTAGGGGAGGGTTAACATTTTGAAATCACTTCAAAAATTTTAAGTTTTTTCCATAAAAAATTAAATAACCAGCCTTTTACGAAATTTTGAGCACAAAATCGGTTTTACATAGTGTACACACATAGGAGGCAACCAAAAAATATTGAAAATCCTTAAATAAAATTTTTTTCATAAATTGTTCCATGTCCCCTTAACTGTTTAAAGTGTTTATATCTTCGTTATAAATAAAAAACCTAAATATAAAGAGACGATTATATTGTTAGTAGAAAGGTTGCTGTAGTGAAGGAATTGTGTATTTACAAAATAAATTTGCTCGTAAAATGTTGAATTTTAAATTATACAAAAAATTGTGCAGTGTAATTAATAAAAAAAAATTCACTTGGTTATTTTTTTAATTATTGGGGAAAGGACAAGTATTTGAACATTCTCAATTCTTCTCTCTTCGGTAAACCATTGACGTAAATCCAAAATGTGAGTAAAAATAAAAATGAAGTTATATTTATATATAAAATTATGAGAAATCCCTAAGAATTTATCCAAAATTTATATATTCAAAAACGTTTAGATAAACTTTCCAAAATTTCTAGCTCAGTTAATGGTTGGAATTGGTAAATGGTAAAAATGGTCTGTTCTCAGTTTATTATAGTTGCATTTATCCTTTTTTTCTTCCCAGCCAATTGCGCTCTAATCGATCTATAATTAAATTTATATCGAAGATTCTGACTACTTTACTGACATGACTATCGTCCATTATCATTTTTCTATACTTGAGTGAAAAATAATAAGGCAGAAAAAGTGTAATTTGATTTTCATCGGAAACTTTTGGTTCTTTGAATCTCTAGTGGAAGGAAATGTTCGTTACTTTCATCTACAATGTAAAAAGGCTAAAAACAACAAAACGAAAAAAACGATTTTCTCTGTTTTTGTGCCTTTAAAAGCTCTACAAAAATTCAGCTTTTTACCGTCTACTATTGAGATAACGCATTGTTCTATTATTTTATTGCTTTCAAGACAGAACAACAAAAAATAAACTTGTATTAAATTTATAAATAAATAAAACAAAGATATATATGTGTGTGTGTGAGAGAGAGAGAGAGAGAGAGAGAAAGAGAGAGAAAGAGAGAGAGAGAGAAAGAGAAGGTATAATTTGAACATTTCATTTTTAAAATGAATATATGATATAAAATATTGAGTCCAGTGATTTATATTCATTGTTAGAATAATTCCTTTTTCTCAGGAATATGATAAACAGGTAAAATTACTTAGGGATGTAATACTATTCAATACAAATAAGTGAGCTATTAGAATCTTAGAGTTTCAGTGACGATGAAAACAAAGGGATAAAAATAAAACTCAGCATTGATATTACTGATAAAAGAACATTAATTATATTCGCATTTTGGTAACTAATAGTAGAATGTTTTCATTCTTCCGTTAAGCTCTAAATTTTATGTTCAGATTTTGAACATGCTTGTGATATTACACACACATATGCGTATATATATGTGTATGTTTATATTTCAGTAGTTAAAGATATTTAATACAAAAAATAAGTAGTAAAAGTTTTTGAAAAAATTGTTTATAGAAAAATATGTTATGTTATATAATTTATTATGCAGTGAAAAATTCAAGTACAAAATTTATGGGATGGGGAGGGAGGGGGAATGACGCGTTTGACAGTGTTAGTGTGTTGTATTATTAGTGTTATTAGTGTTATTAGCGTTAGTGTTGTATTATTTATTACGAAATATTATTAATGTTTCGTAATAAATAATACAACACTAATCCCGTAATATTTTTGCTCTTATTTTGAATTTCTTGATTTTATCTTTTTAATCCTAAACTGTTATCGATGGTAATGAATCTCATATATATTGTATGTGAGTTATTGTAACTATGTGTAATATGAATGTCTTTTGAATGCAAGCTAATTATTTTAAATTAATTATTTACATACTTCATTACATCGAATTTGCTCCAGTTATTTAGAAATAAAAATTTATTTGTATAAAATGCCCAATGTTAATCTTAAGAAGTTAATAAAAATTAAACATTAAAAATTGATTTATTGATTTAGTTCTGTTATCAAAGCATCGTAAAAAAATTTCAGGATTGTGTAAGCAAAAAGAGTATATTCAAATATAATGTGGATCTGATATACGCTTTCTACGAGAATGTGTAGTTGAAATTATATTAAGGTAATTTCAATTAATTTAGGCAATTTAAACCCATGTATAGGCTTTTAAATTTTAGGTGAACTGAATTATTTCTTTCATATTATTAATATTTTTTTAAATTAGTTTGTATTTGCGAGATAAAAAAATTATTTCAATTTAATTCTATAACTACGGGATATTGATTTTATATACATATTATACAGTTATTTGCAAACAGCACATTTTTCTAAAAAATATAGCCATATAAATAAATTTAAACTTCAGTTTACTTTATTCTATTACATTTTCAACTTTTAAGGTAAGCTTGAAAAATAGAATCTATTCAAATCATATTATATAATAAAAATGATGCATTCATTAAATCATTTTTATTCGAATGTTTTTCAAAATTATTATAGATTGGCTTATTGTCTTTTATTTAATATCATCTGAGTTAAAATAGAGGAATACATTTAGATTTGCTTAAAGAAAACTGAACTCAAAGTGTTTTTGATTGTTTTCCAATAAATAAACAAAGCATTTTCCTAAAACCGGAGAAAAATGTTTCATTAAATTGCATAGCTGTATTTTTATAAGTACCATGTAAACAACAAATCATATGAATACCTAAGATTACTTTAAAGATTAAAAAACCTACTAAATAACTGTTTACTTAAACATTCATTTTTTTCTTAAACCTAGGTAAATTAAATTTTTAATTAAATCAAACACTGATAGGATCAGATGAAAAGCTTTGAAAAAAATATTTTTTTTTATGAAAAATATGAATTTTGTATCCAAAAGTTTATATCTATATATTTTTGTCTTTATACAGATTGTTTATTTTCCCCCATTCCTCAAAATAACACAACATTAAAAAAATAAAAAAGGGGATGTTATTCCAAAAACTATAAACCCAGTCTGAACATTATCTAAAGATTAAATATTTTTATTTGCATTAAAATACACATTTTTAAATAAAAGTAATCAATGAATTATTAATGATTCAATGAATTTAATGCATTATTTTGAATTCGTTTCAGGCTACTTCTTGAAAGTCATATATCTTTTTCCCGATAGAGAAATGATAAATCCTAAGAAATTTATCGATGTAATTTATTGCAGAAATTTAGGAAGAAAGCATGCTTTAATTTATGAAAAAATTAATGTATGTATTTATAATAATTACTTCGCAACTAAGTTTTACAAATAAATAATCGTAATTGTTCTCTTTTCAATTGAAGGCTCTTTATAAACCTATAGAATGTTGCCAATTTAAATAGCTTAGTGTAAAATACTGTCATAATAAATTATACGTCATCAAGTAACTTATTTCACTAATTTTTGAAACGTTTTTGGTAAATATAAATTCATTCGGTTTGCCTTATGATCCGCTAAATATATCAGTATTTCTAAAATTTTCTTCCAACAAATCAGAGAAAGCTTAAATCGAGAACCAAAAAATAATCTTCGTGCATTGTATCCAAGTATTTATATATAAAAAGATGGAAATACCTTATTTACATAATTGAATTTATTATGTACTAATTTTTACTTTTATGCGACGCTGCTCTTAGTTGGTTTTATAATGGTTTAAGAAGTTAACATAGCGATGTGTTTTGGGGATATGTTTATTTCTTTTATAGTATTTCAAACAAAAAATTTCTTTATATATTAGTTGCAGTTTTTATTAATTTTTTCCTGTTATAGTTTCATTTAATAATAACATTAGTGCTCTTTATCATCTAATAATGATATATTTATAGTATTTTCTTCATTTCCTATAGCTCAGTAGTAAAGAGCAAATTATAGGTGAAGTTTCACTGGCCTCAAAACATTGTTTAAACCTGCATTTTGGTTCCTAAGACCAAGAATTTACTATTGCACTATTGTGGATAATATTTACTTTTATAATGTGCAGTTATACTTCCATTAATGGTTATTTAGGATTATATATAGGGGAACATTGTTTATGAACATGGTATGTACATATGTATTAAATATTCTACTAATGCACTCTTAACTCCCAAATCTAATACTAAAATATATTATTTCGATATTATGGATACTCATTAAATTTCATGAAAACCCATTATATCGAATACACTTAGCTCGTGGTTTTGAAATTTTCTTTTTATCTTTTTTCCCTTGACATTCACAATTTTATTAATTAACGCTTGTGATAAAAAGGAGGAAAGGGCTTGTGATAAATAGATAATACTATGTATTTCGATAAATGAAAACTGATGCGGTTCTTCTAATAAAATATTTTCTTGTTTGGTTCCAAAAAACAGAAAACTATAATTATTACCCTTAAATCTTTTCCGATATCTGCTTACTTAATTTCAGAATCTTAAATTTTATTTTCTAAAATTTTGGAAAATGAATAATAATTATTGTTACTAGTTATAAATACAAAATACAAAATGATCTTTTTAATTATTTTTAGAGATGTTACAAGTTTAAAAGCTTTAGAAAAGTTATTCTCTTTCCAAGGCTGCATTCGTCTAATGTTAAAGAATAGGCATAAAATGTGATTTGCATTTTTTCTCCAATACGATTATGCTAAATGCTCGCTCCCTTTGCATGTTAGAATATAAAGTTATTTATGAAATATTGTAAAGTTTTAAAAGCGTTACACATTGCAAACAGATTTAAGAATTACAACGTCGAAAATTTTCTTTAAGACTGAGACATTTTTCTATCTGAAAATGTGTTCCACTCCTAACTTAGGATCATATACATTTGGAAAAGATAGCAATTAAGATTGCATTTAAAGGTTAATATATTATATATATTACTATCCAAGCAGAATATATGTTCCCTAAAATACAACGGAAGAAACACAAATATATATTAATCAATTATTTTGCTAATTAATTTTGAAAAATTAAGATAGAGTGGGACAGTATTTATTGACGTCACCTTCTAAAGTACCAAGAGAGCTATTGGCCACGGACCTCGTAATTTTAAAGCTGGGTCGAGAGACTAGGACGACACCAGAACTACCACCAGTCCCTCTGATCTTTTCTTCACCAGCAATCTTTTTTTCTTTGGCCTAAAAGTTTGCTATTATATTACTGTAGCTATTTTTTTCTTACTCTTATACTGTCTAGTTGTACTTCAATTTAGGTTTCCTAATTTAGAATAATAATAGTAGTATATATATATATACAGTATTATAAGTTATATAATTATAAGATATATTATATTATAAGATTCGTATAACTTCAATTTCTTAATTGATTATTAAGTTGTGATTTATATATATATATACTAGCTGCAAGTACCCGGCTTTGCCCGGGTTTAAAATAAGGTTTTCTGTAGAAGCTTACAAAACCGTTTATTTGCATGCAATAAAAGGGTACATTTATCTTAAAACAATGTGATAGACAACATTTTTGGCAGTTCCATTTGGAGTGTGTACAAAAAGATTTTCCTCTCTGCCCACTCTAGAGCAGGCCACATACAACTGCCCATGAGAAAAGCAGGGTGTCTGCAAGTCTATACTCTCCCCCTTTTTATCATAGGCATGACTGTAGCAAAAAATGACAATGCATTCCTATGAATGAAGGAAGGGAATGGAATGTAGTAAGTAATGTGTGTATTTGTTGCAGTATTTTCTTGCAGTAAAGTAAATATAACAAAGTATTGCAAATTACTTACCGCTTTTGTTTAGTAAAGTTTTCTCTAAAATGAACCCATGGCTCAGAACATGCACATGGAGTACTCTTTTTGGCTGGAGGAGGCCAGAGTGAGGTTGGGATGGAACGAAACCTGTTTAAGTACCTTCCCCATGTAATTTTGTGAATGTGTACCAAATTTCACATTATTTGGTTGTCTGGATCTTGAGTTATAAGGAAACAGACAAACAAATGAGTCATATGTATATATAGATATAGATATACATTTGTTTGAATTCTTGTGTATTATTACTTTTGTAAGCTTCATGACATATTTTATGGTGTACCAGTCTTTTAAAGCTGACTGAGCCACAGCAACATTTAGCTAGGTATAGCTGGTTATAACATAAAATTAAATCTTAAAAAGATATCAAAAATAAAAGAAGGCTCAATATTTTGATTAAATCAGTATAAACATTTCCGTACAAACACAGTATATATACTGTAAAATATTTATTTTGCTATTTGCCTTTCAGACAAACATCAAACAAAATTTTAAAAATTGTCAAAAACAGATAAAAAACATATTTAAGGAAAATACCACTGATTAATTTTCCCAAAGACATCGCAATGTGTAAAAAAATATTTGCAGTACATAATCGCCAAAAAAAATGTAAGTACTAAAATATAAAAAAACAAAAATTACATATTGAATTAATTAAGGATTAGTGGAGGGAAAGATAAAACAGGCTAAGATAATACTCATAATATTAATTTCATATTGGTAGGCTACTCATTTTTGGCATGATTTTGAAATCACGCCAAATTGGTGTTGTGGCCAGTCTAATGTTTTAGTAATGTACAGAATTAAAGGTACTTATGTATTATCGCAACCTATTGGTGACATTATACAGAATGAAGCACATGATTGCCATTTCAACGCATACAAAGTTGGGATTGCCAAAGAGGCGAGTTGTCTTGAACGTTGGCGATTGTGCAATAATACGCACACACACACACAAGTACTAAATTAAAAAAAATTATCCAAAGTATATAAATCCCGAGCATAAAAATAAAATGAAAAATGAAGTACAATACTTACATTAACTGACATAAAAAGAACTGAACCAACTCTATCAATGCAAAAGCATAATTTGAAAAAATAAGGTACTTACATATAACCGCAACCTATTGGCGACATTATATGAAACGAAGCACATGACTCACAATTCAGCATATATATGCCATGCGAAATCGGAGTTTCAACTTGGCAAGTTATTTTGAACGTTGGCGATTGTTAGGATAGTACATAAGTACCAAAAATAATTTATCTTACGACTACCTGCTTCCTCAACAGGTATTTAAGCCATTACATTATCAATAAGAAGTTTTAGTTTGTCAAAATTATAACCTTCGCATTCTAAAGAAATAAATAAATTCTCCGGAAAAATACTGAAATTTTAAGTTGTAATTTGTAAGCAAAATCACACACATAAACATACCGCGATAATACCTAAATGTTACCAAAACAACAAAATAAAATTTTAGTTGTTTAAAGAATAATCCTTAAAAAAATGGTTTATTCGAAAAAAATAATCCTAATTAAATATGAAAGAATAGAAAAATTGAATAAATATTCAAACCGAAAAACATAGCTACTGTAAAAATATGTAATAATCTTGAAAAACTGCATGTAAATTATAAATTGTCCACTTAGTGAGAAACGTGACATCATATGACGTCATAACACTGGAAAATCACTTAAAAATTAAATTTTAAAAAATTCGGAAAGAATTATGAACGCCAAACCTATTTAAGAACCTTCCTGGTGTATTTTTGTGTACGTGTACCAAATTTCACGTTTTTTGGTTGTCTGGATCTTGAGTTATAAGGGAACAAACAAACAGACAACAAATGCGCCTTATATATATATATATATATATATATATATATATATATATATATATATATATATATATATATAAAGAGAGAGAGAGAGGGATGGATGGATGGATAGACAGATAAATAAAACAATGTTAATAACGAGAGACGTAAAAAGATCTCTTGAAGCCTTTGCGCAAAACTAGGCCCTATCTATGACGCATAAAAGTAGACAGTACATAGCATAGATTATAAATTACTCGTATAAACCCGAAACAAATAAATGTGTTAGATTTACAAACGTGCTAACCGGCTTGACCGACTGCCACTTTTTGACTGAATGAATAATGATGGTGGTATTTGGTGGAAGGTCATTACATGGACGAGGCCATACCATGTAGCCAGTTAACAAATCGCCCAAAATACCCAGTCTTTCGGAAAATACAACCATTGACAACATTTGACCTTTGATTTTATTCGAAGCTAATTCAAGAATGACAAAGACCTTCATTGTGGCCGAGGACCTGGACTTGGGCACAGTTGACCCCTGCTATAAGATCTCCCTGTTAACAACATTAAATCAACTGTGCTTGCTACAATGATTATAAAACAAATAATGTAAGTAAATATAAAAAAAGGGAATATAAGTGGACGATTTTTTTTTCAGTTATAAGTGCTTGAGTCTTAAGTAAATAAAATACTATTGGTTCTTTAATAATTCATTTAATTAATTTATTTTTAAACCATTCTACTTAAAGCAGAAAGAAGCATTACAAATTTAATCAATGAATTATTTCAGTAGCAGGATTTTTTTTTATTAGTCTGCATTAGAAAGAAATTGGATTTTCTTTTCAAGGGACATCCTTTTTACCCGGGACAGAAAAAAACTCCATAAAAGCAGCAAACCAACAGGAAAATGAGTCATGAGTGTAACGTATTGTGTAAGTCTTGAATAGGACAGAAATCCCAATCTACAAAGCAAGGGATATTTAAGATTTTAATTTTTAGGATACATTTAATGATGGATAATGATGGGTGAGTGAATATTTACGTCGCACTAAGCCGTTTGGCGATGGACCTCATAATTTTGAACCATGGTCAAGTGACGAGGACGACACATGAGTTGACACCACCGTCTCCTAACTAAGACACCACACCAACGAGAGAACGTTTAAGCTGTCGACAGATTTAGCGCACATCCTTCCCCTTCACGACGGTCTTTAGTGGTACTAAACTCGAACTCATGACACATCGGCCACGAGTTTAATGACGGACAGTCTTTCTGTGAAACAGAAATTAAGGAAACAATTGATCTGTCGAAGTCAATAAATAGCGTTTCTCATGCTGAAATTAATAATGAAATTAATATCAAAACCGGTACATTTTCTAATGTTTTATATTGCTTGGAAACTGTGAAAACAAAACTCTGTCTGCTAAATCTTATGTTGTAGAGTATAAATGATGCAGTATTTTCTTTTATGCATAAATTCGAAACAGAGCACTTGCGAGTGAGGAATCAAAAAGATTGTCAAGCATCAGTCAATCAGTATTTTAAAATTTTCAATTAACTGACGCACAATAATTTATTAATAGTAAGTTATTGAATAAAAAATTGTGTAATTTTTAACCACATTAGTTTTTTTTTTGTGTGTAGTTGCTCATAAATTTTCGAAAATGTAAGTCATATAAAATTTTATTTTGCTTAGATCTCAATGTAACGAATAACAAAAAAAATCTTCGGTCCCGATGATTTCTTTAAATAGGGGTCCGACTGTATTTCACTTACAACCAAAATGTAAATTGGATTCATCCCTAAACATTATGCGATTTTAAAGCATAGTGTCATTTCGAACGAGTCATGCATCACAATTTACTTACGTGTACGAGAAAAAATTTTCCGAAGAAAATTATAATTATAAAATGTGAGTTAAAGTATAGGCCTCAGTTTTAAAATACTTTTAATCCGAACAAAAACTGAAAAATATATTGTAGTGCTGCCATCTATGTACAGAGATGGATACTGAAGATTTTACGATGCGAACTGTTAAACAGCGAATTTGTTTTGTTTGGTAATCCTTTCGACCGTAATACTATACGTAGCATTATTTATAATGCATTAATATTTAAATTATGCGTTATGTATAAAAAACAGAAGAATGTTGTATGTTGGTAACTCTTTTTTGGTACGTTGTGCATTTATTATGTAATCAAATATTAATTTAACTCCGATAATAAAAGTATGCTATTTTTTAAAAAAGAAAATCATAAATAAATGAATGTCAACTTCAAAAACCCTACGATTTAGTTTTACGTAAGTAAAAATGACATTAATATACTTTTCGTGAAAATTTTTGCAAGCATTACAATTTTTTCGTGCTGCCATCTATGATTTCCGCCTGGAAACATTTACATATTAAGCACAAAAATACAGAAAAACAAGTAGAAAGTGGCAAATTTTAGTGCATTTAAATTACTGCCATATTAAAAATAGAATACCAGTAAAACATATAAAAAAGGATTAAGTTCAATATTTTAATAAGAAATCAAAAATAAATTTGTATTATATATATATATATATATATATATATATATATATATATATATATATATATATATATATGAAAAACATGCATAAAGCAGATGAAAAATCCTTAACAAATATTTATCATTTGCAGAAAAATTAATTATTGTTTTTACCTTATTAAATGATTAGTAATGCACAATGCTAAAGCTAATGTATTATTAAGATGCAAGTAGTTAAATTTAATATTTATCTATTGTTCCTGCAAAGCGAGTTTATATTGGAAATTTTTTCCCCGAAATTTGGAATTTATTAAGCATGGGAATAGTTTTTAAAATTATTTCTACTTTGCTTCATCATTACTTTTTATCACTTGCATTTTTATAGCAACGCAACATAACCTAAACACCAATTGTGTGTAAAAAAATGTTCAGTTTAAAATTTTTGTGCTTCTGAATTTTATATTTACAAGATATGAATATATATATATATATATATATATATATATATATATATATATATATATATATATATATATATATACTATATATATATTCTAAAGTATTGAAAACATTATGTTGATATATTTATTAATGATTCTTTAGACCTAGAATTTTTGATAGATTTATTAGTAGTTTCAAGAAATACCAGATCATTAATTGCTTTCACGTGTTTTATTAATCAAATTTCAATATTTCCTAAACACAATGATGCAATGTCTATATGTAACTAATTATTTCCTTCGCCTTAACACACATGTGACACTTTTTTTAAAATACCTTTTTTTCCCTGTTCTTCCCTATATATAAAAACCTGATATTTCAATAATTCAATTTCTTTTGTATTTTGACACTTGTGCGAGGTGCATGCTTAAATAACTCGCGTGATGTTCAACATAAATAGATGATGTGATCAAGCTCTTTTTTTTTATATTTTCAGCCTCCCTTCCTTTGGGTTGATCCTGAGTCTGAACCCTCCCCTGATAGCTATTGATTTGTTTTCCTGATGTAATCCTATTGTGCCCTTTTCTTTATCTAATCGTTTTTTATTGTGATTCTCTGTGTATAGGATTTAAAAATTAATTATGCATTTATTAATAATAATAAACTTAACCCAGTGGTGCGACAGCCCTTGGCGGCCAAGGCTTACTGTGCTAAACTCAGTATACGCGACTTTGGGTCCTGAGGTGCATGAGCAGATGTTCCGGTCAGGTGATCAGTGTGACGTGAAACTCCCAGTGTTAAGTTTTCCAAGCAAGCTTGGTACTCATTTATCGACCCACTGAAGGGATGAAAGGCTGAGTAAACCTTGTCCAGTCCGTGGTTTTGAACCTCGAACCTGTGGCGTAGAAGCGCAATGCACTAACCACTCAGTCACTGGGCTTCATTAATAATAATTATTTTTACTAATTACTACTAATTATTTATTGAGTAATTTTTTGTAATGTATTTTGTTCCCAACAATAGATAGAATCAAAATAATATGTTTGGCAGCCTATTGGGGTATAATGCGAGAATGGTGGACTTTCAACCCTGTATCTCGCTCCCCCCGTTTCTTGAAAAATGTCTGTGTGCGCCACTGAATAAGATAGCTTTAAATTCTCCAAGGCATAGTGTAATAATTCTTTTAGTTCATCCTCGAAACCTGAAGTATACTTTTAACTACAGCTTCATCTCAATGAGTGCCACGTTGGCATATTACAAAATAAGATGATGCAATATCACGTCATCCATTGATTCTAATTAATCACTGTTATTGACTAACGGAGATCATGTGATTGGGAAAATTGAAACTTGAGACCTCCCGAGTGAAGAAAATGATGCTTTTGTCCATTGACTAATGTATGTGTGCGTTTGTGTTGCTATTATTTTCTTCACCGCTTTATGTGTCAAAATAATAATAAAAAAAGAAATTAGAATCAGAAAACGTCTCTGTCATCCATTAAATGACAGTAATTAGATAAAGATGTATCAGTATCATGTTGATTCCAGTAAAATCATTACACACATATATAAATAATTCACTTAAATTTTCTCTCAAAGGATTTTAATTCATAATAATCTTGGGTCCATCAAGAATTCATGTGATAATTAATTTTTATTTTACCCACCTAATAGAAATTAATCACAGCTTTATTTCCCGAACAGTGAAACTACAACATTCTTAAGGCACGATGATGCCATCTTGTATCATCCACGTATTCTGAACAATAAGGAAAACCTTTCCTGAAAATCATATGATTCCAATTGCTTCCGGTTGACCAAAATTATAAAATATTCTTCAATGAAAAATATTATTTGATGAACGTCCTGTAAGTCACGCGTATAAATGGCCTGATTTGTATGTGCTGCGTCTGTTCGTCAATAAATATGGATGCTAATAGTAGAAAAGCTACCGGATCCTTTCCATAATTGCAACCACCTCTAAAAAAGTAACACCTCCATACCAAAATGTGTCCAAGCATGTCCGTAATTTTACTCTCTCTCTCTCTCTCTCACACACACACACACAATTACACAAACACAGATATATTGCATGGAAAGAAAGTATATGCATGGAAAAAAGTAGCTAAAATTGGCTGAAGAGCATGTGTCTTTTTAAGAAATAATGGTTTAGATCACAATTGTCTCATCTAACGACCTAAATGTTCAACATTGATTTGCAGCATTGATAACGTTGTAACGTTGTAAATTGAACGTATTTTTAAATCAAAAGTTAGAATTAAGAATAATTTTTATCAAAATGCATTGTTGGTTGTAATTTTATTAAATTGGGTCTTTTTATACGTAGAAGGCAGGCGTCCCTGCAAGTTCAAAAGTAATTATCGGCCAATTTGTTATTAATAAGGCAAATTTTTAATTATTGCTAATAATTGAAGAATATTTTGATAAACATGCAAACACTTGATTGGAAATTCTGAATATGTTTTATTAATACGTATTTTACTCTTTATAGTATATAAACAATTAATGTTCTTATTTCTTTAAAAAAATACATGTTTTCGCTCGTTTCTAACCGATATAGCAAGTCAAGGAAAACTATTCGTTATTTGCTTTTAATCAATGAAAACGCAGTATATAATCCAATATAAAAAAATTTCAATATATAATTATATATATATACATACACATATATATATATAAACTTATACATATATATATATACACATATATATATAAACTTATACATATATATACATATACACAAATATATAAACAAAAATATAAAAATAAACATATTGTTATATAGTTATATATATATATATATATGTATATAAGTATGCAGTAAACTGAATATTTATATACATATATCAATATTATATACTGCACATTCTTAAGGGCATATATCGAATGAGTTAAAATTTTTCGCTTAGTTGTTGAGTTTATTATTTTATAAAATATTTCACAGGATGCATGCAATATTGACTTTCATCTAAAAAATAACTTTCTATGACTTATTCTTACTTAATTATTAACTCAATGCATGAGCTCTTGGCTATAAAGCTCCTTGGTATTAGCTTTGAAAAAAGTATTCGTAATTATTTGTTTATTGATTGTTACGTATAATGAAAATAAAAATGATTTAATTAAGCCGCATTTTACAATTATTATACATGAAAACTTGTGGAGAAAAATAGTTATTTCCTATTTCTGAGGATGTCGATGCAAGGAAAATATTTGTGATTGAACAAAAATATCATTGAAAGCAAGAATTATCACATTCTATCTATTTTCTTAGCGTTTTTGAAATTGCTATGCATTGCATAAATATTTATTGCGTAGACATGTTTTAAAATCTACATGTTATTACATGTATTATCCATTTGCTATTGTATGATGAATACTTTATGTAAAAAAATAATTCTTACCTAATTCATTATCTACTAAAAAGGGTTGTCCGTCTTCTCTCTTCCACTTAATGACAGGAGGAGGATTTCCTGTGGCTTTACATGACAGCGTTACATTCGAGTTCTCCATGACGGTCACGTTTCTGTTGGTCATGTTGGTCACGAACTCCGGAGGCTCTAAGGATTGCAATAAGAGATTAAAGTACATAGCTTTCAAATACAGTTCCATGATTTAGCAATGGGAAATTTCTCATATTAAGTCTCAATTAATTGAGGAAACCCAGAAAATTCATACGTTTAGCATGAAATGTATATTATGAACTAGTCAAAATTTGAAAATGAGATACAAACAATTGAGTATAGAAACTTGTCCCAGGTTTGACGTGAAAAAATGCAATAAAAAGTTGAAAACGAATACAAGAGTTAAGCAACTGAAAAAAATATGTAATTCATGTTTTAAATGCTGCTATTTTTATTGTCGAATGATTTTTGGGTCAGAAAATAATGGTAAAACACGGGTCATATTCTGTGTCTGCATTATTAATGTATAAAATTCATAGTTTTTGTAGTTACTCTAACTTTTTCTGAGAAATCTTAATGATTATTTTTCATATATTGCCATTTAGCTGAAAAAGGATTCTGTTTCTGTTATTCTAAAAACAAGACCAGAATTCAAGATCATCGAAACATTTAATGCAACAAAATTTCCGACTCCATTTTAAACGCACTTACGATTAATCATTATTAGCAAAATGTGACAAAACTTCATTATTTGAATTTTTCCTATTTCATTCGTAATTCTTTGGAAAAAATTGCAAATTTAAATTTAGATAACGGTAAAAAACAGTAAATAATTAAAAAATCTTACATTGATGATAAAGATTAATAATTTATGAAAAAAATTCTTAGGAAAATATGCGCATTAAAGGAGAAAGATGAAGATGTAAGCAACAATAACATATTTTTAAATTTAACATTTGCTTGAATACGTTTATGCATGTGCTTCATTCAATTTTCTTTTACTTCGTAGGGAATCTTTTTTAAGTTTCATCAAAACAACAACTAAGTTAATATTATGAAGAAAAATATTGAAACAGATATATCGTTATTTTGAAGGCGCAAAAATAATTAATTAATGATTAATCTAGTTTGAAAGAGCTTTAAACAGGACTCCAGTCTTTTCTTCAAGTCCAGTCTAAAATTTAAGAAAGTTTAATCAATCTTAAGGAATGAATATCGCATCCAATCATGATTCTCCCCTAAAGTAAAAAAATAAACTAAAAAAAAATTACGTTTACTACAAGGAGTTGCGTGAATCGAGTCATGCTTTATCAGGAAGAAAAAGAAAAAGAAATAACTTGCTTAGCGCAAATTTCTTTCTGAAAAACCCCAAAGCACAGCATTTATGATTATTTGAATAATTTGCCAGATTCCATACAAAAGAAAAATATCAGGGAATCCATATTGTTCTAAATGTAATTTACCATATGTTTATGACTGATTAGAATAATAATAAGCTTTTTAATTTATCCTCTTTAAAAAAGAATTACAACTTTTTGTTTAATGGTGTAGTAAAATTATATATTTATATAAATAGATTTTATATATAACATCATATTTTTAGATTATCTAAATTATTTATAACTTTTAAATACATTAACATGTTTCATTTATTTATGTAAAGGTTAATATATAGTATATTTAGTTTTATTTTACCTTCCACAACACATTTTCGTTTCTATCTATAAAAGAATTACCGCTTCATGGTACAGTTTCTCAGTGATGAAATTATTAATATTAATGGCAATTTTCAATGTAAAAATAACCACATGATCAATTTCAAGTTGATTTTTTTGCGTTAAATCTTTTAAGCAATATATATATATATATATATATATATATATATATATATATATATATATATATATATATATACATATATATATATATATATATGTGTGTGTGTGTGTGTGTGTGTGTGTGTGTGTGTGTGTGTGTGTGTGTGTGTGTGTGTGTGTGTGTGTGTGTGTGTGTGTGTGTTGATTTTGAAGACAGATTCAGATTAAAAGTTAGAAAAAGATCTTTATTCAATCATTCCTACATCTGTTCTGACGCTAAGAGCAGGGCGTAAAAAAGCACGTCACGGTTTTCGGTTAAAATGGATAACACTTGATAAACATGTGGTAAGTATCGCGGATTTGAAGAGGGTATTTGAAAGTTAATGCTGACATATGTTGACTATTCAATCTAAAGATCTGGAATTAGACATGTTTATTGGCTAGGCCATATGTTCGGAAGAAATAAATGGGTGATTAGTTTGAAACTTGGAGATGTGAACTGAGAAAGATGAGTCAAGTGCTAGATAGGGAATTTAAATTTAAATCTAATTTAATTATCCTTACATTTGCCCCCCAATTTTAAAAGGGAGTCATGGTGTGGTTTTTTTCTCTCTTTACAAACTTAATCAATTTTCAACAAACACAAAACAGTACATAACATTATTTAGAAAAACATATTACACACAGTATAAGTATTAAACAATAGGAATACTAAAATCAAGATGCAATAAACGAAACTATAACAACAAACACAGTAACGACACTTCTAAAATATTAATTGATAAAAATGAATTTACATACATGCAATTGAAGATTAGCTTGTTCAAATCTATTCGAATCCAGAATAAGAGCTCGCGTTTCCTCCTATTCCTTCATAATAATAGATTTGTCTTATAGCTAGTAGATATTGTTTTCAAAAAAAATTTATATTGGAAAATAATATCATATCAAACAATAAGATAGTACATATAAAAATATAAGATATTATACAAATGTTAAAATAATAATTTTGTATAAAAATCTACTCTGGCGCCATCGTAGTAATACCGTATATTGTTCAGATATTTTGCATATATGAAATACATTTTTTAAAAAGGTAAAAAAAAATATAGACATTAATAAAATGAAATTATTAATAATATGAAAACGGTGTATAACACACAACTTCTATGCACTATTCAACACAATAAACAATATTTTACTTTATATATGCGTTATAAAATATAAAAATATAAAAATTATAAGAATATAGGAATATAAGAATATAAGAGCTCTTTTTTATTAATTTTGAGTCGGAAAAGTGGACTCACTTCAATAATCATTTTTAGTATTTATGAAAATTTTCTCAATATTCACTGTAATTTAACAATATTGCATACAATATTTTGAACCTTTCCGTAACCTTCTAAAAATTCGTTTCATAGAGAAAATTTCTTGAGTTTCTCTTACATCACACATTCACTAATATAAACTGTATCACATTACTTAATTTTGAAAACATCTCTCTGAGAAATCTGCGTGATCAAATCACAGATGTTCAGGGATGCTGATAAGAAACAATGAGAGGTTTACATATCAAACTAAACACGTTTGTCCTCTTAATGTTTCGAGACATATATAAAGTTATGATTGTATTCTCCCTTATCCACTGTATAATATCCAAAATAAGCTTCAAGTTATTAAATTAATTTTAATTTTAGATACGAAAATTTTAAGAAATAGTGAATCCTGATATATGGCCGGTATATCAAAACACACAATTTCAAAATAAAAAAATTAAATGACATGCAATAAGATTACTGTTGAATAAAATTCAGTGGAGAAAAAAGAATGCGACGTGACTTTACTTTTGTTTCTTCTCATTATCAACCTCATTAGTATTAGTACATTAGAGTCATTTTTCTAATAACTTAATTTATATCTTTCAACTTTAAAATACCACTTTCTATCATAACTGTAAACTCATTCGACATCTTATGATAAAATTATGAGAAGCATATTAAAATTTGTCAAAATTTTGTATGGGAAAACCTATATACTTTGTTTTCTCAATTAAAATATAAAGAAAATATCTCATTTAACACAACTATATTTTAAAAATTAAATATCATATCATATCATATATTATTCTTTTTCGCCGAAAAGTCTTGTTAAGCAGAAATCAGTTACTTCTGTATTACGTAAGAGGTTTCTTTTAGTTATAATATCTTCTCATTATTATGGGTATTTTGTTGAATGTTATTCAACTGAAAATTTTCAGATGGATGAAAATGCCTTAAACGAACTGAATGAACCAATGCAGTGTCAGTTTTATTAAGGGCCTTGGGTCTAGCAATTTCAAATAATACATCAAAACATTTTCTTAAAACGGTATAAGGGACTGAATAAGGGGAACTTAATTTCCTTGTATTGGGGTATTGAAATTCCTCATACATTACTAAATCACCAACCTTGAAATCCGCTGCCTGAAATCTTTTATCATATCTAATCTTATTTATTTTATAATATTGTTCGGTTCTTTCTTTGGATAATTTTCTTGCTTCTTCTAAGGGAGGATATATCTCATTATCTTTTAGCGAAAGTTCGAAAGGTAAATTACCATACATAAACATACAATAACAGGGAAACCTGTTATTGTATGTGGAGTTTGATTATACTGATGGGTTACTTTTTCTAGAATTTTTGTCCATGGGACTTTATTTGAACTATTACTAATTTCACACTTTAAGCGGGAAATTATGGTTTGATTGATACGTTCAACCTTTCCATTGGTTTGTCGTCTGTGAGAAGTAGTTAGTAATTGAGTGACATTATTATGTTTTAAAAAATGCTTAAATTTTGAATAGGTGAACGCAGTATTTCTATCACTTAAAATTTTTTTCGGTATATGATTTTGAAAGATTTTTCCTAAGCAATTTATATAAGTATCTGTTGTTGCATTTTTTGATGGGAAAGTCCAAATGTACCTAGTTGCATGATCAATAATAATGTGCAAATATTTTTTAACAGAGTTGTAATAATTTAAACCACCTACACTATCTATCGATAAAAGTTCAAAGGGATTTTCACAAAAGGGAAGTGATTGCATCAGTCCGTATTTTTTCTGATGTGACTTCTTATTTATTTGACAAGTTTCACAGTGTTTCACATAATTTCGTATATCAGTAATAATGTTTATCCAATAATATTATGGTGATATTAATTTTAACATGGAAGCTAAACCAGAATGGCCAAATTTTTTATGAGTTATTTCCATTAATTTCACTCTTAGAGCTTTGGGTACAATTATTTTAGCTAAACCTTGTCTTTTAACTACAAAAACACCATCTCTCTTAAAACATTTAGGAGCTAATGTATTTTCTATAATTTAAAAATGACTTATTTCATTGATATCTAATAAAGGTTCTGGAGGTGTATTAATTATGATAAGCAATAGGATGTCTTGTTAACATATCGGCTTCAATATTAGTGCTACCTTTCTTATATTTTATATCAAAATCATACATAGAAACTTTTAAAGACCATATAAAAAGTCTACCCGTGAGATTTTTGAAATTTTTAAGCCAAACTAATGCATTATGATTGGTATGAACTGTGAATAAGATCCATGAAGATAGCAATGGAATTTATCTAAACTATCAATTATAGCTAAGCATTGTAATTCAGTTATTGTATAATTTATTTCATAATTTCTCAGTCGTCTAGAGTGGAATGCGATCGGATGTTGATTTCCATTGGGTTTTTGTTGTTTGAGGATACATGAGATCGCAGTTTTCGATGCATTTTTATAAAGATGGCAGGGATAATTTGGATTGAATATAGCTAAAATGGGCTTTGAAATTAAGCTATCTTTAAGTTTTTGAAAAGATTGTTGACATTCTGGGTCCCATTCCAATTTTGATTCTTTTTAAGAAAATTATTTAAGGTTGCATATTGAGGCATGAATTTATAATAGACATTAATACTAAAAAGAAATCATTGTAAATCCTTTACATTTCTAGGGGGGTAAAAGTTTTTTTAATTATTTGGACATTTGTATTATTTGGAGCATATGACCCTTGTTTTATTTCATATCCTAAGAAATCAATTGTATCTTTGCCAAATTTAC
This sequence comes from Trichonephila clavipes, assembly GCA_019973935.1. Classification (NCBI taxonomy): domain Eukaryota; kingdom Metazoa; phylum Arthropoda; class Arachnida; order Araneae; family Nephilidae; genus Trichonephila; species Trichonephila clavipes. The sequence continues at coordinate 388,759 of BMAU01001164.1, forward strand.
ACTTTGAGAATTTTAATTTAATATGTTCTATTCCCCAAATTTTAAAAATTTCCTCTAAATGTTTTGCATGTTCTTCAATTGATTCCGAAAATACTATTATATCTTCAAAATAATTTAATGCAAATTTTATTTGGTATTTATTTAAAATCTGTCTAATAGCTCTTTGAAATATAGCTGGGGAATTTTTATATCCAAAAGGCAAGCGATTAAATTGAAAAAGACCGTAATTTGATGTAAATGCAAGTTTTTCAGATTCATTATCATCTAATTTAATGTGCCAATAACCACTTCATAGGTCGATGGTTAAGAAAAAATGTGTGCATGTGTTAATTTGTCTAAAACTGCATCTATTCGGGGAATCGGCTCTGCATCTAATTTTGTGATAGCATTTAGCTTTCGGTAATCGATACATAATCGTGTACGAGCACTAGCCTTTTTTTTAAAAGCCAATGTTAGAGGGGCAGCGTAAGAACTATAAGATGGTTTTATTATTCCTGCTTTCAATAATGCATCTAATTGATTTTTTATTTCCGTATCATCTTAAAAAGATGTTCTATATGGTCAATTTGCAATGGGAAATTCTGAGGTAAGTATTATTTTAGGAGAATTACATTTTAACTCGCCCACATCAAACTTATTTTTAGCAAAGACATGTTTATATTTATCAATAATCACATTAATATCATAATCACTATTAGGAATTATTTTTATATTAGACACATTATCAGTTTTCTTAGTGATAATTTTATTATTACTAAATTTAAGAGTTTCATTTTCTTTAATATTTTTCTTAGATTCATAATTTTTTAAATTTTTTTGTCTTGTTTGAAAAATTTTATAATCACTAAAATTAATATTTAATTCAAAAATACTCCTAGTTTTATTAGAAATTATTAAATATTTCAGTTCTACATTTACTATGAGGAATTTAATATCTTTAATAATTTCTCCTATTTTCAATTGTAAAGTAATTGCCTCACTCACCTTAACTTCTCCATTGATGGTGGCAATTTTTGTTTTGATATACTCTACATTGTGGTGTGATATTATATTTTTTGGAATAATATTGACACTTGATCCTGTATCCAAGAGGACTTCAACTTGTTTGAAGTTGATTCTTCCCTGGATGATCATAAGTTCTCATGTTTGATGAGGTTGGAATACCGTATTATTGTTTTGTGTTCTTTGACGGGAGTAGAAAGTTGGAGCATCCGGTCGCAAAACTGTCGGTCGTTGTGGAAATCGTTGGTTTCTCGGATATAGGGGTCGGCCGCTGAAGAGAAAAGGACGGGTGATGATAAGAAGGTGATGGAAACTGAGGAGAGTATACCTTTTATCTTGTATTGGTTATGGTATCCGGATGTTGAGATGGATCATTTCTCCAATTCCATCCTCCATACTGTTGTCTATGGAGAAATTGATTCATATGATGAGGTATTCTTGTCATTGGATACTTTGGGTGTATAACTTCATTCTTACTTGATTTTGATTTTTCTTGGATATCTAAGAGTTTCATTTTTTCCTTCAGTTCCTTTATGTTGATGCAGCTTTGTAACTGTATTTCTATGGTTATACTTTCTTTTAATCATTTTTTGATGTAATATTTTTCAGCTTCTTCTTCCATGTTTATCCGGGATGTGATTTCTTTTATTCTGAAGAAATATTCTATGTGGGTCTTATTTCATGTTTTTTCTGTTTTAGATAATTGAAGATGAATCTCCGCTGGATTGACTTGTGTTCCGAATTCACGTATTAAATTATTTTTCAGTTCGTAAAAACTTTTTTAGGGATTGATTGTGATTTGATGTAAGTCTTCACAGCTCCATCTACTAACTTGGTTAAAAATAGGATTTTCTGTTTCTCTGGTATATCGAAGGAATCGCACGTACATTAAAAATTTCTAATGAATGTTTGGATGGGTATTTCCAAGTTATATTTTTGGAAAAAAAGTCTGTAGATCTTCAAATCGAATATCATTTTTAATAATGATTATAGGTTGTTTTAGTTATTCTTCATCAGCATCTAAATTCTCTTCATGCTTAATTTTATTTTCGTTCTTTGCTTCCATTTTTGAAGTATGTCTTTCTGAAACTTTGTTAGGAGAAGAGGATGATTCTATTTCTTTGGTGGTAAGAGCGATGTTCTTTCGTGGATTACTAGCGCGTTTCTTTTTCCGTACCATAGATTAAATCTGGTAACCCAACGTCCTCAGCTAACAAATGTAGAGTGTCGTCGGTATTCCATAAAATTCTTCATATCAGTTATTAATTCAGTTGGCGTTCGTTTTCATATTAAAATATTTTATAAAAAAAGATTAGTTTTTTACGTTAAGATCGCAGACAAAAATCTTGCCGGCTTTAATTCTGTCATGATTTTGAAGACAGAGTCAGATTAAAAGTTAGAAAAAGGGACGATCTTTATTAAATCATATCTACATCTGTTCTGACGCTAAGAGCAGGGAGTAAAAAAGCAGGCCACGATTTTAGTTTAAAATGGATAATACTTGAAAAACATGCGGTAAGTATCGCGGATTTGAAGAGGGTATTTGAAAGTTAATCCTGACTTATGTTGACTATTAAATCTAACGATCTGGAATTAGACATGTTTATTGGCTAGACCATATGTTCAGAAGAAATAAATGGGTGATTAATTTGATACTTGAAGATGTGAACTGAGAAAGATGAGTCAAGTGCTAGATAAGGAATTTAAATTTTAATCTAATTTAATTATCCTTACATATATAATATATATATATATATATATATATATATATATATATATATATATATATATATATATGTATGTATCTTATTATTATTATTATTACTTCAAGCTTAAAAAAGCCTTGGCAAGCATTTACTTAAATTTTAGTTATTATTTTGGATTAACTTATTCAACTAAAAGCATTATAAATTCGTAATACTTAGTGCGAAATAAAAACTTGTGATGTAACCAAGTGATTCCAATTAGAGAAAAAATTATTTCTTTCCCAGTAGTTCGACAGCCCAGGGTGGACCTTGGCCTTCTGAAGAATCCTTTACCAGGCCAACCTTCTTCTTGCTAGTGTTATTCAGTTCTTAGATCTCAAAACTAGGAGATCTTTTTCTAGACCATCAATCCATCTATTAGTTTGCCTGCCCTTTCTTCGTGAGCCAATTGGTTGGGCATTGAAGACTTTTTTAGTGGTGTGGTTTTCGTCCATTCTGACAACGTGACCTGCCCAGATAATTCGTTGTATTTTGATGAAGTTAACGATATCAGATGCCTTACATG